>JABBWL010000071.1:0-357488 GCA_016758765.1 Suillus cothurnatus
ATATGGCGACAAGCCCGTCGCCTTCTGAACGGTTACATATTCCGCCCAAAACACTGAGTGTACCACTTGATTCCATCGCATCTTGTCTCCTTTGCAGGTCTTAATGATGGCTTCATGGACGTTGCGATGCCGCCTTTCAACGATACCGTTGGCTTGAGAATTGTAAGGCAAGACATGTATTGGGTGAATCCCGTATTTGCGTGTGAGCTCATCTACTGCGACCTTATACACAGGCGCGTTGTAGGGACTCATATTTCTATGGGCGCATAATGGGCATATTCACGCAAGCAGTCCGTTTATTATTCGCATAATGACTTGCACTTCCATTGGTATATCATGCAACACGTTCCTGTATAACGCGCCATAGGCGCGATGCTTTCCTGCGCTCGCGCGATGTATTCCCACGCTCGCGCTTAGCGCGCGTTCTCGCACATTTTCGCATTTCATCGCGCATCATCGCATTTCATCGCCTATTATCCGGGAGCGCCTATCCATGTCCAACCACCTCATTGGTACATCATATTCCTTGCCTCGTGATTGTAACAAGCATTGCAGCGTTATTACATGTTATTATGTACTATCAGTGCATTTTCTTCCTATCCCTTCCACGTCCGACGCGATTTTGTCTAGTATATAGTTTGATGATCGCACTACTACTCTCCCCCATTACTCCCCTTTACTGTACTTCCCTCACTATCGGGTTTTACTCTGAAGTAGTAGTCACCATTAGGGCGCACTTTGTGTTACCTATGGTTATCGTTATCAGACTAGACTAGATTAATCAGACCTTGCTTTTCATTCGCTTTGCATTGCGCTTGCTTTGCGTATCCGTCGATCCGTTATCTATCCCCCCCTCTATATCGCTCTTTACTCTCCGCATTCCATCTGCGCTTTCCCACAACAACGCGCGCTATAAGCGCACGCCTTCCCACGCTTCGCTTACCTTAGCGCGACTTTCCCGCACTTCACGTTCTCATCGCGTTTTTCGCGTTTCTTCGCGTTTCTTCGCGTTTTTCGCGTTTCTTCGCGTTTCTTCGCGTTTTCTTCGCGTTTCTTCGCGTTTCTTCGCGTTTCTTCGCATTTCTTCGCGTTTCTTCGTGTTTCTTCACATTTCTTCGCATTTCTTCACGTTTCTTCTCGCACCTTTGCACATCCTTCAGACTACAAGGGTCTCTCATATATCTGGTTCTGTGTGCAGTAGCAGTCCCCTTTAGGGTCGAACGCGTCTGTGTCAGGCATAGCAGCCTAGGTGCAGCAAGACCCAACATTCTGCCTCACCAGCAGCATTGTTGATCTCACATCGAGAGAGTGATTGCGCAAGCAGCAGTCACTTAGTGCCTTCAGCGTTATCCATTATGATCTCGGTGATTGGTCCCCATCTGCACAAGAGTTCTTCGAAAATAAAGGCGCATAGTGTGCGAGTGTTCTCCTTTCGCAACATGCACCATTCCAGGTATGATGTAAGCGCACAGTGCGCTTGTACGAGGTACTCAAATCCGCCTGCTTTAGGCATCTTCATCATGTCAATGTGCGCCTTCCGGAATAATCCACCTGGTATTGGTACGGTGGGGGGAATATGCAGTTTGCGTGTTTGCCAGACTTGGCACTCATGGCATGTCTTCGCATACCACTTGATATCCTCTATAATATGTGGCCACCAAAAGCGCGAGCACAGGTGCGAGCTAATTGTATAGATTCCCTTGTGCCCTAAATCATTGTGCGCTTCTTCAAGGACTCGGTATTGCTTACTGGGAGGTAGGATGAGCTGGTGCTTGCCATGCGCCTCTCTGTGCCATAGCTTATTTTCTAAGACGAAGAAACGCACAGCCTGTTTCACAAAGGTTTCGAATTCCTCATCTGTGAGATCCAATGGCCTCTTGCACGAAGCGCTCAATGCTTGTCAATAGCATGTCTTGCGCACGTGCTTGTTCTGAGCGCAGGATTTCTGGCTTAGGATCCTCTGCATGGGTAGCGTCGAAATATACATGCAATATAGGCGCACGCAGTCTGCGAGATGAAGCATGTGTTATGCATGTTGTGGTGTATGTCTATGCATCCACCATATATGCAATAAGTGCGATCATTCAAAAGCGTGATAGCAAATGAATAAGCGTGGTCAATCAAATCTTCATAATCGTTGTCTTCCATAGGGTCTTCTTCTACTGGCGGACGCCTTGAGAGGCCATCGACACCTTTGTGTTTTAGTGTGGATATATGTACGAGCTTGAACAAGAATAAAAGAATCACTGCAATCCATCGATTAATAGTTGAGAATCTGCATAGCTTCGCGTTGTTCTGCACCAAATACAAAGGGCGTGTCCTTCTTCATAAGGTTAATAAGGGGGTGCGCTATGCGCGAGAAGTCATGAATGAATATGTGCAAAACACCGCAAGTCCCCAAAAATCCACGCACGCATCCTTTGAATGTGCATTTGTGCCCTACAATGGTAGTGGTAGGTGCTGCTAAAACGAATTTAGATGCGGATATGGTCATGCCTACATTCTCCAAGCGCTGTAGAATGCAGTTGATCACGATGCAATGTTCCCATATGAAGCGACATATGCCTGGATTATTGGGTATGGTTTCATAGGTACCGTCCTCGTGCTGATAGTGCATTTGCACAGATTTGACTGGGACATCATCAATGAAAGGTGATGTGTATTCTGGGATCTCATGTTGAAGAATGAAGGCGGCGTTGCCTTGATACACCTGAATGGTGTTGGCGTGGCCTTGCAGGAGCATAGTCAAGCGATGTGGTCCCAAGGGCATTCCAAAGGTTGTCAAATCATGTGAATCCTCATGAAGCGTGTGCTGATCGTATCCTGAGTACAAGTCCATCATACCGTATACTGTGTAACCTGCGAATGATTCTGCAAGGTGTTCAATGAAAGGCGGGAGTGATGCGTCGCATATAGTAACCATGTTGAGAGGCTGCAGGTTGTGCACTGAGTGCAGGGACTTTCCATCCTTCTTGACAATGCAAAACCAGTGCAATCGATAGGCGGCCATCGAGGGCTCGTACACGCCTGATGCAATCTTTTCCTTTATTATGTGCACCACCTCTCCTAGGGTAGCTGGAGGAATAGGGATATTGCGCTGCGACCAAGGCATATGAGGGATCATAGGGATCTTGTATGGTGGAAAGCATGTCTCATTTAGGCGCCCTCGCTCGGAGGCATTCCAAGCAAAAGCGCATTTGTGCACGCGCACAAGCCATTGCACTAACTTGAGTTCTTCTGGCCAAAGCCATTTGGCTGGATCAAGATCTAGTTTATCTGCGTGTTCGTGCATAAAGTGCACGCCTGGACAAAACTCTGGGGGGCAAGAGGGCAGGGGGGGTAAACCAGCTAAAGGGTCAGTGGGTAATTAATGCACTACCCTATACTCTGCAGTGTCATATCCCATACATTTGCGCTTCTCATCCGAAGTCCCGGATATCAGATCCAATCAGATCCAATCCACAGATCCATACTGGATCCATCACGATAAGCTTCTTCATTCATATCCTGTTCATATAACATTAAACACTGCTTATTTCCTCCATTTAGTATATCTTCCCTTCCGGTATATCGGTTATGTTTACTTCCAGCTATCTTTACTGATCCATTCACCTGTGATTAACTTCCGGCTTATGTTTGACTTCTAATAAGCGTTGCTTATACATTGCAATACTTTGTGCATAGCCTCTCACGTAGTTCTATCGTATATAAACTCTTGTATATGTCCTATAGCACCCCAGTTCAAATATCATCTTAGATTGTCCTCATTCTGTTATCCAGACTCGAGTCTTGTCAACTCTTGTCACCCTCCGAGACTTAAGGATTGTATCCGATAGTCTAAACGTATCTGCCTCTATCTTTGGATAGTCTACACTCTGTTAGTTTCTAGTCTTAGACTTGTCTAGACTAGCCTTTATACTTCCATCCAATATCCGGACGCCATCCGGATAAGTATACGATACTATTCCTTATCTTCGGATAGGAATACGATACTTGTCTCTACATCTGGATATCATACGATAGTCGTCTGGACCTTCGGATACACTATGATAGCCATCCGGATCTTTGGATATGATAAATATAGTATTCTGAAATACAGGGCTATAATTGGGAAAGGGGCACAGCGTACAAGCTGAGGCCGAAGCCCTTCGGATCCGAACCTATTTGAGTACGACCATAACATGCGGGCATAGCAGTAGGCATGGTTCTGACTTTCTTAGCAACTGGCTTGTATACTAGCGCATGGTGTGCGGGGTTGAAAGTGTAAATGGAATTAAAAGCATTGATTGACACCTTATCTAGGACAGAATGTGTGGATGTAAGGTGTGCATAACGCACAGAGTACTGCACATCGGGTATAGCAAGTGAATGAAGCGTAGGTGCTTGGAGCATATATTGAGAGACACCTTCTGCGCGTGAAAAGGAGCATTGTGTTGGCAAATTGGGAAAATGTGAATTAGAATGCATTAAAGAAGGTGAGTGGAATAATGAGTCCAAATGGGCGCCTCCCCGCAAGTATTGCAGATCATCGACAATTAAAAATCCTCCTCTTTGGAAACCTCTACCTGTGCACTATTGGCGTGCTTGGGTTCTTTGGGGGAGCACGCTTAACCCAAGGTAGGGTAGGGATGCGCAACTCCTTATGCACATTTGGATCGGTTAACAGAATATCCTGTTCACCATTGGGTAGATCAAACGTTCGGCATGAAGTTAGCTTGAAGAATGGGTGCCCTAGGAGAACGTCAAAGTTCGTGCGTGTGGTTACTTGCACTTGGAAGTACATGGGTCCTGCACCAAAGTCAAGCGGGACATTCTCAATCACGCCTAGTGTCAAGTTGCACGTCATATTGACAGACTCCATATTGAGACTATGATCTGATCTCAGAGGGACGCCTAGCTCTTTCCATACCTCCCTAGGCATGACAACTACTTCGGTGCCTTGGTCCAGGACACATGTGAGCGTGCGCCCTCCTATGGTAGTTGCGCGTATACAGCGCAAAGGCATGAAGTGATCCGCGACAATCCTGCCATCATCACTTTGTAGGTGCACGCCTTCATATTGCTTGAGCCATGCATCCATGGCAGGCTGTCCCGATAGTTTGTGCACTGAGACTGTGCCTACCATAACACGCTTCTTTGTCGTGAGCTCATGGAAGTGTTGCCTAACATCTGGTGAAACTGCCAATAATTCTTGTACAGGGATATTCAGGTTGGAATTGAGGAGGCACTCGACAATGCGCTTGTCGGCCTCTTTGTCTTCTAATGTGAATGCGTAGTGATAGTAGTTGATTGCGCAGTAGGTGCAGATAGCAGGGGCATGGGTAGCAGTGACGTAGAATTATTGGTGGACGATGGGGCTGATTGCAAGGGTGCAGGTGCAGCGCTTTTTGGCACCAAGGTAGTTCTCTCCATAGAATTGTTAGTGACAGGTACATTATGCGGCGCGATTTTCGTGATTTCCAATCCTTTGCCTTTTGAACTCAAGGCTTGGACTTCTGGCGAGATAATCTCATCCTCAACCATTGCCTGTTTTGAAGTGGGCTGTGGGTGCAGGCGCATACTGGCGGTATCTCAATGCCATCAAAGCACACTGTCTTTCCTTTTGTGCTGCATTTCTGCTCGCGCTTTGTGGTGACATACGCTAGCGCTTCTTGCATCAGGTTCACGGTCTCGTCTTCATCGCTTTCTTCTTCATCTGGGTGCGCGATTGTGTGTACAAACGTGGAAGACCCTACCTCGACTATGGTGTCAATTTCTGAATTGGCATGGTAAAACAACCCGGCTGTCACGCCTTTGCTCGCCTTTACTTCCTGTGTAGCCCGGTTGGTGTAGTATCAATCGAGCTTGTCTTTCATCAATCCACGCCCAGGAATAAAGTTGCAGTTGGGTAGAACAAGTTTGTGTGTTTTCTCGTGGACCTTGCATTTCCCCGCATCTATGTACCTTTGTCTTTCCAGACAGTGCGTGAAGAAGTGTTCAATACTGCCACAGAAGGCACAGTCATTAAAGCTAGACGCCTCGCGCCTATATTCATGCTTGATGACTGTCCCTGGCATAGGCATCTGCTCGCGCATGAAAGGCGCTGGAGGACTGAGTGTCAGTATCGCATCCTGCGCATTAGGCGCGGAGGTGGGCGGAGGTGCATTTGCTGGCAGTACAAACTGTCCTGCGTCATATACTTGTGTGTATGGGTATGGATCTTGAGGGTAGTGATCTGGGTGCTTGATCATAAGGCGCGTTTGGATAAGTGCCTGCGCCTCGCTAGGGATGCCTTCCATGAATATACAATCACACTCCACTTTTCCGATACAATCCTCGTTTAATAGCAGCTGCATAATTTTCCTAAATGCGCATAGATAGGTGCTTAGCTCCTGGCCTGAAAAAATTGGCTTTTGAGCATATTTACGCGTGAGCACTTGTAAGTCCACAGGCATGTACTGCCTTTTCCCATCCCATCCTGGATACATCACTTTGATCTCTTTCATGAATGCCTTGTAATCGCTCATCTGTGCTTCGGGTAAGCCTGCCCATAGTTCTCGGTCATTGTGTTCAAGGTACTTAATTCTTCCCTTGATCTTATCGGGCCCCTGCAGTCCTGCTCTATCTGCGCATTCTTTGTATGTGTCAATGCACTCGGCAAGCATGTCCAACATCCCGTCAAATTTAGGTGCATGGTCAGTACCACGGAAGGGCATTTCATAAGGCATTGTAGACATGGTGGAGTGCTGCGCTATTGTAGGCGCGGAGGCGATAGGCTTAGTCAATATAGGAGGCACATATGCAAAAGGGAGGTTAGGGAGGATCTTTCCTCCAGGAATTGAGTTAGGCGTGTGGGGCATTTCAAATGACTCTTGTTTGATCTCTGGCGTGTCTCACTTGGTTGGCGTAGTTATGCACATGCGTTCTATTGGCACCTGAGGTGAAGCGCTACTCTGGTCCAATAATTTGGTCAGGAGGGATAAACTTGAATAAATGAAAGGCGGCTCATTTGGCGTATGGAAAAACGCGCTGGGCAGTTGGCTTCTTGGGTGGTCCACAGCTTCAAACTCATCTGATGAGTCTTCCTTAGTTGAGTCTTCTGGCGAAGGCATGATTGGCGATGCAGGTTGTAGGCATGTGCGCTCTATGAGCAATGCGTGTGGGCGCAGGGGTTCAGATATGTTACACGCGAAGCAGGAAGGAATAGAGGTCCTGGAAGCATGGATTCTATCGCTTTATCAAACACAGCAATAGCGTCTTTGCGCGCTTTTCTGTGATTGTTGGGCCTGAGTACCTGACCTGTTGTCTCAGAAGTGTCCCTTGTGGTGGGCTCCAGTTGATGGGTGAGGCTCAGCTACAGGGATGAAAAGGCGGTAATGGGTATGGGGGAAACTCTGCAGTAATACCCGGGCATGAGGTATATACTCAACCCGTAGGACAGCTACTGAGAGGGAGAACCTCGGAATATGGGCAAGGGACTCTCTTGCAACAAGGAGGGGTGCTCTAAGGCGCGGGGAACACGAAAGGCATGGTGCGCATTATGGTTTGTGTGTGCGGGTTGTCGTGAGCATGGATATGCGATAAATCCAGTCATATATTTGGTGCTCTTTAGAGTCTAACTATGGCTAAGGAGTAGGGAGTGTGCGAAGTGTGTCAACTAAAAGTCCAGTAAGGTCTCTATATACTGTATCTATAAGCGCGAAGGCACGTGGTACCGAGCCGAATAGTGCACGGTCCTGAATAATTAGTATGTATGTAACTATATGTAAGGCACGCGCTTGGGTCCGAAGTGAATGCTTCCGTAGCAATTGAGATAACTCACCAGTAAATCAGTAAGGACAAGGGACGGACAGGTGTGTGGAGATAGGCGCGGGGCACGCAAAGTGCGCGCTCTGAGCATGATGATACAAGCATTGGAGTTTGAGCCTGTAGGACTTCAAAATCAATGGGTAGACATGATGTTCCTTACAACAATGAAATTGTTGCATCTCGGAAAAACTGTTTACTTTCAGGCAGTGAGGACAATGAAGACGACCTTGACAGTGATCCTGACAATACATTCCATGTTAAGTTGGGTGCAGCGCAAAATGAGCAGACATTTTAAGACTTGGAGCAGCTGCATGCAAATGACAATGCATTCAAGTGATTCCATATCAAAATTGCAGACTTTCTCAGTGATTCTCTCCCTGTGCATGGAATACCACTGCCTCACATGAAAAGAATCAAGTTCACGCCAAATGAAACTGTATGTCATTCTATTTTTCTGCTTCATGTCTCAAGTAACAGAATGAAGGTGACCGAGCATTGGTTCTTGAAAGTCAACTTTGAATTTATCATAGACTGGTGAATCACCACCGATTATCTTCGATGCAGCCCTTCATTTCACAACTTCGCTCGATATGACTGTGTTATCCTTCAAACTCAAGCCAGACCTATGTTTGGGCATTTACTGATGCTCTTCACCTGTATTGTGGATGGTTGAACTCATCCAATTGCTCTCGTCCACCCATACAATGCTCCAGTTGGGCCATGCTCTCTCAAAGACAAACACTTTCAATTCTGGCGTGTTCATGAAAGGCCAAGGATCTCATCTGAATTTTTTTCAGTTCACTCAATCATCCATGATGCAGCACTAACAGAAGATCACAATGTCCTGGGTGACTACCTGGTCATTTATACCATCGATACTGACATGTTCTTGCGCATGAAGTTGATGCATGGGTCTGCCGGTCATCTAGCATGAAGAACCAGCCTTCTTGCCTCCCTCCCAGCTTTCAAATATGCCTGTGGAGCTGCCAGTGTCATTCAAACTAGCGTTGGAACTTGCATTTTCAATGCTCTCATTTACTCGTTTGACTCTTAATCCTTATCTCTCAGTCCTCACCCTCACTCGTTTGACTCTCAATCCTTATCTCTCGGTCATGCTCACATTTTACTCATTCAACTCTCAATCCTCATCTCTCAGCCATCCTCACCTCTTGCTCATTCGACTCTCAATCCTTATCTCTCAGTCATGCTCACCTTTTGCTTGTTCAACTCTCAATCCTTCTCTCTTAGTCATACTCACCATTTGCGCATTCAACTTCCAATCCTTATCTCTCAGTCATACTCACCTTCTTTACTACTGAAACCAGCTCCACGACTTTCCCTTTTACTGACTCGTCAATGAGCTGGGGATGAGAAGAGCAATATTGGACCAGCCACACAAGACCATCGAGGAGCCAGACAAATTCTTTGAGATAGACTCTACCATTCCTATCGATGTCACAATGTACGACCAGCTGATGGCTGCACACAGCAAAGCAACAGATTTTGAGAAACAGGCAAAGGCTAGTTTGCTTTGGATCCATGCAGCAGTAATAATGACTCACTCAGTTATGCCACGTAAGTGCACTGTGAGTTATTTTACCTGTTATCTTTGGATTGACTCATTTTATCTGGGGTCTAATAACCTTGTCCTCAACACAAGGCAAGGTCCTGTTTCTTATTTTAAGTGCCTTGAGTCACGACCTTTCTCTTACCCTTCTGCTCTTCGAGCTTCTCTTACCTTTCCGTCCATTCTCAGAGTTACTTTTGCCATGCCACAATTAAATATGCTATCTATGACTGATCTTGAACAGGTCTGTTTTCACCCTCTGATCATCGCTTGAGTTTTCTAATGTTTGCTTCAGATGTTCCGAGAGATGCAACTCGAGTTACAAGAACTGAAGGACATCAACAAGGAATTGACCGAGGAGAACAAGATTCTCAAAGCCAACCAGCCAAAGAGGAAGAAGAAGGGTCAAAACACCTTGGAAGAAAACATGGTATTTGACGAAGAGATCCGCTTATGTGGTCGTAAATATGGCGCCTGTTACGAGATGTTTCCACCAGATAGGCAACTCCTTCTGCGCAGCAATCCAATGTTTGCTCCACCTCTCAATGAACCATCACACTATGAAACATTAGCCTCAGCAGAGTTAGCACTACTTTCTGAGCTATACAGTCTACTTCCATCACATATACACCCGCTTGTGGCAGATAATCACTTTGCTGATATTGTGAGTGACATTTTTTGCCTTAGTAAGTCTCCAAGCTGATAGTACTCAAGTTCGAGGATGCGATGAACAGTAGCCGTGCATCTGAAATCAAGAAACTACGCTCCAAAGCCAGGGTTATTTTCGGTCTCCCTGAACAATATTTTACTGATACTACATACAATCAAGCAAGTGTTCCTGAGATCCAGAAACTTCTTGGTATCTCAGTATCGCAGCACACTCCAAAGTCCTTCCCATCTATCCTTTTTCCCAACCTGGTCAAAGACGCATCACTCAAAACAATCTTCAGAAACTGGGAAGTCTTTGGAAAGGTGCATCAAGTCTAAATATAAAACTTGACCTTATTTAATGTGCTTTCAGATCATCCATATAGTACTATGGGGTGAAACTGGCTTGACTGCGCTACGAGCAGGAGGACCTCCACGCAATGGTAATAAGTGGGAAATCACTTCCTTGATACCTGGTTTATTTGCATGGGCAGCAGTTATTGTAAGTTTTGCACATATCGAAAGAGTCCGTCCATTGATGCAATTTTGTCAGGCTATATTTCTACTTAGTGCTGACAAAGAGTTTCACTATTCCGGCAAGGGGGAGACCATGAAGATCCAATATAGCTACATGTTCTCTTCATACAAGAAGATTATCATCAAGAACTGGACTATGGAATATACACGTGACATTGTGAAGGCACTCAATAGTTTTATTTTCACCAAAGGTTCGAGAACAGTTGATTCAATGTCGGATGAAGAGGACTTCACAGCAGCAATGGATCATGCCTTGGCAGGTATAACCGAAGGCGAGGAGAACACTGTGGTACAGGATACGATGGACGAAACAGTTGCTGATGATGAGTGTAGCAGAGACAGATCTAGAGCTAACAGCCCTCTTACAGAACCTGACGACAAAGTTGTTACTAATGTTGCACCTAGACATGTCAGGGGTGGCCGAAGGGGCAGGGGAACCCAGCATACTGTATCGGGTACCACTCGCACCACCCACAACACTGGTACTTAGTACTTACCTACATGCACAATCTCTTCACTATGAGCTTTGTGAGATTTCAATGCATTGATATTATCATCCCTAATAAGGCTATAGAGTGGTCCTTCAATAGAGTTCAGGTTTCCCTATAAGAAAAGCCTTGTAGTCTACTGGTTTTGCTTCCTGATAATATATAGTAGTGTAAAATGGTAGTTGCCAGTTCAAATCAACCTAAGTGCAAGTAAAATAGTGTAATAATGTAATAGATAGATAATGTAATATGATTAGATAGTAACAATTAGATAGTAATAAATAAATAAAAACACTAGATAACAATAGACAGTAGATAATAATAAACAGCTGATAACGATAGATTCACATAGTCACGATATCATTCCCATGGACCATAGCTTCATTTTAATGCAATTGCAATAACATAAAATTCAATATTACAATGGAAATTACAATAGGCATTGGTATTAGCATTGGCAACAATTGGCATCGCATTGCCACCAGCATTACCATCGGCACCTGTCAGCATTTCAAAACGGGGCTTACATTGCATTGCCATTGCCACGGCCATGTTGTCATTGTGGCATTACAATGCATTAAAATGAGACTCAGAAATTTCCGACAAAGTCTCACATGTGCTGGGTGCATGTGAGTGAGCAAGAACAATGATGATTCAGTCAATATCACTGTCAGAAATATGGACCAAAGATCCTGTGTGATTTAGGTGAGAACAATTGGTATAAGGGAGTCATAGGTGTAGGTGATCATGAGTGAGACAGTGTGGACACAATGGAGATGAGATTGGAGTTAGTGCAGTATTGTAGGGACAGGGAAGTGTATTTGAGTTTCTTGTCAGAATGGGCATCTCAGTAGAGAAACACAGCTGATTAATCCTGCCAGGAGTCATGGAATTGAAAGAGTCTCTCTCCCCAGTCACAAATATCTCTGGAACCTGCCTGTTCACTGAACTCATACAGTCTGATGGTGGTTGGCAAGATGGTTGGTGTGGTGTCAATGTCAGTGTTGAAAATGGATTTTGGGAGGTCTCCTGTGAGAGGTATCTGTGGAAGGAGGAGACAATGGGGTGGAAAGATGCCTCTGGAGGGTTCATCTGCAGGGTTGATGCTGCTTGGTATATAGCATAGATGGAAGGATGTCTTGTTGTAAGGAATAATGCCTCTCATTATATGATATGGCACTTTTCACTAGGGAGTACATGGCATGAACTTGCAGCACCACTCTGGGTGCTATCTGCAGCTATTCCTATATGAGGCGCAGCTTTCCCACGCCATGCACGCACACTTCCCGCGCTTGAGCACCCTATAGCGCCAGCCATCCAGAAGCATCCATCCACTGTCCACCAAGCTCTCTAAGTGCATATATTTCTATTTCCCTTATTTGCATATTGTTCCACTTTTATTTTTATCATGGACCCTTACTTTTACATACCTTACTCAGTAGCGCTTTGGCTCCACATGACAGCACTTAGGTGCCATATATAAGCACCAGCAGTACTTACTATTGGAGGACTTTTCAGTTGACAGAACTTTCCACCCACTATTTACCTAGCAGAATATAGTAGAATTCCATTCGTTTACATTCTCTCATTTGTGCATATACGTGTGCACTTTCCCGTGCTTTGTGCAGCATACATGCGCCTTCCCACACCTTCATGCCTTGTGTGCACCTGCACTTTCTTATGCCTCATATTGGCCGACCAGTAGTGCCTTCAGCGCATACAACTAGATCCTTGCTGCACTCACTTCCCCTTTAGGGTCGAATGCACTTGTCATCTCAGGTATAGCAGACTAGGCAATGCATGACCTATAACAATTATAGATACAATCAGGAGCTTTGTTCGCGCCTTGCTGTGTTGTTGTTTCTACATTGTTACCATTGGATTCAAGTAGCTCATGGATTTTTCAAAAGACAAGGTTCATTGCTCTATTCCTGCTGCATCTGTTCTTCCAACCATCAACAATGCCCTGGTTGTTGCAGAAGACTCTAAAGTGTGAGGGAGAGTCAGCAGTGCAGGTGAGAAGGATGGTGTGGACAAGGAGTTCAAATCCAATTCCCTTAGCCCATCCAATGTTGTGTTGTCCATTCAGAGTCTTCCAGTTTGGTCAGAGTGTCCAAGCCCACCAATGCCCATTGATAACAATTGCAATTCCAATGGAGGTGCTCACATCAGAGAAGGCATGGATGTCAGTGAGTGAGGTCAGTTTGGAGATGGGTCTTCTGACAAAAGGTTGGTTAAGATATGTGAACCACCAGTCAAGGTCTTCATCAATGTGTCTAGGGGAGTGATGTGGCATGAACAGATGATTAGTGCAGATTATAAGCATGGTTTCCAAAGAGGTGAGGTAGGCACATCCTGCTGGGATGACCAGACAGGAGTGTAACAACCTGCTGTGTAGTTTCTGTACATCCAGTAGAATGTGTGTCTTCCTCACTCTCCATTCTGCAATACTTGCCAGGTACTTCTCCTTTTTTGCTGCTGATAGTTGAACCATGAGGCAGATGATGCTCCACAGGAGACCCAAGTAGATGAATTTGAAGGCAAAGGTAGTGTCTTTGGTTAGTTCCCAAGGAGTAGCTGTAGATGAGGAGGCATGGTTAATGTCTTGGAAAGAGAAGGCAAAAGTTGTGTTGAATATAGAATGAGGCGAAGAGGATGAGAGGTCACACAAAGGGAAAAAATAGTCTTCAGTGTGAGTAGCAAACAATCCATTCTCAAAAATGTCACCCTTGAACCATAATCATTCACCTGATTTCTGCATGCCTGAGCTGGCCAGGGTGTTGTGAGTGGCAAGGTGATAAGCATTGTAGCTCATGAGCTGTTCATGCAGGATCTGGAAGAATAGATAATCATCCACCCATTTTGTAAGAGGACCAAGACCAGCTGCATGAAGGAGGTCAGCACCTGCATTGGACACATGTCTGTATACTCCAACAGAAGGGCCCATACCAAAGGAAACAGATGTATCTGCACAAAACTTGCCATCTGGTAGCTGGATGACAGCAGCAGGCCATTGTGAATGGTGAAGCAGCACCATTCTATAGGCTTCTGCCACATCTTGAGTGGCAGCTTGCAAACCAGGGGGAGGGAACAAATGATGGTGTATACAGTTTCGAAGGTCCCCCACATGCATGGGAAATTATCAGAATTGACTCTTGCATTGATAGACTGATTAGAATAGGCCAATGAGGGTGCCAGTGGAAAGAAAAGGTTTTGAATGAGATGGAATTTGCCCAGTTTCCCAGATTTGGGTATATTGATAATGGAGAGGACTGAAAAGGACCAACAAGAGATATAAGTTCATCATAAGTAAAAGGACCAAGGTATTGGCCAGTAGTGATTTCACATTTGATAATTTTATCAAAGGCTTCATGGAAAGTGAGCAAGAAAGAGCTATTGGGAGGAGTCTGACTATGGACAATGGTAGGCAAATTGAGAGTAAAACCAAATTGTAAACTATGTGCAAGACTGGGGTATTTATCAAGGAGACTGTGTGAGCACAACTGTGATTCCCAAATAGTATGATTATATGGAGTGATTGGATGGAGTCATCTGCACTCGAGAGCAGTCTTGGACTCTGTGAGTGGTGGCAAGACAGCCTGAACAAATGTGGCACTCGTCATGAGAGTGGCTGGTACAGTACGCATGTTGCCAGTCAATGCATAATGGTTTTTGGAGCTGTGCAGAACAAGTTGTATGTTGGAGTGAGTAGCATTTGAAGGGAGAGATCCATCTCACAGATGCTTGAGAGCACACATGATGAAGCTGTGACTGTTCCTTCCCAGACAAACAGTGCACACAGCTGAGGAGTGTGTGCCCTGTGTGCCCTCTCAATTATATCCAGTGTTTGGCTGTGGAGGCCATATATGCAGACACAAATGCAAGGAAGTTCAGAGTGCAGAGACCAGATGAGAAATGCATTAAGGCAGATATATATGCAGGGGATGTCATTTTTGCAAGGGTTAATGCAAAATGCAAATGCAACGCCCACAGTGACAAGAAAAGGGGAAGGAGAAGAGCTAGTTAGAATATGTTAGGAAGATGTAGGGCATTTACATACCTGAGACTCATGCTCCTAATGCCTGGATTCTTGTAGCATGTGGTCAAAGAGACAAGCTAGAACTATATCGCTGTAGAGAATAATGCCTCTCATTGTGTGATATGGCACTTTCACTAGGGAGTACATGGCACGAACTTGCAGCACCACTCTGGGTGCTATCTGCAGCTATTCCTATATGAGGCGCAGCTTTCCCATGCAATGCGCTGTCATGCATGGTATGCACTCCATACCATGACATATACGATAAGGAATATAGAAGGAGATGATTAGGGAAGTATACTAGGATATATTTCTCACTATCATAAGCTTAGTTTCCTACTCTGATTCATTTATTTACTTGTATTTGTAGTTTTCTATCAGTTTCCAGTCTCTTTCTATTTTTCAGCCACTTGATTACGTCAGTGAACCACTCAGATATGTTTGTAAGCATGTCATGTGACTGGTAATAATCTGATTTGTAAGGATTCTTCCATGACTCATCATGTTTAGTCATGATTTGTCATGCTTTGTAAGATTTTACTATGCTTTGTAATATTTTACTCATGTACTTTAGTAAGCAGCTGATTCAGCACACCAAAAGGCTTGGTTTGTAAGCACATTCTTACCAATCCAGTGATGACTCATTGCTTAGTAAGGATGGTTTCCAAAATGTATATAAGGACTCCATTCTCACACAATAATTAAGTTTTCCCTTTTCCATTCTTCTCTCAAACCGTGTGAGAGTCAGTAAGAATTTGAACAGGTGTTTTCCCCTTTCTGTCTCCTAGTGTGAGATCCAGAAGAAAGTGAAGGCCTAGTGTTGCCTTAGAAAACCGTGGGATAATCTAGTCAGATTAGTTGTATACTATCTTACAGGGATTGCCTATACAACAGTCTATCGTATTCATCTATTCATTTTAGTTCAGCTTTCTCTCTTTTACAGGAAGGGAGACTTGTATTATCTAGCCAGCATCAGCAGAGGTCTAATATTACCTACTAGGTTCAGAGTAACCTGACAATATATATATACTTCCTTACTATCAGAAGAGACCAACAAAGAAGGTGATTCATCACTCTTTGACCACCCACGAACAGCACATTATCAACTGAGAAGTAGAAAATCCATTGACCATGAACTTGAGGCAGCTGGCACCTGTAGTCTTATCGAATACAATTGTGATAGTCATTGTATTCTGAGCAACCTATAAGACCCTCAAGTAACAAGACAGCGCGCCATGCACACACACTTCCTGCACTTCACGATGTGCGCGCTTTCCCATGCTTGAGCGCCCTATAGCACCAGCCATCCAGAAGCATCCATCCACTGTCCACCAAGCTCTCTAAGTGCATATATTCCTATTTCCCTTATTTGCATATTGTTCCACTTTTATTTTTATCATGGACCCTTACTTTTACATACCTTACTCGGTAGCGCTTCGGCTCCACATGACAGTAATTAGGTGCCATATATAAGCACCAGCAGTACTTACTATTGGAGGACTTTTCAGTTGACAGAACTTTCCACCCACTATTTACCTAGCAGAATATAGTAGAAATCCATTCGTTTTACACTCTCTCACTTGCGCATATACACACGCACTTTCCCGCGCTTCGCGCAGCACACGCACACATTCCTGTGCCTTCATGCCTTGTGTGCACCTGCGCTTTCTCACACCTTGCATTGGCCAACCAGTAGCGCCTTCAGCGCATACAACTAGATCCTTGCTGCACTCACTTCCCCTTTAGGGTCGAACGCACTTGTCATCTCAAGTACAGCAGACTAAGCAACACATGACCTTACAATGATTATAGATACAATCAGGAGCTTTGTTTGCACCTTGCTGTGTTGTTGTTTCTACATCGCTTTTGATAGATATGTCTCATGCACTGGTCCCCAGGGTAATCGTGTTGTGCCAGGCATGACGCTGCTCCTCTTGGTAGATCATCAAGGCACATTGAGCTACTTTGTCATCAGAGTTCCAGTACCAATGGGTCATAATGGCTCCCCAGAATTTTGCAAGCATCAGTACTCATTGCTTGGGCCAGTTGTGTTCTTCAAGGGCAGCAACAATGCAAGGAATGGCTTGGGTGAAGTTAGCAGGTTGAAGGAAACAATCAGGAACTACATGTTTGGAAGGTTTGGAGGCTGCCATGCTAATCCACTCTGTGGACCCATTCTGTTCTGAGGGAATCATACCCTCGTCATCTCTGGTGTTTTGTGGGGACAGGGTTTCTTCCAAGCTGTTGTTAGTCCAGTAGTAGAGTTCTACAAAGAGCCCTTTTTTGATTTTCCGAGAAGCAAAGTCCAAAATGAAGGCTTCATCTTCATTGGTGTCAGGATGGGGGCACATGAGCAGGTCAGTGTGTTTGAGATGATTTTTCTTGCTTTTGTCTGTGTGAGCTGTTTCATCTTCAAGATGCCAAATGTCCTGTAGTCACATGGTTTCCTCCTCTGCTAAGTGCCATCATTCAGCTTGAAGTTGAGCATCTTCCATGACTTGTTGGTGCCATTGAGTGCATAAGTTGTCATTAGTTGGAATCCAAACCAAGCAAAGGGATTCAGCAGCTTGATCTTCCATGACTGTGGCCAAAACAAATGGAGCACAAGAAGCATGGTGGCATTCACTCTTGAAGTCCAGGCATACGAGCAAACTCGGGTCAGAGTGTCACAAACCTGTCCATAAGATCTCTAAAGAGGTGAAATTATGGTTTGATTGTTTTATTTGTTTTGAATTTAATCAGGCAGATCAGAGGATCAGAGAGTGTATTCGAGAGGACTAGGTCAATGAGCCGAGAAATGAAGGAGAGGAAGAAAAAGTGTCATCTTGCTCTAACGGGTGTAGACCTTATTCTGACGACGCGCTCGTGCCTCTCGCTTAGTCAGAAGCCAACTCATGTCGATTTCGGACTTGTTCCTCCGGTGTCTTTGGTCATCGATCATCCTCAAAATTGAACCGTCAGCCAACGAAGGGAACTCTGTGGTCTCCACAGGTGTCACATGTTTGAGTATCAACGAGTATCCAGGATGCACCGCAGTGCAGCAGTATCCCATTAGCATCTTTTGTTAGTCACTGTCCTTTTTTGTAGCGCTTCGTCAATGACCCTACGTGCAAAACCTGGATTATTAATTGATGCTCTATCAAAATCGATCCTTAAGCCGAATCGTTTCAACATACCTCCCTGCAGTGTTTGGATGAGGCTCGCCAGAGCTAGAGATTATGGATGCGGGAGTTGTCGCTTGCATCGGTTCCTCCGTGTTCCCTTGCATCAATCGAAATATTGGCTACTGCACATGGACCAACAGGACGGAGGCGTGAAGCAAGGCGAATAGACACCTCAAACCCTTAAATCTTAGATAAATGTGTTGAGTATTGAGAGCATGTTTCAGGTAGGGATAAGGTGCGTCTGGCAGGATGGATGGTTTTGAGGTGGTGCTTTTGTACAGTGATACCGCATGCTGGTCGATTCGTTCGTGTCCTGTCGTTGTTCTTTGTCGCGACTGACTATTCCCGCTACCTTTAGGTAGCTGGGTTTTTGTGGATCGTTTTTTTCGAAAATAACACAGGATTTGCGCATATTGAAATTCACTCGCACACAAGCGGCAATAATTTGTCATCATGGTTCGATGGAGTATTCTTTTCTCACGATTTATCTTGGTGCATGACTGTATGTGACGCGAGAAATTGTTTTATTTGCTGTCATCATGTCGTTTATGCTCGATGGTCGAAATGTATCAGTTGTGCAGGACCACTCTTCTTCTCATTCGCTGGTTGCTATGTCGTTTGTGTCGCTCGATCATTCACAAGACGGCGTGTTTCGGGCGCTCGTAACTTTGCTCAAAGGCGACGTGCGGCTGTCTACCCAATTTCTGTTTACTGTCCGCGATACTTTGCCAGCCACGGTTGTCTTGGGACATGATTGGTTCGCGTTTTGTCGCGATATTCTGCACAGTCATCCTGAGGTACGCCTGCCACTGTGCCAGTGGACGTTGGCGGAGGATTTTGCTCTTCCTTCAGTTAGTACCACTGGACGTTCGTTCACACCAGTCGCCGATACATGCATCACGCGTGGCTCCCCTTGGTGGGACAATTTTAGGTGCTTAGGCCCTAATCCACGACCGTCCGCTGTTAGCTTGTGCTTCTCGGTCCCTGAACATTCAAGGACGTCCTGAGAAAACTCAATTGTTGATTTTTACGGGTGAGAGCCCTGCTATGGCTGGAGGTCTCCGTGCGAGCTCTATGACCCCGTAAAATGATGCACATCGCCTATGACATTATTTGTCTAAAGATGTTGTTCATGCACCGCTCTCGCATCGCCCATGACATTATTTGTCTAAAGATGTTGTTCATACACCGTTTCAACCCTAACCGTAAGCAAACTCTAAACGGGACGCAACTCATAAATATAGGGCACAAATTTCCTGCCTACGGAATCCCCCAACCTCACGAAATGATCTTTGTCTGATTTGTGTACAGTCACGCTGGGCGAATGGAAACCAAAAGTTGTGCGAAACCTGCCATGTGGAAAGACGCTTGAAGATACTTCTACTGAACCCTTTGCGCCCGCATCACACACTCCAGCTTGCTCGAGCAGATTGAAGATGGCAACCCCGAAATGAAGTCTGAAGAGCGCGCCGCGTTGTTGGACTCGTTTTTTTGACTTGCATAGTAACAATCGTACTTTGGCCGAAGTCCTTGAGCAGCTCGACGACATCACGCCGACCTTGTCGAAACTTAAGGCTGATCATCTACTTAGCCACTTGATTACTGCTAGTTACTTTGTTACTTGTACTCGAATGTCGTACTGTGGTTCTGATAGTCCCAATATTGTGCATCCGCAGCCCCAAAGTGGAAGGAAAAAAAAGCATAGAGACGATCGAACTTAGAACAACTAAAACAGGTAGCGGGCCCTGCCACGGATGTGGCCCTGCGCGACTTATACGATACATAGTTCTTGCAGACCGGTCGAAGTCACAAGCTTGACATTTGATATTAGGGATCCGGATTTGGCGATAGTACAAGCGCATCGATCGCCCCTAAAAGCTCCCTTGCCAAGAACTCTCACCTTGTAAATCTGTTCTGTGCAAAAATGCAAAAGCTTCCTGCCTTGAACCGCATGTTCATAACCTCAGCATGGTTACAGTCTATAATTTATGGTATGCATCACTTATGTAACGTGTAGATTCAAGGCTGATATTCCGCTCAACAGGAGTCAAGTGAGTCGAAAATTGAGAAAGGACCCCAAAGGCTTACACTGGGCTCATTTTCATCGGTAGTTGCGTGCTATTTGGCGTATGCATTTACGCTAGTTTCTTTCGGAAAAGAAAGACACATTGGTTCGTGCCATTGCTTGTTCAACTATTCGCCGGCATTCACCTTTGGATCAGGATTATTCCTCTTTCATGCATTTACCACTTTGCGATAGCGACAGTGCATAACATCATTTCCCTTGTATATGCTCTGCAGGGCCTCACAAATCCTGCTGTAATATCCGTCCCCGACGGGAGTACCTTGTACTTTGCCAGGGTTACAGCCTTGTCGATAACGATGCTAGGATTGTATCTTTTCAATGTGGGAATCATATTTCTGTCGTGAATCGCACCTTATCATGTCCTCTTTTAGATTCTTGTTCTGGATTTACTACTAGTAAATAGTAACTGCCTGCGTGTTGAGGTGTTGAATCTAACACTCCCGACAACAGATTTGGAGGCTTTATATGGTTTGGGATCGTAATTTGATCCTTCCTATCATCATGGTAAGATATCTTTCCACTACTTGTCGCACCTTTTACGAGCCGAGATCGCTAGCTAATTCTGGAAGCTGGACACTTCTGTGAGCCTGTTTACTTGAGTTGGCTGGTAGCTCAAGTACTAACATTACTTCCCTACGTAGCAACTGCCATCACGGCCTGGGCTATTGTCATACGGTTCAGTGACATTACACCGAAATCCGTGACTGTGTTGAAAGCTTGTTTCACATTCAACCTCGTTATCACTATCTGTATCACGTTTGGGATCGCCTATCGTCTTTGGCGCGCGGGAAAAGATACGTTTGGTATGACTGGTTATAATGCTTATAAACCAGCCATACACACTATCATTCAGTGCGGTGGGATTTATACCGCCAGCATCGTGGTAGTGTACGCTCTAGTTTTCTCCAAGAGCAGCGCTGCTGTCATGGCAGAAATCGTTGGCATTCAGTTTGCAGTCAGCACTTTATGTTTCTTCTTTCTACGTAATCTCACATCCTTCCAGACCTTGACACCTCTTCTTCTCATCGCCAATCTTAGCCTTGGCGCGACGCACGGACAACGTAATGAGACACCAGACATTGCGGAACCCACCTTTGCCCACCCAGTCCAGGCCAATATCTCCGAGGAGATCCATATCCACCCTGACGACGCCATGGATCCACTACCTACCCGGAGCAATCAGAGTTTTCCGATATATGGTGATACTGTAAAAAAGGACATTAGCTAGGAGCATCTCCTTCTAATGAGAGAGAGGAAATGTGGACGTAGCAATAAGTATGGATCTTGCAGTGCTCGGTGTTGAGCAGAGGTTTGAAGCGCGAACTCGAGGAATGAATTGAAGATGATCACTCCAGGAAAACCTGACAACGTTGGACGCACGCAACGACTGTAACATTTGGTTATAGTAGAGAAGGAACGCCTATCTTCACTCGATTAAGGGCTGCCTAGCCCAGCACAAAGAACAGTGCGATCAATGATAGTTCTATTGGCAAGTTCAGAAGACAATATCCGGAAATGTTAATGCATATCAGCAGTTGTCAGTTATTCAAAGATTTAGGATATCCACCTATAAATCACAGATTGGCATCAAGTTACTTTTTAAGGAATCAATGATTCCTTAGAGAGTACTATGGATCAAAGACCGAGCACGCTATATACTTAAACATCAAGGCTAGGGATGCAGACAGCGTATGTAACTGCTGAAGTTATGTGTTAAAGTCACATATAAAGAGCGAAACATGAAGAGGAAGCTACGAAGAATTAAAGTGCGATGAAATTACTTGATTTTACAAAAGTCTGGTCCTTCACTCGGGGAATTGACTTTGTGCCTGAAGAAAAATATCAATAAGTAGCGGATCTGGGCCATTTGGAAAAATGCTTATTACTTGACTTTGATGTGCTGCTTGACACCTTCCAGCATGAAAGGTCGGCTTAACCCATTGCAATGTTGACAGAGATATATCAACTCGGTGGAAGGTTTAGATTTCCGAGTCGTGCCTGACTTTGAGGGCTTTTGAGGGGTAATGAAGAACTTCGTCGCTGGAGGCGGTCTCTCAACAATGCCTTGGTCATAGCTAAAGTCAATCCCTTCAGTCGGAATGGTGATTCCATGCCTACTGCACGTCAAAAAAAGGTAAAGTGTAACGTAAAAGGTGATGGCTTACATTTGCATATGTTTAATCACGGTAACCTTTGTAGCTGGATCTTCATCGCACTTGTTACAAACGCCACACCCGCTGAGTAGTCCCAGGATATTCGGGCACACGCCAACTTTGCATGACTTGAAGTTGTTCAGCACTCAAAAACTCCCAACGAGGTTCTTCGTGCGATGAACCTTGTTGGTTGATGTAATGGAAGACCTAGAAGACAGTAAGTACAGTGTCAAAGTCACAAACACAGGACGAACGCCCTGACGCCAGTTCATCGCCATCCGGAAGGATCCTCCATTCTCCAGTTTCGGTAGACAGTTGGAGCAGAAAAAGCGACACTGGAGGTCATCCATTGCAGTTGCAGTCGTAGTTTGGGCATTGAGACCGACCAAGCCTAACAAAGAACGTGCAGCGACAACCCCACGGTGGGAAATCGAAAATGTGCAGGGTGATTCCGACGCTGGTCTTGCGTAATGTCGGGACAGGCCTTGATGGTGAGAAGTCCATCCGTGATACTGCAGCTTGTCCCACGCGATCAGTGGGGAGGAGCCCGGGCGAGTGCATTGGAAAACGGAGGTCGCCAGCTGCAATAACACATCATCAGGTGTATCGATTCCTTGGCTTCGTAGTGTCGTGGTATCTTGCACTACATCAGTGGAGAGAGCGAGCAGTCGTGTCAGCTCGAGCTTCCTTTTACGCATATATTCAGCACAAAACTCGGGCAATCTTTCCGCGAAAGGTTGAATATCTTCTCTGTCTCCAGTTGGCGGGCTTTTGATAAATTCCGCAACGTCGCATAGCTTCAAGAAATCTTTGGAAGGAGGTATGATAGCCTGTGGCAATGGCCGCACGAAATTCTGGTACACTTTCAACAGGTCAAACTCCCGAGCAGACGATACTTTTCTTTGGTCCTCGAGGCGCCATTCTTCCTGCAACTTAGCAAGCTTACGCTCGACTTTTGGGATCAAACGCTTCCAACCTGGAAATGGACAATGTAAGGACAAATCTTTTCAAATGTAGCCGATCACTGACGTGCATCGGTAAGCTCCTTATCTAGTACGCCATAGTGGTGACGGTCAAACATGCGCTCCACGTCTTCAGTATTGTGGCCAAGGTCGACCAGTCTAGCTTGGAACCTAAGACAGAGGATCAACACAGGATTAGATGACAAGTCAATTAAATTTACTTACAGCTCTGTATTTTGGCTACGAAGCTCACGGGCACGCGACAATTGACGACTACCGTCCTCGTCGGCCCAAGCGCTACAGACCGCCATATGCTTCGAAGCTGTTAGATTTAGTAAAATCATTTGTAGGAACCTTACAGCGATATCGGGATCAGTATATTTCTTGCGTGATTGCTTGAAGTCTTCTAGTGCTTGCTCAGCACCTGGTTCGAGGTACACTTCCAGCTCTTTTGCCATTCTCAGTACGTCATCTGACCAAAACAACTTGCAGTCAGTGGTATGATTATGATCATCTGTACCAACTGCGCAGGAAGATCAGATACAGATAAGCCATAGTAAGACAGTGCCCACTGCTACTGAATGGGATTAAATCCATGATGATCGGATCGTATCCAGAAAATTCGTGTGGAAAGGCGCCATTACAGACTAGGCTTGACGAATTGTTGGCCAGATAAGAGCATGATAATAAAGTAGCACTCACTTCTCATTGAGACATGGGGGACATACTCTGCGCCTGATACCGAAGTCTATCTCCCAAATTCCCTTCTTGCCACATTCCTGAGCGTGCGGTCATGAAAGCACAAAAGATGTAAACGGAGACCAGACATACTTGACAACGAGAACCGCCAAATAATAGGTCAGCCCATTCCACCTCAGACATGGGAGGTAGGCAGTCAGGAACACCGCCACGGTTGACGCGAGCAGCTTTCCAGACTGAGGCTGCATTGTTAGATGATAGAAACTTACGGAAAAACTTGTGGGTGCCAAACAGATGTAAAAGGTCTACCGGTTCCAAGAGGGCAAAAATCTGTTTGGAAGCAGAGATCAATAATATGTATGGGCAATGCTCATTAACTCACCTCGAGAAGAATATCGGTTGGCACAGTGACAATGAGACCAGGAGTTTTCTTTCTTCTGCCAGAACCTTTTGCTGCTGGTGCCGTTCCCGTATCTGTTCCTTTGTCTACCCTAGCACGCTTTGTCGCGGGTTGTTTATCTGAAACTTCGACGTGAACAGTGGTTACTATGTCTCCGCACCATAGTCACCTGGACTGTTTTCACTGGGTGCCTCGCCCGGGCTGCTAATTTCGCCACATTGGCTACTACTATCTTCCACCGAATCTGTGTCCAGGTCCGTTAAATCGGAGTCCGAGGCATAGTCGCTGCCGCATTCCCAGCACATGCCGTCGAGAGGGCTACAAACAATAGTCGGTACCAGAGACGACGGGCTGAGCAGCACAAAGCGAAAATGAAGAAGTCGCGCGCAATTTAAAGGGTTCAGTCATTGATGCCAAAGGTGACGAGAGGTCACTACTAAAATTTAAAATCAGATGGATGAGGAAACAAAATGTAGTAATCGTGTAACGTATTGGCCCGGGAGTGGTGGAGATCGAGAGCGCTCGAAGCTCGATTGTAGATGCTAAAACGCTTAAAGTTAAGCGTATCAGTCACAGAAAACATGGTGGAAGGTGTCGAGTGGTTCTTGTTTAGTGTAAGTACTACTCGCCTGTAAGCTAGTTGTCGTAGTTGCGCGCATGATCGAGAGCTTATATCACGGACTTTGAAAAACACAGGCAGCATATCGACCAAAAGCAGCGACTCAGCTGCAAGCCCATGCAGACATCTGCATCAAACTATGATACAGCAGCACCAGGAAATGGCTCAATTCACTACAACCACCGTTACTTATCCGCTAGCAAAATATTCGCGATCATATCCTACCAACTCATCATTCTCTCAGAACCCTGCTACAGATGCAGAATGGCAACATTTCATCCACCCCGTTCTTAACCTCTACTTGGACGTGAAGAAATCTTCCACAGGAAATCTTGTCTCTGTCCACCTTCGAATCGTATGGAATTTTGATAGTAGCACTAATAGCAAGGACGTCGATCAAAGAGAAATTACTCTCGTAGGCTCTTCAATTACTGAGTAATGACGAATCACACTGAATTTAAACATAACCCTCCAGGAGGATCTTGATTTACTCTCCTTCTCGTCAATCCCAAACCCGCGGCCAAATTCCGGGCAACCCGATCATGGTCTTCCTCTCAAGGCAGTCTATCGAGATGCTGTGGTTGGTATCCGTTATCTGCACCCGAGAACAGCAGACTCGACCTGTCAACCAGTACATATGTGCCGTTTGCTCTAAACATTTTACCAAGTTTCTTTTTAGGTATATCGGCGCTTTCAGATCACATTTACCACTGCAACGAGCGTAACTCAGTTTATCGATACCGTCCGACCTGTTTGTCCTTGTAGATTAAATCCACAGCCGCAGCCTCCGGTCGCCCGCATCCCTACTCTAGCTACGACAGGCCTTCTCGACGACATTTCCCGCCGAGGTACTATACTCCAAGATGTTTCACAAGCTCGGCCGTCAACTGGCGGAACCCCCCTCAGACCAGCGCCGACTACACTTCTTTCAGAAAATCCATCATCTGAATCCGATTTACCGTCATTTGCACCATCGACGCCGGTTAGTTTCACACCTGTGGCTCTGAGCAGCAGTTCTACGAAAACGACATCCGTGTCTACACTCTCTCACGACAGTACTTTCTTTGCACCTCCAGAAACACCTCGGATGACCGTCCCAAAGTCCAGCCAATGCCAGGCACCGTCTGGCTCTATCACCTCTACCAAAGGCTCTTTACCCGATTCTTCCCAGCCATCCTCGTCTACTCGTAGTAGTTCAAACACGATGCCCCCGCCTCCACTGCCTTCGAGCGTTACGCGATCTCTTCAACCGGAAAGTCGACCATCAGAAGGTCATAATTCAGCTCGGGCCCAGCTTATTACATCACTGCATGACACTCCGGCTCTACACAAGCTATCTCATGCAGAGCTAGAATCCATCGTAGCGCAAGTCATCAGAGAGGAAGGTTTTGCCCAATTGGTAAGCGTCATCGAAGCATTCAATAAAAGAACCATAACCTCAGGTGGCGCTGCTAATCGGATCCCTCAGCTTGCGTCGTTGGACACCATGTGGAGAGTGAAGGGTTTTCTCGGTCAATGATGCCTGATAGTCTTGAACGTCTCCATTTCTTGCTATCCTTCAATTAAAAACTTTGCCAAATATTGCCTTGTACATGTATGAAGTCTCTAAAATTGCAGATGTCACTATGAAGTACCTGTCTCATCCATTGCTTCCATCGATGTACCAGCAACTTGCAAGTCATGAACACTTTCCACACCGACACCTCTAAGTACCGTTCCAATCTTCTCTTGCTCTAATGCCTGGCGTTCGGACTCGCTTTTCACCATCAGCATGCCAGCAAACCCAAGCGAGTTGATGGAAAGGGTCGCCCCCGACTCTCTTAAGGTATAAGTTTCCCAGCGTCGTGGGATCAAGTGCATGTGTTCCAAGGTTAGAATCACATTATAGGAGGGGGTACCAGGCGGGTAATCCGGAGCATGTCGTACGGTCGAAATTACAAGATCCAAGAGGGATAGGAATGGAAGGAACAATACTTGTTCGAGCTGCTCCGGAGACGCACCATTCGATAGAGTCGGAAGCCGATATACATGGTTAGCGTATGGCACGGATGACAGCGAAAATGGTTTGCCTGAGGATCAGTCAGGGTGAGCTCGGTGCGAATATCTAGTAGAGAAGTAGGAGCATAGATTACCTGAGACTTCCAGGTTTGCAGCTTTGGCTAATCTTTCGATCGGAGGTCCATTATCCTCAACTTCAATGAACTGGATATGTTTGTGATTTTGACTGGCTCCGCTGTTGGATCCGCCTTTGACGAATGTTCAGTATAAGCTTGCCATCAGATCGTCATGCCACGAGAGATCCTCACAATTGTAGAAAGCGAAATAATTTTTATGCGCTTTCCGGGCTGCAAGTAGTAGCAGATAAGTTTGAACAAGATCATGAGGCATCAGCGGTGAAGTTTGTGGCATAAATTCTGTAGATCATGTGCATCAGCGCGCGATCTTGGGATTTAGGTAGCTGGTAGGGAACCTTTGGTCACAAGAAGGAAATGATGGGGGACGACCGAGTACTTGTTTAGCTGGATGCACTTGAGCTGATGCTCGGATTCCCGGAGAAAATTGAGCGTACTAGTACACCATATTCCGCTCCGGATGATTCGTCGCGTAGATCACCGACGTGAAGATTTGGGACATATGGAGGTGCAAAGGGATCAGAGCTCTTGGAAGTCTTGTCCGAGTCTGACTGATCAGATGGTGCGATTCCTGCTTCCCCAGCAGGTAGGGGCACGACCGGTTTCTTTTGAAGCGCTTCACATAGGCGAATCTCCCACTGTGAATCATGATGCATGATCACTCGTATGAACTACCATTGTGTTGATGGAGACACACCTCTATCTCAATCTCCTCATGCTTGTTAACTTCTGACGAGTAGAAAAACAGATCCCCTGAAGATTGTGCAGCTTCAAATCGACTAGGTAGTGCAGATATGATATCAGAAGCCTCAGTCATGGCTGAACTGCACGGTCACCAGTGTGTGAGCACCAATCGAGCCGTGGTACCGTGACTGTACTAACTTAGTAATCGTGTCCGTCGATCGATTTACAGCTGTTTGCGTATACATATGGTCGCGTCGTTCAAATAGGAAGTGTGTCCATTTTCCACTTCAGTTCGCTTCGTGGCAACACTAATTCTCACTGCCTTTCTGTTTCACAACCCTATAAATCTTACTTGTGAACGCCATTAATAAGTAAATATTAAATGTTATATCACTCAGGTTCAAAGAGTTCACACGCTGTTACCCTTCCTCCATCATGGATCCTTCCGAGTTGAGAAAGAAAATCAAAATCAAACGTTTCCGAATCCTCATCATAGGAAGAGCGAATGCAGGAAAAACCACCATCCTCCAGAGGGTTTGCAAGACACAGGAGAACCCAGAAATATATAACAGCGCTGGGGAAAAGGTGCAGGTCATGATACCAGTAGTGACTAGGATGATGATGGTTAACCGATGCACATTGGAAATCAGATCGATCTCGCTGTGTTGATGGCATCCAGAGAGGTCAGGCATGTTCTTGAAGGTTGGTAACATCACTTAAGGAGTCCTCAGCGCGGAGTGCACGATATTGAGAGTGAGATGGTGTTTCGAAACAACCCAGGATTCGTCTTTCATGATTCACGCGGGTTTGAGGCAGGAGGAAAATCCGAATTTGACAAGGTGAAGGCTTTTATCGCAAGCCGTTCTAAGGAGAGAAGTTTGAGTGATCGAATTCATATCATATGGTACTTGGTCATTTTTTGGCGTGCGCTACTTCACATCTCTGGCATAGGTACTGCATTCCGATGGATGAAGACAGCAGGTCTTTCACGGAAGCGGAAGTCAAGTTTTTCTCTCAGTGTGACACTGGAAGCAGTAAGTGTTTGATCTGTCATTGTTTATTATCGACTGATTTACAATTCTCAGTTCCAGTAATAGCGTTGTTCACTAAATTCGACGCTCTCTATGACGATGAATTTGCAGAGCTAATAAGTAAGGGAGTATCGAGAAAAGATGCTAAAGCACTGGCCCCCCAGTATGCCAAGGAAGCATTTGCCAATGGGCCACAGCTTGAGCTTTTGTACAACCGCAAAGGTAACCAACGTCCTCCAAGATGTCACATATGCCTGCCTAGTAAGTCAACTAATTCTCGAGCTGCTATTTAATTTGTTGCTTATCCTTACTTTGGTCCATTTAGATATGGACAAGGATGGTGCAGACTGCGGGCCACTTATCGAACGCACGGCTGAAACCTTGAATGATGACACACTCAAACAACTGTTTGTCTCAACCCAGCAGACGACCTTGGAGTTATGCATGAGATATGCAGTCGAAAAGTGACTCCTCAAACCTTACTCATCTATGACAAGAGATGACTCACCGTGTATCAAGATCACTTGCACTGCATCTTGACTCCATCCAGGCAATCTCATTGCGGATATCTGGGAAATCCAATAGTCAGATCGTACACGATTTGGGTGAATGGTTTCCACGAACTACAGTGAGCTCGCTGGAATTTTTGAAACCTGCTCTCATTTATATTTGACGGTTACTGTTAGATAGTACGTCTGATCATCTCTGCCAGCATACTGACCTGAGGCATTGTTGACATATTGATAGACAGTGAGCGTTGATGCTCTATTGAGCTCGAGCCTTGCTCACCGAACGCATCCCTGATCCCTTGACAGGCTGTGAGTGTGTTGATGATCTATCGAGCTCGAGCCTCGCTGACCGAACCCGTCCCTGATCCCTCGACAGGATGTGAGTATGTTGATGCTCTGTCAAGCTCAAGCCTCGCTGACCGAACCCGTCCTTGATCCCTTGACAGGGAGTGAGTGTGTTGATGCTCTGTCGAGCTCGAGCCACGCTGACTGAACCCGTCCCTGATCCCTTGACAGTATGTGAGTGTGTTGATGCTCTGTCGAGCTCGAGCCACGCTGACCGAACCCGTCCCTGATCCCTTGACAGGAAGTGAGCGTGTTGATGCTCTGTCGAGCCCGAGCCTCGCTGATTGAACCTGTCCCCGATCCCTTGACAGGGAGTGAGTGTGTTGATGCTCTGTCGAACTCGAGCCTCACTGACCGAACCCGTCCCTGATCCCTTGACAGAGAGTGAGTGTGTCGATGCTCTGTCGAGCTCGAGCCTTGCTGACCGAACCCGTCCCTAATCCCCTGACAGTATGTGAGTGTGTTGATGATCTGTCGAGCTCGAGCCACGCTGACTGAACCCGTCCCTGATCCCTTGACAGAGAGTGAGTGTGTTTATGCTCTGTTGAGCTCGAGCCTTGTTGACCGAACCCGTCCCTGATCCCTTGACAGAGAGTGAGTGTGCTCCGTCGAGCTCGAGCCTCGCTGACCGAACCCGTCCCTGATCTCTTGGCAGGGAGTGAGTGTGTTGATGCTCTGTCGGACTTGAGCCTCGCTGACCAAACCCGTCCCTGATCCCTTGACAGAGAGTGAGTGTGTTGATGCTCTGTCGAGCTTGAGCCTTGCTGACCGAACCCCTCCCTGATCCCTTGACAGTGTGTGAGTGTGTTGATGCTCTGTCGAGCTCGAACTTCGCTGACTATACGCGTCCCTGATCCCTTGACAGTACGTGAGTGTGTTTATGATCTGTCGAGCTCGATCCTCGCTGACTGAACCCGTCGCTGATCCGTTGACAGAGAGTGAGTGTATCGATGCTCTGTCGAGCTCGAGCCACACTGACCGAATCCGTCCTTGATCCCTTGACAGGAAGTGGGTGTGTTGATGCTCTGTCGATCTCGAGCCTTGCTGACCGAACCCCTCCCTGATCCCTTGACAGGAAGTGAGTGTGTTGATACTCTGTCGAGCTCGAGCTTCGCTGACCATACGCGTCTCTGATCCCTTGACAGTATGTGAGTGTGTTGATGCTCTGTCGAGCTCGAGCCTCGCTGATCGAACCCGTCCCTGATCCCTTGACAGGGAGTGAGTGTGTTGATGCTCTGTCGAGCTCGAGCCTCGCTGACCGAACCCGTCCCTGATCCCTTGACAGAGAGTGAGTGTGGCGATGCTCTGTTGAGCTCGAGCTTCGCTGACCGAACCCATCCCTGATCCCTTGACAGTATGTGAGTGTGTTGATGCTCTGTCGGACTTGAGCCTCACTGACCGAACCCGTCCCTGATCCCTTGACAGTTTGTGAGTGTGTTGATGCTCTGTTAAGCTCAGGCCTCGCTAACCGAACACGTCCCTGACCCCTTGATAGTATGTGAGTGTGTTGATGCTCTGTCGAGCTCGAACTTCGCTGACCACACGCGTCCTTGATCCCTTGACAGTATGTGAGTGTGTTGATGCTCTGTCGAGCTCGAGCCTCGCTGACCGAACCCGTCCCTGATCCCTTGACAGGATGTGAGTGTGTTGATTCTCTGTCGAGCTCAAGCACTGATATGTTGATGATGATAGTATGCAAGTAGACTTATCTTCAAGCATTTGTATCTTTTGATTATCATTTATCAGGCTTACCGCTCCGAAGATGAGGAGATGTGGTCCACGTTACGACTTTTGGCATGTCCCATTGCTCACAACTCGTCCACATAATTCTCATCCCACAGGTTTGCTAGTCCTCTGAGTCGTCAACATTGGAGAAAACCATGCAGCTTGGTTCTGGTGAGATCTCAAGCCATATCACAATGAGTCTACTAATTGTTAATCGTAAGCTGTTGTTATTATCTTTGAAAACACTTTCCATCTTCTGGAACAGCGGCGCTATCTTGAACGGCGGTGCTATATTGAGCAGGAGCCCGTTCGCCCTCTTCGTGTTGCTCTACAGCAGTTCATGGCGTCTCCCAATGCAGCTGCTGTCAGGGAAGCTCTGAGCTCTGCCATCCACACATATGAAGCAGGCTTCTCTCGGTGGATACCAGGGTCGGTCAAACGCTCTCAGAAGAAGGCAGATTTGATCAAGGCAATTACTGAAGTTGTTTTAAAGCACCGCCTGCGTATGTGATATCTGGTGCAGTTGTCGCAACCCCGCTTATGTATTCGTATTCAGCAATACCTGAAATCCAAGTAATATGAAGATATAGCGAGTTGCGGTTTCTTGATTGGTTGATGGCATGTCCATGGAGGTGGCAAAGGAGGTGGAACTGTATGAAACGTTGTATGGTTAAGCAATTGGCGATTTTTGTAGACGCGCGTGTGATGCACAATGTCCAGTGTTGTTAGCAAAATGGGATATTTCTGCTAGTGGCAATTGCCGGCAGTAGGTCGAGGGGCCGGTGGTTGGCAGAACTAATCGACTTAATTTATTATTAGCCAAGCTGTGGGCCACCCACTCACTGGCGAGCAGCGTGACAGGACAGAAACTTGCTATAATATTAATATTTGATTTAAACATTAACAGATAGCTACTCACGTGCGCTTGGGTAATTAGTACGACGAACAAAATTGACCAGACCTATATCTCCTTTACAGGGTCTTCGCAAAACCACACAACTTAAATCAATTTTTATATGTATTTGTGCTTATTGCCCGTTGGGGCGTAGCCCTATAGTAGACAAAACCTACAGTAAGTATCTGAATGTACGTGTTTGAGTAACATATGTCCTAGTGTCTGTCCTAATGGTTCACTTAAATCAATATCAAGACGAAAGTGAGACTGGATAGAACCGAATTCTCCTGCTGCTCTCAGCAGAGCATTGGACAAACATTAGCTCCACCGAGCATCTCCCGTGCTATACATCATTGCCACTCGATATGTGCACGTTCTCCTGGAAAGCGATTGAGGTCATGGCAGTTGCTGTATCAGAGCCGGCCAAGAGCTTAGCGTGGAATTTTCGAACGCCAAGGATCAGGCGTGGTCCTAGCACAAACATCTGCACGACCGCCAAAATCTCAAGGAAGCCATAATAAACCTGAATTTCTGGGGAAAACTGGTTCTATAGAAATGATTTATCGTGGTCACATGCAGGGGGTCAGTAAAAGATTAACATACCGTTGAGAGTGCTGAAGACCGCAACAAAATGAGATGGAAGCAACAAATAGCAGCAAAGCTGGCGTGGCAGATTCTTTAGCAGAAACGGGGACATGTTTACAATGTGAGCTCACCCCGCAAAGTAAAGCATATGAGTTTCGATCAACACCATGAAACAGTTGCGCATTATCCCTCCTATCGAATTTTGTCGGAGTTCACGGAAATGTTTGATAGCAATCCAAACTGCGAGATATAGTGTGAGGACCTCCCACACAATGGTGAGTATCCAAGCAATGGAATCCAGAAGTACTATATCTTCCGCGTAGCCAACCGAGCATTGATACGTGCCGGAGAGTATGAGTTCCTCTGGTATTCATCAATGAATGCCATGTATGTTTTTTTCATCCACAGTTAAGCATACCTCCTGAAGCATTCGTCGTTATCATTATGGCTCCCAGGGTCACTACATTGAAAATGTCGATAGGAAGGAAGGTGACAATGAGAAATATCAGGAGCTTTCTGGATCGTTGATACATGGCATACAATCGAGTGATCATGATGACTTGCAGCATGTTTCAGTCAAGTCAATATCACTGAGGTCTTACGAGTGCCAAGCTCACCCAACAGCATTGTATATGCCAACATACCCATCCAATTCCATACGACGTACACAATCCAGCCTGACGAATGCCGTTAGTGATCAGGCTCAGGTAGCACACACTCCAAGCAGACTCACATCTGTGGCGGTATGATGTGGCAGTCATTGGTGAACAAAGAAGGACCACACCTACCCCTACAGGGCACCATGGTTAATTGGAGAGAAATAGCAGGCGTCTGGGCAGAATACTCACTGTATCTGTCAGCGAGATGGTCGGAACACTCACTGTTGCTGTTTGGTCAGAAGAAGTAAAGACAGCGAAAGACCAAGAAGACATACTCAGTATGTACAGGCTGGTTATGAGAGACTGACGATTAGCACAATACCAATTATTTAGCCCTTCCAAACATACCCAGCATATAAGATTCCAATGTAGCGCACCTAGGATACCTTCAAGTCAGTACAACATGACAACCGTGACAGGCAAGCTGCATACACTGAGATACAGAACTGTCATCAGGGACCAACGTTGCCTCTGGAATTAAGTGTATTTTCATGTGTTCTTCTGCCATGGGACCATGGGAGTCGAACTCTACTCACCCAGACCAATTCGACCTAGAAAACCATTCTTAGCAAGCTGGCTGCTCTAATACAGCATTGACATACCTCTTGTCCGAATGTAAGTGCTGAAGATACTTGTAGGACATTGGCAGTTCTTTAATCTTATCATGCTCACCCCAGTCATACGCAGATACAACAAAGGCAGCGACTGCGAAACCGCAGCCAAGGTTAGATTTAGATATCAGCATCAACATCCGGCTGCTCTCCACGAACCTACAAAATAGCTGGAAAAACGATATGCATTGATGTTCGGCCACCAAGTGGGATCATCTGAGACCATGGTCATATTGGTAGAGAATGGGGGTGTGGGTGAGAGGTAAACTTGATAGACGTATGGCGATTTCATATATACCACTGTCCGGTGCTTGAATCACCAACATGAGATCAAGAAATGATGTCCGTTGCTGCCTTGATTGATCTAAGGTAAAATCGAGATTCAACGATACCAAGGCCAAACCAAAAATACACAGGGGAGATCCACGCAAAGCAAACAGATGACCTGTGTGCGAGCACATATCTCAATCTCTACTATCGCTGTTCCTAGGCCTCATCCTTGGGCGATCTGTCGCTTCTTGCGCAACTTCTCTCTCTCCGCCTCAGTTATTGAGCCTTCGTATCATAAGGATGCCAACAATGATGAGTGCAGAATCTTCCATCTTCATGAATCAATCTGGATCGTGGAGTTGGGGCGGTGCTGAAAGCGCATCAGTGCACGACCAGAGAAAGCCTAGATGAGATTCCCTGATCGATATACAGTGAAAATACAGTGTCACCCCTAGATCCAAACAGTCCTGAAAATAGGAATTAAGCGGGCGGCGGGCGTGCTGATGCGACCGCATGATGCCTGATTTGTTTCTCCCCAAACTGTATAGGCTGATTTCATCAAATTTGATTGACGAGCCTTAGTAGCGTCCATATCCTAGGGCTGTTGATTGTATAAGAAGGACCAAAGGCGGTATTATTATGTTGGCACGTCATCAGAAAAGAACGAGTTGTCAGAGTAGCTCACCTGTGCCATACAGCTAGGGTGTGACACGGGTGGACGCTAGTACCCGGATATCCACCCGCAGACGGAACGTAGCTTGCTAAACTTGGGTATCCGCAGCCTCAGGCCTCAGGCCCGGTTTTCGCGGGTGTAGGACACATGAGGAGAAAATACGACAATTAAGACTACTGCCAACAGATAAAAGAACGCGTGTTAGTTATACAGATCCATGACTAGTTACAATGAATTCCTCCCCCAATACCGTGGGAGTCGGAAATGAGGTTAGTTACATAAACGGATTTTGGATTCCAGGGTTAAGCAGGTACCAAGAGGAGCACAAACTGGTTGACCTATTCATTTATAACCTGGGTTATATGGTGTCGTCGGACGTCCATTTTAACCTGTGTTAGCCAAGCGGCCAACAGAATCTAAATCTGTCTCTCTTGGAGTCGGTTCGAAACCTGCTGACAACATTTTTGCGGTGTAAAGCTCCTCTTAATTTAATATGCCCAGTCATATTACCCTTCTTATGCGATAGTCTATCCATGAGAAGGAATTCACCTTCACGCCCCACGAGGGTCGAGATGTGTACGTGCCAATCCATTCTCGACTGCAGACTGACCAAAGCTGCCGAGATTCACCACTGAATGACAAATGACTGGGACAGAGTGAGTCTGACAGTCAGGAAATGATATACCCTTCCAGCCGCGCTGAAACCTTGGACAGCCCTTCGCTCGTTGGCTCTTCCAACGACGTTGACCTGGCTGCCTGATGCTTCCCAAATCAAGATATCTTTCGTTTCCACCCATCTGCCATATATAACTTCTTCACAACGAGTATTTAATTGTACCCACGTAAGTTCACGTGTCACCATGCGTCGTTTGAAACCCGATGCTTGATATCTTGATACAACGTACATACAAAAGGGAGCGAATGATATCGAAAAGGGAAACTGGTACGCTGTAGTCGCAGACTAACAGTATACAATTGAAGAAATTTGGGAATCACAACGTTATGCCTCACCCACTCGGCCTTTGTCTCTTATTGCGGCCTCCATTTTCTCTCTCAGTGCTAATGCGCGGATATAGAACATTGCGGCAATTAACGACCACAATGCCGCATTTGTACCCTATTGTGTTGCATGAGAAAGCTGGTAATACAAGATGTACGGAAACTCACTTGGTAGAACAAAACCGTTCCCGCTGCTTGAAATATCAATAACACCACTCTAAGAGCGATGCTCCTATGTATGGCAGTTCCCTTGAGCACAGGAATGGGATATTCCAGCGCAACCATGGTAAACCCGAGGACCATTGTGAGTATCTGCACAATAGGGAATTTGACAATAACGGTAATGAATATAGCAAACTTGGGTGACGGTCTATGCAAGAGAAAATGAATATAAAATTAGTACACAAAGTCTTCCGGCACTTACTGCAGACCACCTGGAGAACGCAAGACGCCACCAATGAAGTCCCAAAAGAATTTCCGGAAGAAGAAGCCCCAGAAACTAGCCCATACTGCATCTGTTAACGTCAGGAAAAATGGTTTCCGACATATAGAGGGATGCGACGTACAAACACTCGCCGTGAGGGAGATGTAGCGACTTAATTCGTGCCAGATAAGCTTTCCCATTGGTTGAAGAGGGTGGTTGACAAAGGGGTGGATAGCCGAAGAAGTGAGTGATTCGAGCGCTGCTCGGAGTCGGCTCAAAAGACAATTGTTGTTGTGTCGAAAGAAAGGGAACGTAAATGTGCGTTAGTGCACAAGGAGGAGACCAGCTCAACCAAATGTAATGAAAGAAAGTTAATGGAAAGATAACTTGAAATCGGAAGCTAATGATACAAAGATGAGGACTTTATATGAAACAAATACACTCGGGAGGAAGCATGTGACGCTGGGACTTGGCACTGCTACGAACCCACTGCACATGGGTCTCTAAGGCATTGCTAAGGCAATTTCCGGCTATTGACTATTTTTACAAGGGCATGCATTGTTTGGGTATTACATAAAGAAAAAATGGAAACTCAACATCTCTTCAGACGAAGCTCCGCAAAGTAATTCATTGTATTAATATTATAATATTTAATTAAGAACAGTAAAAGCGACAACGACCAACGAGCTCAAGTACTACTTAATGGTGTCATTGCACATAAGAAAATTCCGGTATATCAATCACTCTGTGAATCCTCTGTGTCCTAGGATATGACTATCTCACCACCTGTGACAACCGGTACACGGCGGCCTGATACACTGCACCACATCGCCAAATCTCGTTCCTCCAGTCGCGCGCATGCACACCGCCGAATGACAAGTTGTCATGAAGAGGCAGTATCCAAGGATCAAACTATCTTTAGGCTTGGTAGGAACTTACCTAAAGACCGTTATCAAGCCAGAGTGCCCTAGTTATCATGAGACAAACATGGAAAACACAGAGTGACAATATAGACAAAGTCCTATTGGTGCACGGCGCCCGCCACCATCACTTATCCGAGTCTATTCAGGCTTTAGCTGTGCTTCTTGAATTAATCCGTGAGAGTCAGACCAAAATACTAGGTCCCCGAAGATATATCATAAGAAGAAGATTTGTCGACGACGATTGCTTGAATACTGGTGATTACTGTACTAGTATGGGCTGTTAACTTGATGCGAGTAGAACCTACTACGTAAACAAAGACAAAGCGGAGGATTCTCACGATCTTGTAGAGCGCCCTTAGCATCTATCGTCCATGGCGTCCAAGAAAAAACCTGCGAAAGTGCCGCCTGTTCTTTCTACCTCAAGAGACCTCGTGCCAGTAGGGCCACGACATGTTCAAGTCTCAAAACATGGAGGCAAACGAGATGAAAATGGTCTCAAACCTACCACTTCTCGAGCCCTGGTCTTACGAAATGGTAAATTTGGAGCAAGAGGCACTGGGGAGGTTATGCTTTCAAGTAAAATGAGCGGTAGGGAAAAACTTGACTTACTTGCAGGCAAGTTGTCCATCTTGTCGATTGGCACGCAATCGGCTCATTTGAGGTACGATGATGGCAGAGGACCTTGTCAATGAGCATGCACGAACTGCTGTAATGTCACCTCTGAAACTGGCGAAATGTATCAAGATCGCAGACTCTCAGTTTAATGGTATGCGACCGCATGCCTAAGCTATACATTCGTCTCATGTGGTCTAGCATATTTGGATGATATCACTAATTTGCAAGACCCGGAATCTTTCCACCGTAAGATAACCGAGGAGCTCAATGCTCGCACACCATATGGAACGACGAAGAATGGCAGGGAGGTACGATCAGATCCCTCCTATGTGGCGTCCATCATCGCAATCAGGTACGTCGTCTGATGCTCCATTTTTAATCGGCTCGATCATTATATGTCGGCTATGTAGGATTCACAATACGTACATGGTCGCTTCAGCATGGAAAATCGTCCTTGACTCTTTGCGAGCGCTTGAAAAGTTCGGCCTCAGTGACGCAACGGCTCACATCCAGCTGCAGAAGGATCAGGGTTTACTATCTCGTTATCTTGTCGTTTGTGATTTGGTCTCTAACCTAGTTGATCTTGGTCAAAAGAAATTCTCTGTGCTTGCCACCACTACGCGTACGGCAAAATCTTGTCAAGTTTGTACATTACACGCTCTAACTATGCGACAGCCCATTATGCTCGTTACTTCAAGGCGGTTGAGAACACCGATCCAGGTGAACCCGAGATAGCTTTTGATTGGGCTGGTCTCAAGGATGCATGCAAGTCATTCTTAGACTCCATCATCATTGAGTTATGCTTCCCCAAGCAACCCTATCCGAAGAGGATCTTATACCACATCCTGCACGATGCAGTTGATGAGTCTCCGAGAGAAGCAAAACGTTTTCCCCAGACTATGTGGGATGCCGTTGGCGAACTATCTGTATGTCTTAGAGCTGCAGGTCTTCCACGGGATCTCCCTAGCTGACCATTGGCATCCGTAGGTCGTGTTAGAACTCCAGGAGCTTCTTGATAGTCCTTTGCTGGGTCCGCAGGGTGAAAAGATGAGGCAGACATCTCGCAAGATGCCCGAGCAGTATGAGCAATGGCTTGATGCGCAGATATTTTCCCAGCAAGCATCGAATAACTACGCTAGTTTCAAGGACCTCGTTTTTCCGCTCAGCCGCACTGAAGACCGGTCAGTTCTTAAGGACATGTGGAAACATGTAGACGTGGTATGTTCCGCAGTAATTTTCTCATTAGTCCTGTTGCCCTGATATTATAAATTGTAGAATTACAACAGCGTTTCCAACATGTCCATAGATACTCTTTGGCAGCTGGATGAAGCCCTCCGCCGTACACCTCAATGGAGTGCATTCTATGTCTCTCACCTTGCAGGTCACGATTCAGATTCAGACGATGGGGGTACTATGGATTTGATACCAGTCAAGAGCAAAGGCGGAAAGAAAGGCGGTGGACACAAGCGACCATCAAAGAAGATGCTCGCTATCACCGACGGTCGTGGAGACGACGAGAGTGATGGATCCATGCCTGAGCTCCAGTCGGTCTCTGACTCTTCTGACGAAAGTGACGACGATATGATCGACTCTGACCAGAACTTTGGGGATGAAGATGATGACAGTGATGAGTACGGGACGGAATCTGATTATGATTCTGATGAAGAGGAGCAATATCGCAATATGTTGCGAGAGGCTATGGACACGGCGATGGCTATCCCCGAATTTTTCGATGCGAAGACTGAAGTGCCCGAGTTCGAAGCGATAGCTGAGGAGAGGAAGGGCAATCCGTTTTTTAAAGCTCCTTGGCTCGTTAAGAGGTTGAGTTAACAGCTCCTATGATTGTCATCAACTTACAATGGTTGTGGAACACAGGGCGTATGTTTTCATCGAGCGCAAAGCTCAGTTCTGAGAAGCGCGGTGAACCTCGCAAGGGCATTTTCACTTCCAAGGCTACCCCGAAGCCCAAGCCAGCTCCGGCTCTTAAGATTGATTTGTCCGGCATTCCAGAGGATGAGCTACCTCCACTGCGACCCCTTCCGACTCCTCGGAAAAAACGAGTGCCCAGGTCCCTCGGGGCCAAGCCGCCCCGTGCTGCTGGTTTGTGTTTGTCAATGTTTCCCAGTGCATCTAGACCTGATTTATTCCTATGCAGGATCCTCTTCTGCACAACCTAAAGATACTCGCACGACAGTCGAAGAAGTTGACGATGAGGATGACGCCGATGCTGACACTGCCTCTGCCAGCAAGAAGAAAAAGAAAAAGAAGCCAAAGAAGAAGAAGACTGACACGGATCTGCCTGTCCTCCCCGAAGATGCCCCCGCATCCCCTGTGATATCTGGAGCGCGCGTCGCGTCTCCCCCTTCTAGCCCCACAAAGGCAAATCCTGCTAGGAGGGCCAGCTTGAACAGCTCGGCGACAACCCTTCTCAACAACATGTCGGCTACTTCGTTGCCACTGACAGAACAGACTACGGCTCATTCTGGTCATTCTTTCCTGCAGGAGATTTCTCAGAAGGAGAAGATTAAATCTCGTCCCGATCATGCATCCATGTTCAATCGCGGGTTTTTGAGCAAGGGCAAAGATAAAGCCAAGGATAAAGAGGAAAATAAGGATACTGTAAACAACAAGCACACATGGTTTTCGAAATTGGGTAAGAAGACGACTGGGTACATGCATCAGCTGCTTCGCGCTGGAGATGACGAGAGACGGGGAGCAATGAAGTGGGAGAGCTTCCTCAAGGTGCTTCATTTTTACTTTGGTATCGACTCAGGGAATGTTCAATCATGTCCACAGGTTATGCGTGACATGGGCTTTTCATATGATCCCAGTACCGCTGGGTCGTCTGTGCGATTCGATCCGCCTCACGATGGAGATAGGGTATGTGATTCAGTATATCAGGAATTCTACCATGATGCTGAACTTGCTACACAGTCTATCACATTCCACAAGCGTATGTACAACCTCGCCGACTTCACCCCCTCCCTAATCTTGGTTTTTATAGCTCACCCGGATCCCACTCTGTATCCTGTGAAGATCAAGGAATTCGGCAAGAAGTTAAAGGATTACTATGGATGGGATGAGGAAGATTTCTTGAAGCGTGCTGCTGCTGCTGCGTAATTGCTTTTTGACTGTCTTGCTCAAATTATCTTCGGGCTTTGCCCATCGTTTTGATAGCGATATGTTCCTTTATGATACACGATGTAATGTATGAGAATGTCCGTAGGAGTGTGATATTCGAGATGAACTGCTCATCTCACCCGCCATGAGCAGCTGTTTATGGCGTGATCTGTTCATACGGGAGGTGGTCCTATGACCTTGGTAATGGCCCTATTTAGATGAGCCTTAGATGTTCCGGCTGAAGCACAATCAGATCTAGTCAGGCGCAAGGCTCTTACACTCACGGGGACCGGTTTCGATTGCGCTAATCATGCCATCTTGCCAGTTCTCAGCAAGTGCCTTGGACATAGCACGGTCGCGGTTCCGCAAGGATGCACCGCCATCTCGGAGAGAGAACCATAAAAATCGAATTAAATCTTCGCAGAGGATGATGATCTGAGCGGTGTCGGTGCCTCGGCGCTCATTGACACATGCAACGGTCTCCTCGCTGGCCTCATTTATTTCTTCCAAGCGTGCAATAAAACTTGCTCGAGTTTCGACACCTCCTCCATGCATCTGTGGGATTTCAGGCGTACTGAGGATATCGACAGAGAGTACTCACCCGGAAGGTCTGCGAAGCGCTCGGAGGATTCGATCGACGCTCAATTTCGATCACAAAGCTGTTACACCGCATTTAGCCACTGATGCGGGGTCAACATATGATCAACTGACCAATGCGTAGCAAGGCGGTCCGGCGGACTGTTTGCAAGATCCATTGCCCATATCGCCCAGTTATGCAGTTCGTCCCTCCAGTTATTGATCCACTTGGAAAGGGCTGTATTTAGGGCGTTGCTGGCGGGGTCATTCGCAAGGCTCTCGCGTAAATTTTGGTTGCATCGTAGTTTGTGGGTTTTCCACGATGCGACCTGGCATTCTTTGGAGCAGTAACGTACCAGTCTGCAAAGCCCAGAATTAGCTAATAATGGAGGCAGTGAAGAGCGGCTCTTCCGCGAATTCTACTTACCGGCAGCGACCGCATGTCTTGACTTTGTCGCGACCGACGTCGGTGTTGCAGTACATACACCGCCCTTTGAAATCTTTATCTTCTGAAGACATTGCAACTACAGAAGAAAAGAGCAGAGCGCTGGTGGCAGCCAGTGCCCGTAATGAATTTAGCACATGTGTTGATTACCTAATCTAATGTGATACTTAAAGCTTAACCACGAATGGGCAGATAATAACTTGGCTCGCCGTTAAAACGATGGCGGCGAAGCCTCCACCTGCACGACCGCACATTGGCCTGCACTCATCATTCAATGCAAGATCTAACGCAGACTGGGGAGAAGATGATGTTTGGGATAGTGGATCAGACTCTGAATCACCTCGCCAGTCCACAATCTCGAATTCGTGGCGGCTACCTCCTTCTCCATCATCATCATCATATAGACGCCAGCCATCTCCGATAACAGCACCGAAACCAGTCCCTAGGGCCTCTAGCAACTCTTCATCATCCAATGTCTCATTCTCCTACACTCATCTCAGCGCGCCAAGTCCAGGTTCCTACCCTTCGAACACCGATACCGCTCAACCTGCGAAGGGCGGATGGACAATGGTTAGAAAATCGGGCGCTTCACAGGACGCTTTAGGCACCAAGTTACCCAAAGATGTTGATCTAAATGGCGATGCAGATGTCGACAGTGACATGGTTGTAGGGGATTTCGAGCCAGAAATGGAGCAAGCTACTGGCACCAGCACCAAAGTTAAACTAGACCAAGGCTCCATCAAATCTGATGCTATCGAGCTTATGAACGGTACTGACTTCTATTAAGTTCATTTCCACATCTAATCAGACATCTAGATCCATTTTACAGGTTTCTCCGTTCTCCTCAACCACTGCCAGAACAAAGGTTTAATCATAGAATGGGTCATTCCCCACGTTCGAGTGATGCAGAGAAACTCCTGCGGGAGAGCTCAATTCGTACAAACCGACGAATCAAATTCATCGATTGTCTTAGTAAAGACGACGTCAATATTAGTGCGCGCTCTTGTAGGCTTTCACTGATCATGCACCTGAGGTTTCATACATAGGCGAACTCCGTAAATTAGCTTGGGCGGGTACTCCCAACGACTTGAGAGCTGCTGTATGGCCGATTCTTCTCGTGAGTCATATTTCCTGTGTCTCCTTCCATTCTAATGTCGATGCTTAGGGCTACCTCCCTTTGCCATCAAATCTTCGAGCTTCCACTCTTGCACGGAAGAGAGGAGAATACTCGTCCCTGGTCGAACTAGCGTTCGCTCGGGATCGCCTAGGGCTCGACCAACAAATATGGCATCAGATCGAGATAGATGTACCACGCACGAGACCTGGTGTACGTTTATGGATGCAGGCATCCACTCAACGTGTAAGTAATCGCGATGTCATTCCAACTGATGTTAATATCTCTGCCGCAAGTAGAGTCTCGAAAGAATTCTCTATGTCTGGGCAATACGACACCCAGCAAGTGGATACGTTCAAGGCATCAATGACCTTGTTACCCCATTCTTCCAGGTTTTTCTCTCCGCTTACATTGGTATGACAATGTTGTTTCATGGCTACGTGTAACGTTAAGGCCACCTGCAGATTCGGACCCCGAAGAATTTGATACCTCTTTGCTCCCGACGGCTATCCTGAGTGCTGTCGAAGCAGATTCGTTTTGGTGCTTGTCACGTTTATTGGACGGCATTCAGGATAACTACATCTCAGCACAACCTGGCATTCAGCGAAGTGTCAAGCGTATGGCCGAGCTTGTTGCACGCATTGATGGTAAGTTCCTTTCTAACTGCACGCGATGCCTGTTTATGATCTACCAGCCCCACTGTATGTGCACCTCGAGTCCCAAAATGTTGAATTCATGCAGTTCGCTTTCCGCTGGATGAACTGTCTTCTGATGCGAGAAATCAGTGTGAAAAACACGATCCGCATGTGGGACACGTATCTGGTGAGCTGGCCCCATTTCACAGGATATTTGTTATTAATAGTATACTCCCAGGCTGAAGGAGCGGACGCATTCTCTCAATTCCACCTTTATGTATGCTCTGCATTCCTCGTCAAATGGAGCGAAAAGCTCCGGCAAATGGACTTCCAGGTACATTCACCTTTATCTTCTTAAGATTGCATATCTTACGTGTGCTAGGGTATCATCATGTTCCTGCAATCCCTCCCGACGCAGGACTGGGGAGACCACGAGATTGAGATGCTTCTCAGCGAAGCTTTTGTGCTCAATTCCATATGGCACAATGCTCAAAGTCATTTCAATGCTAAATAGCTACCTTATCCATACTCCAACGACGCAGCATACGTGTAAGATATGGTCTGAAGTACGATCTATGATGCAAAGGGCAAAGCTTCCTGAGTCTTCAACAACTCGGGAGAGAGCTCTTCTCAGAAATGCAACTATGCTAGATAATGCTATAAGCAAAGAATACGGAATGTGCAGTGTATGGGCGGAGGTTGGGCGGAGGTATACGAGGGAGTGTGTAGGATTAGACATGAGCAACATTAAAGACATGAAAGTACCAATCCCTCAATCCGACTCCTTGACAGCTGCTACTTCACGATCCAAAGCACTCTTGAGCTCCTGAGCTTGCTCAGCCGTTTTTACACGGATTCGGAACGATGCCGGAGCACCTTCGTCGTGTCCGACAAAGGATATCATCGTCTTCGTCAGTGTTGGGGTTAGTGACACGAACAACCTAAAATTCTAACGGCACGCATATGTTAAGCAACTGGAATTGCATACGAAACTGTGGAGACTAACCATGATAATCCTCCCGGTGGCACTGTTTCGCATCAGTGCGCGTCGTGCGCCTGTCTCCTTATGTTTCTTCAAACGGAACATACCTATCAAAGGTCAGCAAGATTGTGGATGATACCAAAACAAAAAAATACCGACCAACACCCAGGTCCTTCCACTCGGACTTGTCAGAAGTCTTCGAAAGCTTGAAGACTTTAGCCTTTACAATATGAGTCGTCTCTTCATCTTCTTCACCCTCGCCTTCATCATCGTGATTGCTAGTCGGCAGCAACTTTGCATCGTCTTGCGTGCCCTCGTCACCCACAGCAGGTTGCGACTCTGATCGACTGGCGGTATCCATTGGCGGAGAGACAGACTTGGTTGGTGGTGCACCAAAACTGAATTCCGTGGGGGCGCTCGATGAAGACGCAGAAGCCCCATCTGCAGACTTTGCAACGCCGAATCCAAACCCTACTGGATTGCCAATACTCCCTCCTCCCGCCTTCCCAAACGTAAAACCGTTTCCTTTCGGTGGCGAGCCTCCGCCAAACGTGCCAAAAGCACTGGTGGGCTTGTCAGTGGCAGCAGATGCGAAAGCGTTGGTGGGTGGTGTGAGAGAGGAGCTGCCAAATAGACCGGTGGTACTTCCAGTTTTGGTTTCTTCGTTTCCTGTATCGGTTTTAGCGGATACTTTGTTGAAGAGGTCTGAGGACCCTGGGGTGAAGAAGGAGGGCGTCTTTGAGTCAGTACTGTTACCAAATAATGAGGTCGTGGTACCAAATGCTGATGTTGGCTTTAAGTCGGAGAATGTGGATGATGCTGCCTTGGATGACGCGAAGAAGTTTGGAATGCTTGGACTAGAGCCAAATGCAGATGAGGGGGGTTTTGAATCGTCTTTGTCTTTGCTGGGTGCAGGTGTGGCTGATGAGGCGAATGAAAACGGACTTGGACTTGACGAGCTGGGATTATCGGATTTAATGCCGAATGAAAAGGCCGATTTTGGGGCTTCTGAAGTGCCAAATGAAGATGTTGTCGCAGGAGTATCTTCACTCAGCTTGGCACTCAAACTGAAAGTCGGAGTCGAGGTCGTGCTAGAAGATGATGTAGAGAAGGGGAAGGCACTTTTGGGTGCCGAGTTCTTATCCGTTCCATTTGTGGATGAGATAGATAATGATGGGGAGCCAAAGCTACCGAATCCAGAGAAGCCTTTCGGTACGGGAAATCCAGTCGTTGAAGGTGTAACCTTCTCGGGTGCAGGAGGGCCAGAAGCTGATGTCTTCTGGCCAGTGGCTTTGGATGAGTTATCAAGATCTGTTTGGACAGTAGTCCGCAGATTCTTATAACTCTCGAGAAGGCCTACAATGTCAATAAAGGGATCTTGGTCTACAGCCTTTTGGATGGCTGACAAAAAGGAGATGTTCAGACCACGAATAGACTTGTAATAATTCAGTTCTGCGTTGTAACCTTCATCTGAAGTACTCGTGGATCCATTGACAGTACTAGCGGCTTGCACAACAGATGCAAAGCCCTTTGTAGCGGTAGACGCAGAGGGCGCAACGTTTGAGGTCGCGCATGTAGTGGTGGCTGGAGGGGTGAATGAAAAAGGACTTGGTCCAGATCCTGAGCCAAACCCTGAGAAGCCACCAAATTTCGGGGAAGCAGGGGGTTCCTGCACGGACTTTATTAGAAAGATTTGCAAGGCATTGACTAAGTACTCACCGAATCCGCGGGTAAGAGAGGTGCACTCGGAAGTCCAGCGAAAGACAAAGCTTTACTTGAAGCCATGGTTCGCTTTGGCAAACCACGTATTCTGGAGGTTACAGAATAAGCGTCGCCCACTACAGTTACTGGACACTCACTGCCGTTTTACGAGGACAGACTCGTCTGCCTTTTGGAAACCCTTGCCAGGGTCCTCGACTTCCTACTCGCGTCAATGACCAGTCAAGACAAGGGAATTATCATCATACCTCTATGTCATCGCCGTCGTCTTTGCTGATTTGTCTCTCTGCGCCTCTCTTCATGGTGGACAAAGCACGAACAGACTGACCCAACGCCCTTCAGATGAATTATTACTGTTCAAAGTGAAATATTAGGTAATCAGACAGATTGTCGGAGTTGTTGGGGTCATCGTGTGTAACTCAAAGATACACTATCCCTTTCTATCAACCTCACTGCGACTGCTCCGTGAACACGCTTGTCGCTCGTCGGTGATGTCGACGACAACCTCAATGCCCATGGACTCTCGCTCTTCATCGCCAACGACACCTGAATCTTCCGACGGTCATCATCCTGTTACCCTACATCATGACCATAACCTATCAACCTGGTATAATTCAATTCGTCCAAGGAAGACCTTTTCCGAAATTGGCGTTTGGGATAACGAGCCTATGCGTAGTGGCATAAACAAACCTGACAGCGAGAGGATGCTCCAACTTGACGACCTAATAGATGAGCATGCCTATGAAGAGTATGTCCTTAAAAGGTTCTCTTGTCCGATCGCCGTTGTTGACGTGTCATATACCCTGGTTCAGTTCGGCCTGTTCTGTACCAGAATCTTCCCCTGTTCTGCCTCAAGTCATTCCAGATTGTTTGAAACCGGATGCAATCCACCTGACAGGCGACAGCTGTGTATCTACTGCGCAAGCTCCTTTACCTGAGTCCGACTATCTTGTTCCCTCCCATATGCAGATGCATTGCTCATCTGTAATCCCTCCCCCTGTTGTGCGCCCACCCAGAAAGGATTCATCTACCGTTCAGCATCGAGTCGTTTTTCCTCCACGAGAATCTTGCTACAAGTGCGTCTGTCTTTTGTTCGAATTTCCAGTTTTTCATACTTTAATCTGTGAAGCCTTCCTATCCTAACCCCTAATATCCCTGAACACGGCACAAAGTCTCGTGTAGAGACTCAAGTGCGCGTCACGTTGGATTTGGCACATGCTAGCTCATCGTCAGGGGAACCGTACTTGTACGATAGGGTCGGTTCATGGAAATGGCTAAAACTTTCACCAGGGACTTTCACTAAGAAGCGCACTCGCCGGGAGGGGAAGATAGGTACTGTGGATACTTCTCGGTCCTTTGCACAAACTCACCATTAATAAGACCCTTCTCCCTTGGATATGTTACACCTTGCTACAACTGTAACGTGCGCTACATCACCGCACAATCGCGTGCTAAGCTGCGGAAGCTGTAGAAACCGAGAGGTTGGTTCTTCTCTATCATTGAAGCTCCTTGCTAACTTTAATTTCCCTTTTAGGCAAAGCGCGTGGCTAGGAAAATCGCAGCTCGTGTCAGACCCGCCAGGTCTGGCTCAGATACTCCAGAAGATGGTAATGAACGACCCAGAAGCAACAAGGAAGACACGACTAGCATCATTCAGTTCAACTGCCCAGAAGTCCTTGACTTCGAAACAGGGTCGGTCGTGCTTCCCGTCCGCATCACATGCTACTGTAGACATCACCGCGAAAAGGTCGGGTTTCACATCCATTTCTCGATGATGGATCATACTGGACGCATTGTCGGATCGGGAACGACTCCTCCGATTATGATTACGGATGACCACAAGTCGACGACCAAATCAAATTCTGTGTTCAATCCCCTCAACGAAGGCGAAGTTGGCTTGTCCCAGATCACACCAAGTGGGGAATTGGCGGACAAGCGTGCACCCTCAAAACGCAAGGCAGCGAACGTGAAAGGCCAGCCAAAGAAGCGAGTAAAACCATATGATGCTAGTAGTAGAAACAGCCCGGTGAAATTCGTGAGAGAGGCCAGTTTCACACCTTCACAGCCTTCAACAGTGCCCAGTTCCCGGTCTCCTACACCCTCTCGCCTTCTAGTGCCCATGCCGTCTTGCTCATTATCTCAAATTGAAAATGGCACTGTTCCTTCCACAGCTATGTTTGGTGTCAATGGATTTCAACAGCCAGATGACGCACAAGCTAATTTATTTGCTTCAAATCCAATTATATCACCAGTATCAAGCTCCACATCATCGCCTCTCATTTCTCCTGTATCGCCGCCCATACCACAACTTGTTTCACAACCGACACCTTTCCTTTTCTTCAACCCTAGATCACCTCCCCTCGTTGCTCCACTTACTCTCCCTAAAATCCACCGTCTTATACCCGCTTCTGGTCCTACACATGGCGGTATTGAAGTGACTATTCTGGGCGAGAATTTCCACCATGTTCTTCAACTGAACTGTGTCTTTGGAGATGTCCCCGCAAGCTCTACGCAACGTTGGAGCGATAACACCTTAGTCTGTGTTCTACCCCCTCGAGCCTCTCCGGGTGTTGTCGCTGTTTGGTTCGAGGGTTTTGAGAAGACAAACGATCCCTCACTCCCTTCTCTCTTCACATACACTGACGAGTCAGACAGGGCCTTGTACGTCATACCGATACCATTCTACCATTTTTCGCTTAAGCATTTCATTTCCAGGATGGAGCTAGCCCTACAGGTCGTCGGACTCAAAATGACGGGCAAGATTGAAGACGCAAAGAACGTCGCCCTCCGTATCGTCGGAAACGCAGGAAACGAAGATTCTCCAGCATCCTCAGACGCCAATGACATGATGCATGTCGTTGCATCATCATCTTATCGCGATATACGACCATTGCTCTTTGTCCGGTCAGACGAAGGTGAAAATTTCGAGACCACGATCGTCAAGTTCCTTTCTATGATTGATGTATCCGTTGACAACCAATCCACTATCGCCATGAGAACCGCAGTCTCGCATTCTACGTCGGATGGACAGACGCTTTTGCACCTCGCGTCGTTCTTGGGCTTTGCGGAGCTCACGAAATTCCTGATCGCACATGATATTGATATGGACGTGCGCGACAGGAATGGTCATACGGCTCTTCATTTTGCTGTGTTGTCTCTATCCAAACCTTGTTTGGAGTTACTGGTAGCGGCTGGGGCGGACTTGGAGATCGTGAACGGACTTGGGAAAACCCCAGAGGATATCGCTCCTGAAGGCTTCTTTGATGATATCACTCCGCAGCGCTTACTCAGTGTCGAAACAGAAAGCCAAGATGATGATGATGACGGTGGTGAGAGTCAGTGGGGTGACGTTGAGAGTGACGAGGGAGAAGTCGTCATCGTCAAACGCCGGCCAGTGCGTACTTTCCGTCGGCGCACACAAGATACCATGGAACAAATAAGCCCTGAATCCCACGCGGAGCAAACGCCAGAATTACTCAGCAAAGACGCAGATACCAGAATACCTCCTAATGCAGCGGATGAGAAACAGACAGCATCTTTTGTGGATATGATCCAGCGAACGCTTGGGCAGCTGCAACCTCAAGGTATCATACCAAACATACCCCAGCTTCCTCTTCCACATCTGCCCGGAATGCCTGCTGTTCTTTGGGGCGCTCTTCCGCAGATCCCGATGGTGTTCCCCATCTTCGTTCCAATAACGGGGTGGCCGTTCCTCGGTGACAAGCGGGAGGAACATCAAGTCAACGGGGAAGTAAGGGATGCTGCTCATCCAGCAGCTCGGGCGACGCAGGAACTAAAGGCGACTTGGGAGAAATGGATGACACTCGCTATTGCCACTGCAACGCTCCGTCCGGTGCCTGTTGAAGAAGCGCCTCCGATGTATACGCCACGAGAGACGCATGAGGAGCAGCCGGAGGAGCCTGTGGCTAGTACGTCGCGTGCTGAGGAGTCCTCTGCGCGTCTTGCAGGCCCGAGCAGGCGCGTTGGGTACGCTACAGCTTCTGTGCCAGCTCAAGAAGTAGAGTCGTATGGTTATAGGCCTGTGAATGATGCGCAGAAAGCGCAGCATGGGCGTAAGTGTTACATCGGTATTTTAAACGACGATGAGTCTGATTGTTGTCTCTTTCAGGTGACCGGATGCTCGTCCTGTTCTGGCTTCCTATTTTGCTGAGTATGCACATTTCAATTTCTATGAGATGTGTGACTGATCCTCTTTCCTTACAGTCTCTCTTATGTGGGCCCTGCACCATAGTGTTCGTTTCGTTCTCCATGCTTTCAAGACTACGCTTTCTCTTAAAACCGGTCTCCGTGCATGAATATCCTAGAAATGACATATGCGCACCCTCCTACTTGACGAAAAACAATCGTGTCTGACTGAGGTTGTCGAGAATCACGTTTGTATAGTATACTACCTGACTTATGATTGCTGTTAAATGACATATGTATGCACATTCAGTATATTGATGCGTTATGATGACAGCGAGCTTAGATATCGTGTTTCTATTTTCCCCTGTGCTCCTTGAAAGATGCCTGGATGCCCTTGCCAGCCTTAATATCAGCCATACACTTAGCATCGATCTCTTGTCCCTTCTTAGCAAGCTCCACGACCTTATCTACCATATCCACTGGCACGCAAACGACACCGTCTTCGTCTGCAACAATCCAGTCCCCTGGTGTCACTGTGACAGGGGCGAATGCGTCTGGACCGTCGCCCGCGTCTTCTGGATGGATGGTGAGAGTTACATTTACACCGGACGGGCGTACGAAAGGTGACTGCCCGACTGTCGAATGACCGCGAGCAAAGACAGGGAAATTCGCTGCACGATGTTCAGCGAGGTCTCTGCAGCGTCCGGAGATAATGACGCCAACAGCTCCCCGAGCTTGTGCACCAGCAGTCATCAGACCACCCCAAACTGCATTCTTTGCTTCTGCGATAGACATGAGTGTGAAAGTTCGGACATAGAACGGGGAGTAGAACAAACTGAACGAGGTGGGGCATCGACGACGACTACAGAACCTGGGGTTGCGGTGTCTACGAAATGGGAGGAGAGCTTTGGGGCAGATTTGTCTGATGTGAGTACCATTTGGACGGTGTATGCTGGTGCGCAGATCTTGACTGGGGAGATTGGGGAGAGCATATGAACGTCTGGGATGTGTCCTCCGTTTGGAGATCCGAGCTTTATGAGGGCGTCTGAGATTTCACAAGCGGAAAATTGTGATAGTGGGCATGTGGAGGAGCGCGTTGACGTCGACATTGCACGGCTGATGGCGAGCAGACGGGTCCTTGCAATCATGAATCAAGCAGTAGGTATGGGTGCTCGGCTAGTATATAAGGATGTAACTTCCCAGTGAAAACTGGACTTCACCGGAGAGGACCGTATAAACCAAAGACAGTCTAGTATGTGAATGCATATTGAGGACAGCAGTCTCATAAAAATTATGTAAGTCCGCCTTAGCAATTTACCCCCTAGGTATACGCTGGCGAGCACATATGGAGATTGTCACGTTGATGGCTCATTTTCGAACTGAGTTCAGTTCTATCTCCAACGACTGTATTAATATGGAGCTTTGATAATCGCCTTACTCCCACTTTGAGGCTTAGTACAACGAGTGACACGATGACGGACACTATTTACACGTCGTCCTACCCGTCTGTCCCTATCTGTCGTCGTTCTATCTTTACTCATATTCTTGGTGTCTCTTCGTCTTTCCCAGGCACAGTCGGTGGTTTCCCTGCTTCATCACCCGCATTCATAGATGCTCTTTCTGGTACAACAATTTCTCGTGGAGCATTTCGCTCATATGCTCTTCAGTTGGCATTCTCTCTTCACAATCTTCCATCACCTCTAGAGAATCGCACCAAGACAGTGCTCATTTTCTCTCCCAATTCAATCACATGGCCCATCATGATGTTTGGCGCAGTGGCCGCTGGCTTCCGCGCGACGCTTGCAAACAGCGCATATACGCCAGATGAATTAAAGTATCAATACATTGACGCAGGTGCTCATCTTGTATTTGTCCACCCTTCGCTGGTTGGGATAGCCCAGACTATGCTAAGGTCCCTTGGATGCTCCGAGCAGGAAATACGGAGCCGTATCATCGTAGCTGGAGTCCAGTGGATCACGGGTGCCAAAGACGTATCATTTCCAAATCCGAAAGATTTCGTAGCTATAACTCAATTACTTGGTCGCGGCGAGCTCAAAGAAGAAGTCAGCTTCGACAACGAACGGTCAAACGAAACTGTATATCTTTGCTACTCCTCTGGCACAACAGGTCGACCAAAGGGTGTCGAGACTACACATTACAATATCGTCTCTGTCCTCGAGATATTCAAACCTGTCTGGCCTAATTCCAGGCCATGCCTTACCCCGTCTATCCCTGCACAAGGTGTAGATGTGTTCCTTGGGTGTCTGCCATATTATCACATGTATGGGGGAGTCAAACTTCTCCATTTACCGTTATTCTTAGGAACCCCTGCAATTGTGATGGCAGGGTTCGATCCCGATGGCTTCTGTGCCACTATCGCAAGATACCGCGTGACGTTCGGTCTGGTTGTCCCTCCGATGTTGGTAGTATTTGCGAGACACCCAGGCAGGTCTTCCTCTTTTCTCACTTCACCACTTCACCACTTAAATCCCTGGTCTAATTGCGTATGGCACGCATATGTCGACCTATCTCGCATCATTGTATAAGTGACAATACTCCTCGTGGATCTAACACCGTTTAGGGTCTAGCGTGTGCCCGTATACCCACCTGTCCTTTTCCGGTGTCATTTATCTTAGTTCTAACTTCTGACACATTCCTACCTTTAGCTATTCAGAAACATGACCTCACCTCCCTCAAGATTATCCTCACAGGCGCCGCACCCGTCAGTGCTGAGATTGTCTCGACCGTAGTGAAGCGCATGAAAGGCGTGGGTGCAGATATAAATATTGTGCAAGGTGTGTTTCCGTCTCTCGATTCACTTCCTGAGAGCGCTGAATCTTTGCATAGGCTATGGCCTCACAGAAACCTCACCGACAGTATTCCTCCTCCCTGTTCATGATGCCAGCAGTCATATTGAGGCGACAGGAGTACTAGTTCCAAACTTGGAGGTCAGACTTGTTAGCGAAGCTGAAGGCGAAGTTCGTACTTTTTTCCCAAGTCAGGTCGATATTAATGAACTCTACAGGCACACACGGATATCCCAGGCGCTGGTGAGGTATGGGTGAGAGGGCCGACGATCATGAAGGTACCTCGTGTGTCAATATCCTTCAAACCAGTTTGATCACGCGTGTCACATCAGGGATACCTAAACAACTCCACTGCAACTACTGAAGCTATCACGCCTGATGGGTGGTTCAAGACTGGTGATATCGGCGTGCGGGACAAAGATGGATTCTTCACAATTGTGGGACGGAAAAAGGAGTTGATAAAATATAAGGTGAGTTAGTTCCTGCAATGCATCCGGTTGTCAATTCTCATTTGGTCACACACGTAGGGCTTCCAAGGTGACCTACATTTTTTTTTCAGTGCAGCCGCCCAACTGATAGCTAATGTATCAGTTCCTCCCGCTGAGCTGGAGTCACTGCTGTTACAGCACGCCGAGGTCGCAGATGCGGCTGTGATTGGGATTGAGAGCAAGGAAGAAGCAACGGAATTGCCTCGGTAAGTCCATGAACATCTTTTAGTGAATCAAACTAACAGCTTGTCACTCTACAGCGCATATATAACGCCTTCTCGGCCACTTTCCTCCCAGGAAGTACCTTCATTCGCACTAGGTATCCAAGACTGGGTTTCCCAGCGTGTAGCACCACACAAACGATTAAGAGGAGGAGTTGTCATCATCGACCAGATTCCGAAAAGGTCCGATTACACTGCTTTCTATTTGCTCTGTCGTCTGGCTGATGAGGTGACATCTTAGTGCTGCTGGAAAGATCCTTCGTCGCGAACTTCACGAGCGCGCGAAGACGGATGTTGCGGAGGGACAATTAAAACCTCGCGCAAAGCTCTAGTCCTACCTCTGCTTGCGGGATAAGGCAAACCTTTGATACCAAAGACTCTAGAGAGTCTATCTACCACTGCTAGCGTTCGAATACCTTGCATGACATCGTATATCGCCACCACTTATGACTGGAAACAATTACGATTATTTCTTTTACCCAACCAACATCTTGTCTCTGATGCCAAGCCCTCACTCTCATGATGTTCAATTCAAGGAACATCGTCAAACGGAGAGATATGTACATCCGTGATCTCTGAGAATCGGATAGAAACTTGAATTGGATGAACTTCACCCTCGTCCGGTTTGCTCTATTGCGATGCCGACATGCGGACCTGTTCTGAGTATCTGAAATCGATGGGGTCAGACAATTCGTTGTGTGTGCAGTGACAGGTCCTGAGGATACATTCTCCATGAACCATGGTGGAGACAACGTTACTTCGCATGCTCAGCGCTCAACGTCAATGCCAATCGAATATGTAGATCAAACCCTAACGGCATATCGGCTGAAATTTACGAATCGATCCTTACAGTAAAACATTCAAGGAAGATCTATATAGAGGAAAAACAAAATGATCATGCTGTCGGATCATTGCTGTGATAACTCCGGTAAGTGTGTTACCTGCTTTGATTAGGGCTTCATCTGAGGGACAGTGCGCATGGCCGATGTTTGTCCTGAGGTGCGGCTGACGCAGAGGTAGCTACAGAGTGTCACGGGGGCAGAGCTGAGACATCATTGGAAATAGTAGACAGTACGTAATGACATGAAATACAAGACGGCGAAGGAAATGGCAATATTTAGGAATAGCGATGAAGCCAATGATATAGATGGAGCAGTTAGTTGTCCATGACAGAAGCGAGCGTTGGGCCACGTGGTTTCGAATCTCTGGACGTAGGAGGGGCTAGTAGTAGCTTCGTCAGGAGGTGGGACGGTTGCCGAAGGGCGAGTAACAGCTGTCATGGCTGGAGTTTTCTGAGAAATGTTCAATTCCGGTAGCTCGTAGACCGCGGCCCTGACGGTTCAGAAAACTAGTTCTGGCGGGTAGCGACTCGCTGGTCCTCCGTGCTAATAAATGTGTACTTGAACGATGCGCACCGAGCCGACGAGAAGCCGCGAAAAGAAAGTAAGGTTCCACGTCTGAGAACGGTATTATGTTATAGACAGATGTCCGATCTTCTTTCTCCCCAGGACGCTCAACCACTAGACTCTCGCATTTGCGAGATCCCAAAAGCACGCGATAAGCTGAAGAAAAGAGATTTCCCAATAAGAACCCACGTTGACGTGCATGTCAAGGTCAAATGTCGATGTGCAGTGTTTAGCAGACACGCATAAACCATCCCTATACACGTGCGTAGACTGTCTCAGCGCATGATAAGAGTTCAGAAAGCACCACGGAGATCAAGGACACGAATAGGTCGAACCACAGATGCGTCTCCCTCTACACGTGAGCCCAACTTAGATTAACCAGAAGAAACTTCAGAAATCCACTCGAAACGCTGCAGCTTGAGACTCGATAAGAGATCGAATAATGGAGAATCTGCCCTTAGCCAGCGAGCGTGTATGGCTGTATCCGCGACAAGTTGCTGGTGAAGTTCTGGAATAGGCAGGCTCGACTCCGACGTTAAAGCAAAACTTAGAGTGTGAAGGTTTGGAAAGGGAGTACCAGTACCAGTACTAAGTACGCTGGGTGCCCCAAGGATCTGTTGCCGAGATGATGGTAAGAAACGACTTCTATGCACTTGACGTGTTCCCTGTCGGCAGCTGTAAGAGCCGTCCGACTCAGGAAAATGCAACGGTGTATGAGGTGTAAGACTGATAGCTCCGTGTGTAAGACGATCGTGGACAAGAATTTGGGTGTTCCAATGAAAAAAAAAACGCCGGTTGATCACGAGCGCGTTACTAGTGCATTGGTTCGTATGGTCAAAACGAGACACACAATATTGCTCAGAATAACGTCTGGGGGAGTAGTCAAGAGATCAAAGTGCCTAGGAAAGGGTGAGATTAGACTATTGTTTTCATAATGATTTGGCTTTTAAACCGGCCAACGTTGTTTGGACTTTCAACAGTCGCCATTAATTATTGTGGAAGCAGGTATGATGAAGGAAACAACGCGCTTGATGACTTTAATGTCACGTGATGAGCAAGTGCGGCACATTTTCATCGCGTTTCGAATTTCATTGATCATGCATGACATCTACATCGATGATCGAGGTATACTGGCAAACATTTAGGTTCTCCATGAAATCGGAGGGGGACTAAACCTGTCCTGGATCACACAAATGCCACTGATTAATTCAAGGGCGACCAATATTGGAACTTTTTGAAAACACACTAAATGCTTGCAAAACACCTACTCCACCCAGACGCAATCATCCCGCAAGGCTGATTCATTGATCATATCGAGCATCTGCAGCGGTCACACGAGCTTGTAGATACCCCCATCTGAATTTAGCTGCTCACAAAATTAAGAGTAAGTAGTCTATCATTATACTCCTAACGGTCTCGCATTTAAAGGCGCCGTTCTCCTTTTTTTGGTGGAACGATGTTGCTAAGTGACAACTGACCAAGTCAGCCTCAAGTAGCACGTTTATAATACGGGGCATGCACCCATAAGACGTATATGTATAGTAGATTAATCACCTGGAGGAAATGCTTTATGCACGCCATACGTGATGGAGTATATGATATATCTTAGGACATGACTACACATCACACTATCTGTCGCACCATAGGTACTCCGTTACTTGCTGGCGCTAATCTCACCTGCCTATGGTTCGTGAGCACTGTCAACGGGGTAGGGGTAACAGGTTCGAGTGCTAGCCCCGGGCTGCGCATCAACATCCCAAAAGTCCGGACTGAAGATTAGAGAGAATTCCAAGGCGTCACGTCATAGACTACATATCATGGAACATAAGGCGACATCAGTTGTGTCTACCTTGAATCGTTGAAACACACACCTTCACAAATTTCTGCCCTTCAGATAAGACGACAAGGCAAGACCGCAGACCCTTCAAACACCACTCCATTTCCAACCAGGGAATAAGATAATGATTCCAAAAAGCTTGGAATATATGGTTGAGCGTGCCATCCCATGGATGGGGAGCACGTGAGAGATGTACAGCCCAGTTGTGACAGGCGTATTTGAGAGCGTCGGAAGCTGATTGACTTCGCTCCTGGGCTTCGTTCGCGAACCTCTGAAAGGCATTCATAGCATGAATTATCTCTTTGTTTGGTAAAAGAAGACTTTCTGGTAATGCAGAGGTGCGGTGTCTTAATGCCAGGAACACCGGAAACATCAAGAAATCTGGCAAGGTCTTGAACTGCTGGATTACTTGGAAAGCTGGCAGTAAAGGCACATCGCTGATAACGATATACTCGTTGATCGCTTCCGACGTCCTCATGAATTCTTCCATTGTTACCCAAACGGAGGCCGCAGGAGTAGACTGCCACACTTGACCGCGGGGCGTCTGCAGCCAGTGTCGGCCTGCCTGAGTCTGCAGCCATTCTCGTCCTCCCTCGGTCTGTAGCCAATCTCGTCCTCCCTCGGTCTGCAGCCAGTCTAGTCCGTCCTCTGTCTGCAGCCAGTCTCGTCCTCCCTCGGTCTGTAGCCAATCTCGTCCTCCCTCAGTCTGCAGCCAGTCTCGTCCGTCCTCTGTCTGCAACCAGTCTCGTCCTGCCTCTATCTGCAGCCAGTCTCGTCCTGCCTCTGTCTGCAGCCAGTCTCGTCCTGCCTCTGTCTGCAGCCAGTCTCGTCCTGCCTCTGTCTGCAGCCAGTCTCGTCCTGCCTCTGTCTGCAGCCAGTATCGTCCTCCTTGGGTCTGCAGCCAGTCTCGTCCTGCCTGGGTTTGCAGCCAGTCTTGTCCTGCCTGGGTCTGCAGCCAGTCTCGTCCTGCCTGGGCCTGCAGCCAGTCCCGTCCTGCCTGGGTCCGCAGCCACTCTCGTCCTGTCCGGGTCTGCAGCCAGTCTCGTCCTGCCTGGGTCTGCAGCCAGTCTCGTCCTGCCTGGGCCTGCAGCCAGTCCCGTCCTGCCTGGGTCCGCAGCCACTCTCGTCCTGTCCGGGTCTGCAGCCAGTCTCGTCCTGCCTGGGTCTGCAGCCACTCTTGTCCTGCCTCAATCTGCAGCCAGTCTCGTCCTCCCTCGGCCTGCAGCCAGTCTCGTCCTCCCTCGGTCTGCAGCCACTCTCGTCCTCCCTCGGTCTACAGCCACTCTCGTCCTCCCTCGGTCTGCAGCCACTCTCGTCCTCCCTCGGTCTGCAGCCACTCTCGTCCTCCCTCGGTCTGCAGCCACTCTCGTCCTCCCTCCATCTGCAGCCACTCTTGTCCTCCCTCCGTCAGCAGCCATTCTTGTCCTCCCTCCGTCAGCAGCCATTCTTGTCCTCCCTCCGTCAGCAGCCATTCTTGTCCTCTCTTGGCCCATACCCGCCGTTGTCCTCCCCGGGGACGCAGCCACTCTTGTCCTCTCTCCGTCTGCAGCCACTGTCGACCTCCGTGCGTCTGCAGCCACCCTCGTCCTCCGCGCGTCTCCAGCCACTGTCGACCTCCGTGCGTCTCCAGCCACTCTATTCTTTCCAGCCAGTTTCGTCCTTCCTCCGTCTGCAACCAGTCTCGTCCTTCCTCAGTTTGCAACCAGCCTCGTTTGTCTTGGATTTGCAGTAGCTGCTCTTGTTCCTCCTGGCTCCGTAGCAGCCACTTTCGTTCTTCTTTGATCTGCAGCAGCCACTCTTGTTCCCCCCGGATCCGCAGCCTGTTTCGTTTTTCGTCGATCTGCGGCAACCACTCTCGTCCTGCTTGGGTCTGCAGCCAGTCTCGTCCTGCCCGGGTCTGCAGCCAGTCTCGTCCTCCCCGGGTCTGCAGCCAGTCTCGTCCTCCCCGGGTCTGCAGCCAGAATCGTCCTGTGTGGGCCTGCAGCCAGATTCGTCCTCCCCGGGTCTGCAGCCAGAATCGTCCTGCCTGGGTCTGCAGCCACTCTCGTCCTCCCCGGGTCTGCAGCCACTCTCGTCCCGCCTGATTCTGCATCCAGTTTCGTCCTGCCTGAGTCTGCAGCCAGTTTCGTCCTGCCTGTGTGTGCAGCCAAGCATGCCCATCCACAGTCCCCAGCCAAGATTGTAAATCTGAACTACAATGGCCTCGAAGCCACAGCATACAGATGATAGTTGACAGTGGCTCGGGTGGCCGAACAAGGAACGCTAATGAGTCTTTCAACCTTTGCGGGTCCTCAGCTTGCATAGCTTTGCTTTGCTTCTTTAGTTCTGAGAGTGCATCCAAGATAGCTGTGTGTGCTGGAATCGTCTTCATCAAGTGGAAAGAGGAACGTGCAAGTAGGGAGTGAGGTGATGCGAGATCGTGTACCTGAGGGAGGCCACAGTTTGAGGGATCAGAAACATAGTCGCGAATGGACGAGTGATAGATATTCACGGGAAGAGTGCTGTCTGTAGGGATATCCATGACAGACCGTAGCTGTATCAGCGTTGTCTGCACATCCCTTCCCAAACCAGGGCCAAGAAGTATCGAGATTTGCGAGATTGGAAGAGGGTCTGTGAGGGCGGCGACAATGGACAAGTGCAGGAATGCCCGCTTCGGGTCGGCGCATGTGGAGAGAATACAATCATACAACTTGTACACCTCTGTTCCTGGAAGCAGCTCACTGGTGAAGTCAAGCATCAGCTGTAACCGATCACGGGGATCACTGTCTTCATCGTCGATAATGAACTTCATCATCGTAGACGCCACGATGAAACGTCTGCCCGCTCGGCTCGCCAGCTTCCTAAGGTCAACTTCCGATGGCTGCGGGAAATTGGGATGGCGACTTTCTAGCTCTTCCAAGGAATACCGCAAGAAAGTACAGATGTCGTTGTCAACATCTGCGCCGTCCAACGAGATGATGCCACCTTTTCCAGAAGTTCTCACAGGTATCTCGCGCACCAACGGGCGCACCTCTTCGTTCTGAAAGGCTTTACAGATATACGATTCCGAACGACTTGTGAGCAGAATGTGGGTCACGGGTAGATCAGGCTCACAAAGAGCCTGTGCAAGCGAAAGGATGAGATCTTTAACTTCAGGTTCGGACGTGCATTCATCAAGGGCATCAATGACAAACGACAAAGGCGGACACCCACGCAATCTGGGTTGGAGTTTCCGGAGAGGTCGGAGAAAAAGAGCCTCCATCTGGTCGCAAAGAGGCGTATCTGGATCTAGTAGAGCGGGATTGTCGCGGATAATTCTGCTCACATCCTTCTGGATGCTTGGAAAATTGGTGCCAAGCTGGTATACAAGCGTTGCAAAGAGATATCCAGCCGTGCAACGTTTCGTGTGCTTGCGAGAGAAAAAGAATGTTCCCCCGAGCCGCTTTTCGACTCTTGTCTCTTCGGTCACTTTTAGACCTCTCATCTTCTCAGCTACTGTGAATGCAACAGCAGACTTTCCAACACCTGCCGTGCCATGCAACCAAACGAGCTGATTCTTCTCTGTGTCATCTAGGAATCCGTGGATGTATTTGAGGAGATCCACCCGGGTACCTTGCAGACATTTTGGGTGGGGCTGACGTTCACGGGAGTTATATTGAGCACCCTTGACAGCAGCCTCGGACAGCTTCGCCCAAGTTCCTTGAAGGATTGTCAAATAGGTCAGAGAGCATGCGAGAGATAAGAGATGAAAGTACGGACTTTGATCATCACTCATTGACAAAGGTTGGGATATACGAAATGCAATGAACCAACTGAAAGTACTGAGTTTGAGGATGATTAATCTTGGCGATAGTTATCTGGAGGGACGACGTACGAATATTTGAATCAAAGTTCGCAAGTCTTGGGTCGCAGATCGATCCAGCTGTCGACTGACGGACAGTGCGAGCGTGATGAAGATGGGATGAACGGATGGATGCTTCAATCTATTTTGCTATGGAAAACCTGCTGGGCGGTTGTGGAATGCAGTTGAAGGACGAGTAGGCTCTTGCCATCCAGTGCAGCAGTGCTTGCAGGAGGACATGAGGCAGCCACACTAGTACCAAATAGTACCAACGCACAGCCAGACAGAACCACGTCGAAAGGTGAAAAGAGATGTGCGCATGATCGATTGCATTAGTATTAAGCATCAGTGAACTGACGGATAAGTTAGAATGTCATATAAGGCAATACATGGTACACAATCGTAAACATCAGCATAATTCTGCCATCCATCATTACATTGTCATGTTTGACCTTGTAGAGGAAAGGGGGGTTCTTATAAGTGCTTGCGATGTCAAAGATGTGCATGAAACCTGATATCTTCTATAGAATGAAGAGGTGTTCACTAAGTGAGCGGCAGTAAATTCGTGTCCTGCTCGTAACCTCGACGCCATTTTCTGGAGGGTTCTCCGTTTTCTAGGAATGATGCTGACCGTGACGCAATAACTAGTATTGTCGTTAATTGTTAAGCAAGGCGTGCAGGTGAACCTTTACTCACTACTTTCAACTTTCGCGCCAAGGTACTATACCATGAAAGTACGGGGTCTGTGCGATGCTACGATCTCTTTTGGATGCGTCGCAAGTGAAGGAATGATGCTGATCGTGACGCAATAACTAGTATCGTCGTTAAATGTTACTAAGTAAGGTGTGCAGGCAAACCGTTACTCACTACTTTCAACTTTCGCACCAAGGTGCTACACCATGAAAGTACAGGGTCTGCGCAACGATACGACCTCTTTGAGACGTGTCGCCAATGAATGCAGCTGTCTAATTATGGGATACTCGCAATAAAATGATGCTCGCTAGCTTAGTGCACGCATCTTGACCATTATGCAAGAGAAAAGCTTTTTCGCATGTATTCGCAAATGATATCTAGCGGATAAACATTGGTTACTAAAAGAAAATAGGATCAATATCCACGGTAGGACATACATTTATTCTCGTGCACTTGGTAAACATATTGTTCCCCCCTGGAAGATACTAGTAGCTTTGATATTGCTTGGACCATCGTCCCGTAATTGAAGGCCATCAAGCATTTCAAGGAGATGGCATCGAGGTTACGAGCAGGACACGAATTTACTGCCGCTCGCTTAGTGAACACCTCTTCGTTCTATAGAAGATACTAGGTTTCACGCACATCTTTGACATCGCAAGCGAATATAAGAAATCGGATAACTCTCCGGGAAATGGCGTCGAGGTTACGAGCAGGACACGAATTTACTGCCGCTCACTTAGTGAACACCTCTTCATTCTATGGAAGATACTAGGTTTCACGCACATCTTTGACATCGCATGCGAGTATAAGAAAACGGAGAACCCTCCAGAAAATGGCGTCGAGGTTACGAGCAGGACACGAATTTACTGCCGCTCACTTAGTGAACACCTCTTCATTTTATAGAAGATACTAGGTTTCACGCACATCTTTGACATCGCAAGCGAATATAAGAAATCGGATAACCCTCCAGGAAATGGCGTCGAGGTTGCGAGCAGGACACGAATTTACTGCCGCTCACTTAGTGAACACCTCTTCGTTCTATGGAAGATACTAGGTTTCACGCACATCTTTGACATCGCATGCGTCACTTGCGACACATCCAAAAGAGGTCGTGGCGTCGCACAGATCCTGTACTTTCATGATATAGTACCTTGACGCGAAAGTTGAAAGTAGCGAGCAACGGTTCACCTGAGTACCTGTTTTCCTCGATTCAGCTTACCAAAAAACAGGCAAGGAGAATATTCGCATCAAACAAGTGTGTGCAAGTAATGTAATTAAAAGGGGAGGCTACTATTGTTTATAATTGATTGATAATGACTAGCACGAGGCGTGAACTACTCCGAATCGAACTGGGCATCATCCAGTCGCGCCCTCTGCAATGTGAGAGCGTTTACGGACATCTTGGCCTTTGCCGTATCACTGAGTTCTGCACGCTGACTAGCTCCAAAGACTTTTCTAATAAATCGGAGTTAGTTCAACGACAGCTTTGAAGTGTGATCAAATGTACCTCGTCCACCACGCCAGGAGCCGATCAACGTTGCGCTGCGCTACTCGACCGGGGGGGCGTTCAAAAAAGTCTACTATGATATACCAGAACTGTATGTAATCAAAGTCGCCGTCGATTGACCGCCATGAGGTCACTGACGACAGTGCAAATCGCAACTGCACGTGGTATATGTTGTTAGCGCTCGGTAAGGACACGAAAAATCTACCACTGACTTGACACGATACGTACGCGATCGAGCGGGGTGAAACTTTTTGCATCTTAATGATTTGCGCCACATGAGTTTTGACTTTCTTGCCAGAAAAATCCTTCTTCGCCCGTCTGTTGTTTTCAATGATGTTGGCGCCGTCGCCATCGCCGGCTACTTCCTTTGCGGAGGAAGGAGACGTAAAGATAGCTTTGAAAGCCTGCAAGAAATGAGATCTTTAAGGAGCTATTTATGTATAACGAACCTGGACCAGCAGCTTGCTTTTGAAGAGACCCTCCTCGAGATTATCTTGATCGGCGGTATATCCTGCGTATAGGAACGCTGGCCAGGACATTTCCGTCACAACATAGCCATCTACGCGATCCCTAATTCCAGCCTTGACACTAGTGAACAGTTAGTGTCTCAAGAGATTCTGAACGGGATTAATTACGTTGGGTCATTCCAGTCTAACTCTGTTGGGCAGAGTAGTCTGCCGCACGCGTCGTTAGTGAATCCACGGCAGAATTTATCTTCGGGGTCGACTAGAGGATTGGGCTTGAGCTCGCGGTTGACCCAATCAGGGACGAGACTCTTGAGCTTCGAAGTGTCATCTCCTCGAGCACCGTCGGCCCCCTGTCGAAGCTGAATAACGATCACCCCAAGGTGAATCATTGACACTGGCGAAGCTCACCTTTTTCAACATGTGCGTGTAATCATCGTGCTCCATGTCCGAAGCTTTTTGGTGAAACCATGGGAGGACGTTGTTAAGGACTATGTACCCGAATTGCAAACGATCTTGACTGTTAGCAAATCAGTGAGCAACTCTCGTGATGTCAAGGTAAAATACTGACTCGACAGTTACATCGTGGTCGTCGTCCTCGTTATCGCACCGTCTATCGTTCTCGCTTATCAAGTCCTCGATGCCGTCAAATAATGTAACCATCCGTCTGATAGCTCGTCCTTGTGACATGATGTAGTTTATCTCCCTGACAATAGTAAGCGTACTGCACTAGATGCTATTAACGATAGCGTCCACACCTTTTTTTCACCGCCTGCCCCGACTCGAGCACTTGCAACTTCTCCTCCAAATCAGCAATTTTCCGCCTCTGTCGAGCATTATCGGATGTGGGCACTACGACTGTGGATGATGCTGAAGCAGACTGCAGGTTGTCCTCCACCTGGGACATGAGCTTCAATAACGACTCAGGAGGGGGAAAGAGAAATGAGAGAGAACGTAGGAGACTAGGGATAAGTTGGACTTCACGCTGCTTGCGCTCTATTTAATGCCATCCAGGATTGATCGGCAAAGACGGCTGCCCAGAGCATGCCCCGCCTAGAATGGAAAGCTGTACATAAGGAAGGGCTAATAACGTCAGTATCCTCATATACTGAAAGTTGTGGTAGACGATGGAAAGGGTAATTCCAGAAAGGATATGCTTACTTTTTGAGTGACGACGTTCAAGTTTGGAATAGTGCGAAGAACGTGCACCTCATTTGTGGTCCTCGCTTCCGAGTTAGCGGTCGGCGTGAAACTCGGTTCACCATGATACACATGACAACACATGAGTTGATGTCGATCATGTCTCCGAGTTCCAACGTCCTGCGTGAGTCACTTTCTGACGCCTTCTGCTGTTTTCTGTTTGTCCGTCAGTACAAGGAGAGTGAACACGCACCTCCTGAGCGACGATGCAGGTCGTATCATCGTCTCACTTTCGTACCAGGAGTCTGATTTCGAGATCGTGGACGCTTTCCAAGTCCTGGAGCTCGAGTGGTTTAGCTAAGGATGCCGTGGCGCTCGTTGGAATAAGAATAAGTGGGATCCTTGTCGATTAATCTATGTCATTCTGTTAAATTAACATCCTAACAAAGTAGGGACGGGACTGACATTGTCGAGTCCTCGGTTGCACCCTCGCACCACTATGTCTAGCCAATTCCCACCCATAAGCGATCTCTACGACATCTCACTCGATCAGTGATCTCATAATCCAAGGACCAGACTTACTTCAAACACATATTGATGGGCACGAAAGAAAATGGGCAGCGACCAGGCAAGGAGACAGGCGGGCAAGGAGATGGGCAGGCGGGGAGGTGGGTGGGCAGGGAGATGGGCGGGCAGGGAGATGGGCGGGCAGGGAGATGGGCGGGCAGGGAGATGGGCGGGCAGGGAGATGGGCGGGCAGGGAGATGGGCAGGCAGGGGAGAGTTGAGGCGGAGCATGAACGTGCTGCATTCCAATAATATTGGCGGGAAGTTAGGTGGCGGCGGGCGCGTTGGCGGGATTGATTGGCATGGCTGTTCGAAACATCGAGCGGTGTTTAAACTCTGCTAGGAGTGCCGTTGACTGCCGTCGTGTCCCAGACTTTAGCCCATACTTTGGTCCAGACATTGTCCCAGACCGGCCAAATCTCGGATATTCTGGGATGGGCGTTTACAAGTTATATTGAAAAAAGCTCTCCTCCTAGACTCGTAACCATGCGTCAATTTAAGATGGTGAGAATTTATTGACGTAGTCATATTAGGCCAGGCTGGTCACGAGCCAACCCTCCTCCGCCAAAACGCCACGTGACCTTGATCTGGTCGTTTACTGTGACAAAGGTCCTGTGTTATGGAAGTACAATTGACACAATGTTCGATACATACCCACGTGTTCGAGACTCGGTCGAAGCTTTGCGGGCTCATCTCTGCCGGCGTGACAGTCATTATTACATACAAATGTGATACAAACTATATCTTGGCTCACACTGTACCACGAACTACTAGACGATCGAGTCAATTAAATGGTAGGTACAAAAACGAGAATGTACGATGGGGGTGAACAGCCAAACTAATATTTATCGCCTTCAGACTTCTGGAGTGCTATCCACACGGCGCTGTGTGGGACTGGAAGACTCGTCGTCTACGTCAGCGTTCTTGGCTGCTTGTAAACGACGCCAAGCCAGTTGGCGGCGAGATAAGGTCAGGCGTTGTCTGGCTGCTAATCCGCATGCCAACGGCCCTCCGACAGCTTTGGTAACAGGTGAGCCTTCTTCAGCAGACGAGTCATCATATGGGCCAAACTCCTCGTCTGTAACCCATCTGATCGACTGTCCACCATCTGGGTAATATTCATGCATCATGGTCTTCCTTTTTGGAAGCAGGGAACGCGGATTTTTACGGCGTCGAGCTCCCAATGCCGATGTCTGCAACAACTCCACATGCATCTCTGCAATGTTGCGGGCACGTTCGACATCATACAACCTGTCTCGCAGATCAAATAGCTGTGCATGAAGAGTGTCGATTCGGTTCTGCGAGTCTTGCAGCTGACGCTGGGCCTGTGTCGTGACTCGGAGTTGAGTGTTGGCGACAATCAGATCCTGTTGGACTCGTTCTTCATCACGAGATCGCTGTGCACGGAGATGGATATTCAACACAAAGCCAACCACTGACACTGACGAAGCGCACCTTTTTTGGTGTATGCAAGTGATAATCGTTCAGGGCCACGTATCCAATTCGCAAACGATCCTGACTTTAGTAACAAACCGATGAGTGGCTTTTACACGGCAGAAGTGAAAAACTGACCCGAGGATGAGAGTCACACTATGGTCGTCGTCATCATCGTGATCGTTTTCGCTTATTAAGTCCTCGACACTATGGTCAAGTGATATGATCCGTCTGGTGACTCTAGGTTGTCCTTGCGAGTTTTTCCCCCTGACAACATGATGGTGAGAAAACCAAACTAGATGTAACGGCGGGAACCATACCTTTTCATCGCATGGCCTGACTCGGACTCAAGCACTTGCAGCTTCTCCTCTACTAGGTCAGAAATTTGTTGTTTCTGTTGAGTATTCTCAGAAGTTGTTGTCACCGCTATGGACGATGCTGTGAGACGTCGCGAGGTATCTCCCGCCTGGGATGATGCTCCAGGATGCGGGCTGTCTTCCATCGGCATATGAGCTTAACAGAAAGGGAGAAAAGGATGAATCGAGGCGAAAGTAGATTGACTTCTCGCACTGGCTCCCGCTATATTTATCCCTACAAACACCAGAGCCATGACACAAATTGACGTTGGCGCATTCCATTAAAAGCATGCGCTCGAAGTGGTCTGTAATTCTAAACAGGAAGGTAATTTGTTACGTTAGTAGTACTTGACAAAATCAATTTGGACTATCTGGGCTGACTCCCAACTGGGAAACGGATTCTTCCCGCAGTATTAAGAATCCTGGATAAATCTTCGAAACCTGGATTAAGGTTGCAGCGACAAAAAATGACTGACTCGACTACTCGAAAACGTACCGTGACCAGTATCATTACCGTCTAGCGCAGGTTAGGTGATGACCTCTTGAATTGTGAAACTTGGACCTGAGACCCAAAATATTATCAACAGGCCGAATTCAGGTCGCGGCAAGTAGCTTCAAGTGGTAAAATAGTCATGATTGACGTTCCCTGTACATTTGTAAGCAAGCCAGGCTCAGAGGGATGGAAGTATGTACTTCTCACGATTGTTGATACATGCGAAGAAAATCATCTCCCAGCAGCATGCATGGAACAACTTTCCGCGGTGATATGCGAGAAACGAGGTCGTCCAAAACCTGCCTCATAACTTGATAATTATCTGTAGTCTAAATCACAATGTCAGTGGACCACCTGCCTGAGGATGTAACCGATCTAGCATGAGGTATCGTGCAAAGCCCTGTAAATACATGTCACAATCACAAATAGTGGAGATGTACTTCCAAGTCAAGATGTTGGTCATCGATAAGACGGATATGCAGCCAAATAAACATAAACAAATGAATCTTCATCCTTTTGAGGGGTATTGGTAACCACTACTATGTATTTACTAGAGTCAACGAACTGGCTCCTCTCAGCGCCGCTATGATTGGTACTGATTCGGCCGACAGATTAGAAACATGGCTTTGGCGTTACTACTAGCGATCCATAATGTATCCAATTAGCCGAGATTACATCGCATGCCAGATATCACTTGATCAAGCTTTTCGGCACATGCCAGACAACATCTGATCAAAGATCGACTCTTGATCACCACCCAAGGAAGAAATGTACGCCGTATACCGTTTATACGCCACCTCAACTCCGTTAGTCAGAAAGTCGTCAGCAGCTGCATTGTCCCAGCCTGAGTGTGGGAGTTTCTGTAGCTCCCCACAACACATTGCTGCTGAGAAGGCGAAGGCATGTTTAAAACGAGCCTGCCAATTGCCTGTGTCTGTGCAGAGATATTCCGAGTATTTCTTTGTTACTAGCATATACTCCAACAGGGCAGTGACTGAAGGGTGTCCCAATGGCGCCTGGACTGATTTGATATGACCGTTCTCCAGAGGCAGCTGAAGTAAATCATAAAATGTTAGGGACACCTAAGTGATAGTAATTTACTTACCTGAATAGTTACATCAAAATATGAAACGTTTCCCGCCAGATCGCTAATCCTAGCAGCTTGCGATACTTGCATGTCCGCGTTGGTCATCAACAGTTCAACTAGAGATTGGTGTGATGCAAGTACGATGATCGGAACCACCTTCTGGAAGTCGGAATGAATATTCTTCACGACTCCCTTCAGCCTGCTGGTCAGAAGTTGGCCCTCCTGCGTTGTTCTCCATCTCTTGAGGTGTGCTGTTTTTTGTTCGTTAATAAGTCACTTAACGATGAATCGTTAGACAGTAAATACCGTCAGAGGCGATCACAGCGTCAAGTGCTGCATTCGCCGTCGCAGTGATTTCGTCCGAGGTAGGGAAAAGGCCGATCTCAAAGACTCTCTGTACCATTTCCTTATGAGCCAACTCCTTCAAGCTCTTAAGTACATCCGGTAATAAGACGATGGGATCTATTTTGGATGCTCCGCGCGTTCTTGTGGGGCGTGCACGCTTTACATCACCAAAAACTGTGAACTTCTGGCTATCACGCTTATGACTCGTGCGAATACTCCTGACGCGACCCAAATTTTCGGCTATATTTGTTTGGAATGAGTCGATGGGGGACTCTGAATTATGGGTGTCCGACAAGGAATAATGGGGGTGAAAAGGTTGAGAGTCAAATGATGGCGGCGCCTGCCAATGCGGCTGTGAGGAGGAGAGCCCGATGTTCAAGCCTCCATGTCGCGTAGGCACTGACTGTGGTACGGAAGCTTGCCATTGGGGCAGAGAGGGGGGGATTAGCTCTGATTCTGGGCCTTCAAATTGCGCCAGCGCTGGCTGCCATTGCGGCTGTGAGGGGAGGAGCCCCGAGTTCGAGCCTCCGAGTTGGACCGACACTGGGTGTGGGATATACGCCTGCAACTGTGGTAGTGAGGGAGGGGTTAGCCCTAGATTCGAGCTTCCAGATTGCGCTGCCACAGGCTGCCACTGCAGGAGTGAGGAGGGGATAAGTCCTGAGCTTAGCGAGCCTCCTATTGGGGCCGACACTGGTTGTGATACAGGCGCCTGCAACTGCGACGGTGGGGGAGGAATTAGCCCTGAGGCAGAGCCTCTAAATCGCACCGGCACTGGCTGCCACTGTGACAATGAGGGGACAAGGCCTGAGTTTAGCGATCCTCCTATTTGAGCCGACACTGGCTGTGGCACAGGCGCCTGTAACTGCGGCTGCGGCAGCGAGGGAGGGATTAGCCCGTTCGAGCCTTCAAACTGCTCCTGCACTGGTTGCCACTGCGGCAGTGAGGGGGTGATTAGCCCTAAGTCCGAGCCTCGAAGTTGCGCCGACACTGGTTGTGACATAGACGCCTCAGAGTTGAAGCTTGTGTGACCGCTGCCATGGGTAGTAAGCGCCTGCCATTGCGGCAACGAATATTCGACGTGGTGAAGCCCTGGGTAAAAGTTTGAAGCTGCAGAAAAAGCACGACTCGACCATCTGAAAACCTACCTCGGTCAGTCTGAGTGTCGCTATCATGGCTTGGCACAGTTGCCAGGTCGAGCCCAGGCTGTGGCTGCGGCTGTATTCCGCGTCTTGAAGTTGAGTGATCAAACCAGTGCTGGTGACTGAATTGGGCCTGCCATGCCTGGGGGTCTGCCATTCCGAGCCTATGGTTGGTTGGTTGACTTGACGTGACCAGTAAGGTTGGAATGAGGATGGAGTCGAAGAAATAGTAGTCAAACGTCGCAACTCGAGACTCGATTTGTCACTGCCACTGGCAGAGGGTTAACTTGAACTTCTAATAGGTTCAACGGCCCGACTCATCGTTCATCACGATTTCAGGCTGATGCCGGGTGTCGAAAGACTCGATGTTTGATCTTCACTTACCTCATCTAACCGCCTGACCCTAGCATGTGGGGCCAGCCACCAGACTGGGCAGTTAATCGCAATTGAAACGCAGGGTTATCCCGCAGACATGCTAGTCTGTCCTAGAGTAATTTCCGTTACCTTGAGGTAGTAGGTTTTGGGGTCAATAGGTCAATAACCCCGGATACTACTACCGGTTCTAGACTCTGGCCTAACTTCGTGAGCGACTACTCGAACGAATCGACGCTTTGGGAGGACGCACCAGTTTAAGTCATCTGGTTCAATCGGGCCTAAGTAGCAATGAGTACTGTTATGACAGCTCCACTTAATCGTCGTTTCGAGCCGGGAATATGATTAAGTTAATCAGCTTTATCAAATAGAATCGTAACGGCGGTTGCGTTGCGCCCCGACTCCCCGACGACACCGCTTTGAATTGCGCGATCATGTGCTCGAACGATATGGGCTAGTTATTTGCAGGCCAGCTCTGAATACACCAGGATCCCAGACTACCTGCACTTCAGTTAACTTAGGGAGTTCAAAGCTAAATTCGGGGACCGATTTGGACGTGGATTTGGACTTCCAGCCTGGGGTTTGGACGCTCAAAAACGTCGAATCTGATTTCAAATTTGCACGTTTTCATTCAGCCCACCGGCCGCCGAGTCCGCAGAATTCAAACTATCGTTGTGCAGTAGTTACTTGAAAACTTTATTCTCAAAGCGTGCGCCGGCAAGCTCCGAGTCAGATTGCTGAATCAGTGCCTGAGACATTCTAATCATGACCGTGACATCTGGCACAACTTGCTTCTTTGTGTCACCCGCCTCGTCCGCGTCAGTAACATTTTCTTTGTCAGAGTCCAAGTCGATGGCTAGCACGGGAGTGATCTTCTGTTTTGTTATGGTTCAGGGCGAGTAAGCCATAAAACAAGGCCTACTACGACTACTACTAAGTCACGTCGCACAAAGCTGGCAGTACTACTAGTAGTGCGCGTAAGTTACGTTGTGCGTGTTTTAGAGTCCGACTTGCCTTGCCATCTTACAAGGCTGATTTCATTTTCAAAACGCAAAATCGATGTCTAAATCAACCTCCATTCGACAATGCTCATTGCGACAAGGGGTCCAGAATGGCTCGCGTGCATGCTATCTATGTTGCTTCAGCTGATCATTATCGCGGATGCATGTCGTAAGCCCTCCTCCCTTCAGACTCGGAAGCCTAAAAACAATAACATTACTAAGTATACAGCCTGAGCATCACATACGTACCGTGACTATACACAGATCACATACATGATCTTTGCGATCCACAACAAAGAGGAGGTATGGTGGCTCAGTACTAGTCTCAGTGTGTGACTCTTTCGCACGATCGTATGTGCCACAAGGCTGACTCGGAAGATATCGATCATTGACAACTTATACGGTATATACTAATACTAGTACTAATTTCTATTGTCACCTAAACAAAGCTCCTTCGTGACAGGTAATTAGCGATGGTGACGGTCATTGACTTGGTACTTCTTTCCACCTTCTACAGTTACTCAGAATCTAGGCAGGTCACTCATGCCACGCCTCTCAGGGCCCACCAAGTTCAAGTGGTAATCGAGGTAACAATCATGCAACCTCTCTGCTTTGACCCACCCAATATATGTGGGTCATGATACATTAAGTCCCGCCGATTGGAAAGCACCATCCCAGCCAGACTCGCCCAGTCAGTATTCGCATTTCAAATTACTATATCAGGCGGTGACATTGAAATCAGTGTATATGGAAACTCGTAGTAGAACCCGTGCTTTAGTATGGTAACCCGGAAGTTCACATCCTTGCACTGATAAGTATTAATATTAATATCGCAGTTTATGTTATTCAAAAGCGCTGTCACGACAACTTTTCAAACTCAGTCATCTCCCACTTGCTCGCCAGCCTATACTGAGCACACGGAGCAACATGCACTTCCACACTCCTCCAAACTCTACTAGGGGTTCTACTCCTGACTATGAGGTCAAGGATGAACTTAGACAACGTACTGCTAACCTTTCACACAGGCTCGAGCAGGATAGCTCCCCTGCTGTCGACAGTACAACACCGAGTCGTTCTGCCTCACGAAGTATGCGCAACTCCATGAAACGTGCAAGGTCACGGTCACTCGACTCTACATCTGATTCATCTGATGACGGTATAACTGAACCTATAACCCCTCCTCCAATACTACCCCAATTATCTCGTTTTGTGAAGCGCGCAAAAACGGACCCCAAGCCCTATCAGAGGGACGTTGCCGACGCACTCGATTCCCTCTTTCTTGAAAATCAATTGTACCCCGACAACTCTGTGAGTCAGGTAGTCCTTCCTGAGACATGTTTATCTATGTATATTTGCATATTGCTTATTGATCACTTTCATACTAGGTCAATGTCGAGCTTGAGCATGACTTGCAACAACTGTCTCCTGAGGCCGTGGCTCAAGCTGTCGTCACGATGCACGCTGAGGTTGAATTCAGGCGTGTACGTGCTCTGGCAAGAGCTCACGAAATCAATGCAACAGCCCAACGCTTGAGGTTGCTTCACATGGTTCTCGAGGATGAAGGTGAACTATACGCAAATGCTGCTTCAGAACCTTTGGACACCTCAGTTGGAGAGCTCCTGAAGTGTAGCAAGAATCAGATCAGAGGCAACATTAATCTAGGTGTCGCCGCATATAGCCAAGATGTCATGTCATTTGCTGTTGCAGACTCACACCTGGATCGTTTTGAGGGTACTGCTCGTGTGTCATTTCATCTATTCGGCGGTGTCTCTGCTGACAAACGCTCACAAGGCATGTTATCGGACAAGTTGAAGTCGAACATCACTAGTAAAGGCTTGGCAGAAGACCGTTTGGCTTACTCAAGACCAAGAGATTCTGTCGATGTGGTTGAAGCTCAAGTAATTAATATTTCGATCACCTTATGATAGTACTGATTTTGCGTGACAGATCACCTAACCATTTCATTTGTGCAATGGAATCAAGGCGTCACAGAAGAAGTTCAATCTATGTTCTTACTGTAATGAGTGGGATCCAAGTGTTGTGGTTTCACTCTCTGTCCTCTCTTTGTAATCTATGCTGTATCCTGTGCCAATTCACCCAGTTTGTCATTGATTTTTCAGACAATACATGCACTGCAGTGCTTCCATGCGAGTGCGATACGTGCAGATCATCATCAGTAAGTAGAGTCGAAGCCTGCGGCAGGATGAAGGGGGGTATCATAGCAGAACACGAATTTATTGCCGCTTACTTAGTGAACGCCTCCTCGTTCTATGGAAGATACTAGGTTTCACGCACATCTTCGACATCGCAAGCGGGTATAAGAAAACGGAGAACCCTCCTTTCTTCTACAAGGTCAAACATGATAATGTAATGAACGTACGTAGATCAAGGGGCCGGCCCGGGTTGCCGGAGAACTTTAGCACAGCATTGACTAACTTGAATGACGGCAGCAATGCGGCGGCTACGTACTACTACTAGTAGCCAAAAAAACAAATGCGGTCGAGCTGATCACTTGCTGCTTTCCTGGACATGGACGAGTTACTGAGTTGAAGTATCCGAGTCAGTGCTTGTGCTAGCCAGTGTCATGCAAATCTTAGGAATTCTCTGTGTTCTGCTTCTGTTTTTGACGATGGTATCTTGCGGAGCCAAAGGTTGCGTTTGGGAACGGGCAACAGACAAACGAGGACTCAATAGGCATCGTGCCTCTTGCGGTTTTTCCAAGAGATCTAGCATTCTTGCAAGCCAGAAGAGACTACAGCGAGCAAAAGATGCAACTTTAGAAAATTTAACTCCCAACCTGTCAGCGCCGAACACATCGCAAGTGAGTCGCTACTCTGCTTCACCACTGGACTCGAAACTTAACATTCTTGGCTTGTGTCATCAGAGAATTCTGCCAGTGAGGCCCTCGCAAGTGGCAAGAGTCCATCTAAAACCGATAGCCTCTTGTAAAAACCTAGCAAGGCTTAAGTCTATCACAGCGGCTTATCGCGGTACATCAATTGATGCCCCCGCGGCCAGTCTCGCAGTTTCCAAGTCACAGCACTCCTTGAACGAGACGGACTTGGAAATGGGACAAACCGATATTGATATTGCGATGGACTTGGAGGACCTTAATTTTGGAATCAGTTTTGACGGTGACACGGACTCGGATGCCACACGTTCGTACTGTGTAGCCACTGCATCTGATCTTTGCTAATTGATACTTAATGTTTCAGGAAAGCCCATAATGCGTTCTAAGAGACGTGTTCCGAGGCAATTCATCGATGTGGAGCATTCGGCTGAGGATCTCGACAATGTCAATAATGCTAATGTTCCATCACTTCCACCCCAATCCAGAATTCAACGCGTCATCTTAAAGCTAAGAGATACATTACAGACCGCCTTCGATTCATTTGGACTCTGCCGGATATACCCTCGTCGTCCCTCCTTTGAGCCGGACAAATTCCTTCCCTCATCGTTACTTGCAAGATCATGTCCAACAGTCGTGCAAGAACCTGATGCATCTGCGAGGGTCCTTCCGCCACCCTACCCCTTTTCTAATATGTCCGTTTATCGCCTTGTGACCTGGATGAATTCAGGCAGCCATCGGAAATCGGAAGTTGAGGTCCAGCGCCTTGTTAAAGACGTCCTGCAGGCCGACGATTTTGACGTCAAGCACCTTGACAGTTTCTCGGTGAAAAGGAGCTTGCGAGAATTGGACAGGGATGGGAGTGGGGAGAAAATCTTTTTTCCCGACGACTGGGTTGAGACCAGTGTCACTATCGACATCCCGACGAAGTCAAGGGATGAAGGGTCTAAACCATACACTATCCCCGGATTCCACTATCGGCCTCTCATTGAAGTAATTCGTGCTGCGTTTGCAGATATACAAGCGGGTGCATTCCATCTCTCGCCTTTTAAGCGGGTATGGAAGGACCCTTTAGACGGCCATCAGGAGCGAATTTTTGATGAGCTCTACTCCTCTGATGCCTGGCTGCAAGCTCAAGACGAGCTCCAGAAGTTGCCAAAGGAGCCCAGCTGTTCACTTGAACACGTCATTGCCGGTCTCATGCTCTTTTCCGATGCTACTCACCTTGCAAACTTCGGAACTGCGAAAGCTTGGCCGCTTTACCTTTATTTCGGAAATCTGACAACGTACGCTCGGTCTTTGCCTGAATCAGGGGCATGTCACCTAGTAGGCTTTTTGCCTTCAGTGAGTCCTCCTGACTATGAGACAGTTATTTACATCAACTTTTCTTGTCAGCTTCCTGACAATGTCAAGGATATTCTGAGCGGCCTGTTTCGCATATCGAAGAGCGGCATGGCATCGCTTCACACACACTGCCGCAGAGAGTTGTTCCATGGGTGCTGGGAAATCTTACTCGATGAAGACTTTGTTCACGCATATCGTCACGGTATTATTCTGCGATGTGCTGATGGGGTGCTGCGAAAAATATTTCCCCGAATATTTACATATTCGGCTGATTATCCAGAGAAGTACTCCCTTGCCTTGATTAAAACGGTCAGATTACTCATGAGTTACAGGGTTTTAATTGCAACTATCAAGGATATGGGCTCATGTGCATGCCCTCGTTGTCTCACGCCGAAAAGTTTATTCAGTTCTCTCGGTCTACTGAAAGACATGAAAAGTCGCATGTCCAAACTCCGAGTATACGCTATGGCTAGGATCGTACAGGCGCGTGAATTCATTTACGACTGGGGAAATACTGTAGATGGTGTGAAGATTGAACAGACCCTCGGAGAGGGTTCGTGGGTACCCACCGTGGTAAGCATTGATGGTTCCTCACAAATTATGATTGGCTTAAACTCGCTGCTTGTAGAATCGGTTTGTCGAAAAGCTTGGACCTCTCGGCCTTGACACGTTCCGCATGCTTGTCGTCGACTTCATGCATGAATGTGAACTGGGTACTTGGAAATCGCTATTCACACACCTAATCCGGCTTCTCTATGCCCTTCCTACAGGAACTCAGCTGGTCGCAACCCTCGACAGCAGGTACGCAGAGTTCATACGAAGTGTTGTCGTTTGCTAACTACAGGTCGTCAACTCTCAATCTCACTTAGATTTCGCCAGGTCCCGACATTTGGTAATGGCGTCATCCGGACGTTTGCAAACAATACCTCCGAAATGAAGAGATTGGCAGCGCGCGATTTCGAGGATATGTTACAGGTCTGTTTGCATTCTTCATTCATCTGCATTGGGCTCACTGTCATGTTCTCCGTCGTCAGTGTGCTATTCCAGTTTTCGAACAGTTGTTCCCCCCCGAGCATGATCGAGCCGTGCAACATCTGCTATACCGATTTGCGCAGTGGCATGCCCTTGCCAAGCTCCGCATTCACTCGGAGTCTACCCTGACATTTCTCGAAGAGACGTTCAAAAAACTTTCCCAGAAGTTGCGTAAGTTTCAACGCGATACCTGTTCCGCCTTCGATACTGTGGAGTTACCGAAGGAGAAAGCAGCTCGCCACCGAAGGTTAGCTCAGCGCTCCGAAATTAATACCACTCCAGAATCAAGCGGTGCGAGGCTGAAGTCGTTCAACCTTAGCACATACAAGTTTCATGCAATGGGTGATTACGTGAGGACCATTAGGCTCTTTGGGAGCACGGATTCTTTCACTACTCAGATCGTACGTATATGACACATGTATATTATCTACCTGAAGTTAAATTTACTTAGGGAGAACTGGCTCACAGAGCTTTAAAGGCGTTTTATCCACTAACTAACAAATTAGACACCCCAGCGCAGTTGGCCAGGCACGAGCGCAGGCGCCGCGTACTTCGACGGGTGGCAGAAGCAGGAGCCGTAGCCTTCGCTGACAGTGGATCACCCGCTGATGGAGTTCCCCCTTCAGCATCCTTTAGAAAGCATCACGATATCGCGACTAATCAGAGCAATCCTATTGATCTATTCGCACTCCTTCACGAACATAACGATGATCCAGCCGTGAAGGTAAAAGTAACATTGCGCTGCGGACGTGCCCTACCCTTTTCTGACGCTGGTTTCAGAACTTCATACCGAAGCTTAAGGATCACATCCTTTTCAGGCTGCGGAAGCTCGACATAAGCTATTGCGATCACACTTTCACAGACGAAGAACACAACTCCGTTATTATTCCTAATAACATGATCTACTCGGTCCAGACCATGCGGGTTCATTACACTACGTACGACCTCAGGCGTGAGTATGACACCATCAGTCCTAGAACTTACGGTGATGTCATGGTGCTTTCGGGGGAGACGACGCCCAGTCACCCATACTGGTATGCCCGTATATTAGGTATTTATCACACGGAAACCTGGCTCAATGATGGCGGTCGACCTGCAAAGCAACTCCTCGAAATTCTTTGGGTCAGATGGCTGGCTCCATTGCAGAATCGTCCATCGGGCATGAGTCGCGCTCGTCTTCCAAAGCTTGCGTTTGTGGATGAATCTGACCCAGATGCATTTGGGTTTCTCGATCCATCGCAAGTAATTCGAGGAGCTCACTTGATCCCTGCGTTTGCTTCGGGACGCGGTACAAGCTCACTTCGCTTTGGAAAATCATTAGCGCGTGCCGAGGGAGAGTTAGACGACTGGGAAGCGCATTACGTTGGGATGTGAGTGTGAATGTTCTTTCTTATGGCACATTGACCCTTAACCTTAGAACAAGATTTGTTGACCGGGACATGTTCATCCGTTATACTGATTTAGGTGTCGGACATCCGCTAATGTCTCGGAGGATAATCAGAGACTTTGACCCAGCGATATTAACCAATGCCATGGATATTGTCAACGAAGATGACGGGGACCATGAAGAGGTTGGTGATGGTAATAGTCATGAAGAATGCGATGATGGACAAGATGAAGGCGATGATGAGTTTAGTGATGAAGAGCTGGAAGATGACGAAGAGCTGGAAGATGAAGATGAGAGAGACGAGGAGAATGAGAACGCATTTGACGACTTCCTTTCCTTCTAAATGAATTCCCCCCGTTGGGATCGAGGCCTGAGTCTTCCATTTATTCTTGCAAGTCCTGCTGCTACCAGCACACAATATGATCATTCGACTAACTTACTACCATGATATCAAATGCTATACATAATTACCGTACCTGGTCCAAAGGTTTATTTGTGTTTATTTGGCTGCATGTCCCTCTTATCAATGACCAGGTTGATCTTGCTCTCCGACTCATTGACTTGGAAGTGCATCTCCACTATTTGTGATTGAAGGCATCATGTAAGTTCTCACTGTGCTCAGATTTCATGATCGTGATATGCACTTACAGGTCTTTGCACAATGCCCCATGCCAGATCGGTTACATCCTCTGGCAGGTGGTCCACTGACATTGTGATTTGGACTACAGATAATTATCAAGTTATGAGGCAGGTTTTGGACGACCTCGTTTCTCGCATACCACCGCGGAAAGTTGTTCCATGCATGCTGCTGGGAGATGATTTTCTTCGCATGTATCAACAATCGTGAGAAGTACATACTTCCATCCCTCTGAGCCTGGCTTGCTTACAAATGTACAGGGAACGTCAATCATGACTATTTTACCACTTGAAGCTACTTGTCGCCGCGACCTGAATTCGGCCTGTTGATAATATTTTGGGTCTCAGGTCCAAGTTTCACAATTCAAGAGGTCATCACCTAACCCATGCCAGACGGTAATGATACTGGCCACGGTACGTTTTCGAGTAGTCGAGCCAGTTGTTTTTTGTCCCTTCAACCTTAATCCAGGTTTTTATCACGTTGACAACTCATTGCCGCAATGGCAGGTGCCTGTATCACAACCAGTCCCAGCGCAATTTGGAGGCTCAAACGCAGTCACGGTGTGTGAACTGCTATATGGCATAGCAGCATGAATTCATAGCATGATGGAGAATTTTCTCGCCTGCTGGGACACCCCCGTGACACGTTCTGAGGAATTGTCCATGTACGAACGAGGTTGTCGCGACAGGCCGTCATCGGAAACAGCTATGCGTACTCCCCCTTCACACCGAATTGCTGATGATTAAGGCGGACACACAAGCGTCGCGAGATGCTATGATCGGGTTTCATTTCTTGATGTAGCTATGAAAGTGAGTACGTTACCATAACTTACGTTTGATGTTTCACTTCAGCTGTCTATAGGTGTTTATTTCACATCAAGCTCAAATCGAAATGGTTCAAGCCGGGGACTGCGGTAGCCACAGCCCAGACGAGACCCATCGACCATATGTCAAACATCGAGTAATTTTCTTGCACTCATTCCGACCTCCTCGTTCTATGGAAGATACTAGGTTTCATGCATATCTTTGACATTGCAAGCGGTTATAAGAACCCTCCTTCCCTCTACAAGGTCAAACATGATAATGTAATGATGGATGGCAGAATTATGCCGATGTGTGCGATTGTGTACGATGTATTGCCAATATGACATTCTAACTTATCCGTAAGTTCACTGATGTCGTCATCGTACCATTGCTGAGGTTTTTTTACAGCTCTGAAATTCAGTACGCGTTCGCATTGGTGACGAACAAACAATATCACCACACATTTATTATAGCCCATGTCGATTGCGTACCTGTTGGAGGGTTGAAGTCGTGGAAGACTTTCTGATTGTCTCCTTACAAATCAGACACGTAGTTTTCCGTGGGCTGTTGTACCCAAATCGCTTGGATCCAGGTAAATTCATTGATAGCCTTTGGTATCGGTCACAACAATTCAGGACAACATCGTAGGTGTCGTATCTCCATCTTAAACTAGCATTGCTCGAGGCAACCACTGCTTTATAGTCATCATTGCGCTTCCAATCGCAACGTCATCAGAATCCAGAAACAGCGCCAATTACGCACTCGGAGACGTCACTAACTGTATGTGATATCTACTATGGTCATCTCCATCTCATCATTGTTGTCAGCGGACAGCTGGCCATCTGGATTTGCATTCATATTGAATCCATTGGCGCCTCTCTGGACGATAGGTTTAGCTTGCCCCTTGTTGCTCACATTTCATTTGACAATCCAACAGGTGGTTATGATTCAAGTGTACGTATGGCTGAAGAGACATCTAATGTCACTACCGTCATACCATGGGCCGTTGTGAGTGGTACTAGAAACATTGTATAGCCACAGGGCTAATGCAGGCAGATCGGTTCCATTGTAGTATCTGCAGCCCTTGGCTGGGGTGCGTGTCGCGTTGTCGAATACATTGTTACAAACCTAATAACTTCCAGGCATAAATGACTTCCTTACATTTTACATGGGCAGTGACCTTGAACGCACCTAGAGTAGTCTTATTGGTCAGCCTATGGCGCAGAGATCTTACAACCCTTTTGGTCCATGATTTCATATAATGCATAGATTAACAAGTGATCGTCAATCAGCAGTGGCCGCATAAGAACTGATCCACTACATGACCAGGTGCGACGGTTCTTGCTCAACACACAACTCGACGAACGTCGAGTGGTTCAAGATCTCTGGACTCGGTCTCGAGGTGGACGGCAGTACCTGGTATCGGGCAAACCTGAGTTAGTACTGTTTACACTTTGCATCACTTGCACTCATGTGTCAGCGGGCTCACTGATTTGGTTCGCTCAGTCACATTCCCACTAGATGGGACTCGCATCGCGGCTCGTCCGAGGGATAAGACTGTGGCTGTGAGATGCAGTAAAGGGACAATCGTCGGGTGAGCTGTTGCAGGGGCATACTGAGCAGGTTTGGTCAGTCTTTTTCTTACCGGATGGTACTCGCATCGCGTCTGCATCGAATGATTACACTGGGCGGATGTAGGATGCAGTGAGGGGTTGGCCATTGGGTGGTTATCAGACACCTCTGATTTACCTCCCTGGCGCGACAGTCCAGAATCACCGACATCTCCTTGTATCGCCGAAGCTCGTGATGTAAGTTTCGTCTGTTCTCCGAACTGATCAGATGGAGAAGGGACGGGAAAAGAAAACCAATCAGATAGGTCGTCTAGTCCCGGTAAGTTGTCCCTGCACCGAAAGAGAACGGAGCTGTAAACTGACATTTCTGCTGGCACACCATATGCCAATGAAGGAACCATGGAGCAACATTTGAACTCATCGAGCGTGGTGGACTCTTGCACCTATTCTCGCATCTCAAAGGTTCTATTGTCGACCTACGGCGATTCTCTTTCTTTGCGCATAGAGGTAGTGAACATTTCAAGATGCATACGCGATTGCAGGACACCGAACTACCGACTGGACCCCGAACACCTGGGACCTCTGACTCCCAGCCTCGGCTATCTCCTGCGCTGCCCTCACTCTGGTCTAACCCCCGACTGGCCCTTGCCTAAGGTCCCACTACAACGTCGTCCAGCTGGGAGAAACTTTCCTATTAGATACCCGAGTTTACCGCCGACAGCCAATCCGAAGCCCAGGTGATCAGATCCTATGCCATCTTACATCGTGCTGGTGCACAAGACACACCAGCTTTCGTTCTCTCTCGAGATCTGTGTTGAAGTTGCAGGGATGCAGGACAAGCAAGTAAGTCTCTTCAAGTACATTTCTGACACTCAGAGTTCGATCATCTGCGCAGGCACTATTTGTCGCTCGGCGACCAGAATCTGACAAGTCGCAAGATAGATATCGGCAGAAGAAGCGCTCGCATGGTCAACCTGACCAGATGTCCCAAACTCAACCGCATGCAGTCACCTCGACGTCCGCGATGCCTCCTGCTCCTGGCAAGCAGTCGAGATCCATCCCGTTGTGGGCTCACATAATCCTTTTTCTCTGCTGTGCATCTCCCTTGCGCGCCGCCGATGGCCATTAATTCAGCTATGACATATCACCCCAACCTAACCCCATACCACCGTTCATTCACACATCGTATCGCATTTCATCCTTTCATCTTCTTTTCTCTTTTTGCTGTCACGCTTGGATCGAATTTTTCACCTGCGTTTCTCGTCGTTTATGCGTTCTTTTTACTTGAAGTATGTACGTATTTTATGCATGTCTGCCTTTCTATGCGTTCTCGGCTTTAATGATAGTCATGACTTTTTAATTTGAAGCATGAGGTATACGCTCACTGAAGGGGACTCGAGGCAAGTTTTAGTGCATCGGTATCAGCAGGGGGCTTCTTGAAAATTGCGCTCTGGCATGCGCGGGCGGACGCCACTCTGAGGTCACCCTAAAAGCCTGTATGGGCACGGCAAGTGGGAAATCAGCGATATTCACTTCTGATCTGACTTCGTTCGGCGTACAGATCTCCCCCAACGGTCTCGAGGTATTGTTCTGGCTTTTGAACTTCATGGATAGTTCTCGATTCATTATCAAGTCCCCTCAAGAGACGGTTACAAGAAACGTCCGCCGCGTCTTGTGACTTCTTGTGATGCGATGCAAGCTTCGTGATCGCGAACGATATCATGATTTTACCGAGCGTACTGGTCGAGCCATTTCGGGCCCTGGCAATTGCGCGCCATTGTACCATGGATCGAGTAGAGCAACGACTATCATCCCACTGGAGTCTTCCGAGTCACTCGGAGCGTTCCAATTCGAGTGGTAGTACGGCACAAACGAATACGCCACTGCGAGTCCGGCATCGACCGCGTAGTACATGCCATAGTGCTAACTACTATATGTTATCGCGGTCGAGCCATAGATTTAATAGAGCAGTTTACTCAGAAATCGAGTAAATTAAATCAAATTGATTCGAGAGGGGAGAACAGCGCCACCGTGACAGTGTAACAAACCTTTGGTTTTCTTAGAGAGTATGTTCAATCGCGTGTCTCATTGACATGTTACAGAGTGTAAGCGGTCAATCTGAACAAGTAACACAGTTCAGAGGAGTGCACTGCCATCCCTTGTGTGTTGTGATGGCGGTACGTCACAACTTTGTTGCGGTGTTCGATGACATTCTACATTTGTTGTCCAGCGCCAAAGGTACCTTCTCACGAGGAGGTCTTGAATAGGATTAAAATTGGACACATAAATAGGCAAAATAACAATGCACAAAATAATTGGAGTAAGTATACTACCACCCTTCATCGGCTGCAAAGGAGGAATGTCACAGTTTTGTAGCTAAATCTGATGGTATTTTAGATTTGTCGACAAGTGCCAAAGGCACTTTCCACGAGAAGGCTTTGAATAACATTGTAATTCAAAAATGAGAACAGACGAGATGTCAATGCTCAAAATAATTCGCTCGTGTATGCTACTACCCCTCATTGGCTACAAAGGCGGAACGTCCCAGCATTGCCATGAGTCATTCATGTTAAACTAGATTTACGAGCATCCATAGGTATATATGTACAACTCGAATTGCTCACCATATAAAAACTAATATTTAGCGAGAGCAAAATTAAATCGTGCTGTACTTCCCGCGACTACAATATCGAGGACTCATCAATTCGCTGATGAGACTCTGTGCTACGAAACATAGTCCGTGAGTAGAGAACTGCCAGGAAACACCTGTGATTCTTGACTTTACACGTTCGAGTATTTCCTGAAAACTCGGTAAACTCGGTACTTAATTAAGCTTGGTAAAACGCCAACTATTACTCAAATCGAAGATATTGGAAGTCTGGAACAAAGATCTTCAAGCGAAGTCTCGATTATATAAGGAAATAACTTCCCGGCTGCGGATACTGCAAGGGTGCCCGCGTTCGCCTTAGCAGGGCGCATCCGACTACCCATGGCGCCAAATTCTCCAAGCTCGCCGTCAAAGCCAATGCGCAAGCATCTCAAGAAACTGTCAAAAGCCATAATGAAATCTCACCGAGTCCAACTTCCAAAATACAACTTGCCCATTCGACTGCGCCCGGTAAGCTTCCCTCGGGACTATCACACGAAGCTTTAGTCACTAATGACCACTAAATTCATCAGTGGTTCCTCGTATTCACCTGCGTGATAATGGTAATACTCGCTTTCTTAGGTTTTACAGACTTTTCCCGGGCCCTACCCCTGAACGATAAATTTCTACACTTTACTTGCTTGTGCGTCGCAACGGGTGTGTTTTATTTCATATTCGACGTCGAGGAGTGAGTTTTGACGTTTTTGCTTACCGGTGCTCTGCTGAATATTCGGGTTTAATTGTAGAGAAGCTCGTAGAATTTGGTTCTGGCGCCATTCAGGGCTGATATTCACTGCTGTCATATGTTTCTTCTTTGGAGGGTTCGTGAGTGAGATTGTCCAGTCCATGCTTCCAGTACGTGCCCATTTCCTTGTCTGAGTGTGTACGACGAGACCATGCGAAACTAGCGCAAGGAATTTCAACCTGGTGATGTGGTGGTATGTGCTCTTGGGCTCTGGCGCTTTTCATTCAGTAATCATACTTGACAGGCAAATTGGTTAGGTTCCACCGTCGGACTCTATCTCGCGTATTATATCGAGAAATATTACCGTTCGCGGAGAGAGGTGAGTCGCTTCTGACGTCGCCAAACGATCTCACGCGAACCTCAATTCCTTAGATCGCACGCCTATACCGCCCCTTAGAGACGGACGATATTTCCGATGCAGACGATGCGTCAGACAACGAAGAAACGTCTGGAACTCAACTCCTGCCCTTGTACTCTCATCCCTCGGCCCCATCTAAGTCAAAGCCTGTTAAAGTCGCCCGCTTACATGATGTCTGGGACGAAAGAGAAGAATTGTTTGACATTGGCAATGATAGCGGCGAAGAGGACGGTGCAGGCACACCACGGCCGTTGCACGAAAGTTTTCAAGACGTTCCCACTCTCCCTCCTCCAAAGATAATTATCACGAGTTTATGAACGCTACGAGATTTTTATAACATTATGTACACCATCATTTAGTAGCGTAGCATATATTTGCATCTCAATAGATCTATCTCATACGGAACAAATGCAATCGTGTTACATCCTATGAAGGTTCAGCAAGCGCTTCAACACCCGCTTGTCCTAAAATAAGGTCTTTGACTCGCTCTCAAACGATTGATGAACGCAAAGAAATTTTTATCGTATCACGTACACCATCATTTAGTGTAGATTCTATGTAGATCAAAATCATCTATGATGGATGTGATGCAGTATATCCAATCGTGCTAAATACTATGAGGGTCGAGCAGTTTCAAGCGCTTCAACGTCAGCTTGCATCGAAATAAGATCGCTCCTAACAATATCGATTTCTTCCTGCTGTTTCCCGGCAAGCTCTCGCAGCCCTTCATACGCCGCTATAGGAACAACCGCGACATTCTTCTCGATCCCTCGCTCCAGAGTCATCTGTCAGACAAATTCATGAGTCCAGTCCACGAGAAAACAGAAACTTCTCAAGGCTCACCTTCAGATCCCTCTTCAGCCCCTCCCCAACCCTATCAGCATCTTCCACCCATTTCCTCTTTGCTCGCTCCCATTTTCCTACTGCCCATCTTATACTAGCAATAGCAACGAGCGCACCAGCACCTAACGCAGTCCCCGCTTCAGAACCAGCACCAACATTCAAAGCACTCTCTCCGAATGCAAGCCACCATCCTACACCAGCACCGCCAAACATACCACCAAATGCGCCCAACACTGCGTTCTGGGCATCACGGTGTAACCGTGTGGTGGTGTGTTTTGTCAGCTGGGAACGTCGTGCTTGGATTGGGCGGGTGAGCGCATCTGGGGTGAGCGCGTATGTTGGGGAGTGTGTCAGTTGACGGAGGTGGTTGTCGAGGATAGGGGATTGGAAGGCGGGGGATGAGGATGAAGATGCGAGTTTAGCGAGTTGAGAAAAGGTGAATGATGTTAGGGATGCTTGGGTAGAGGCGAGACGACCCGTTTGCAGGATGAGCTATAGAATATCAGTTTTACAACATCAAAAATACATTTATGCGATGCGTGCATACCTGATTTTCAAGCTCCCTACACCAGCGCTTGTCTAGCGCAGAACTCACCAAAGAATCCATCTCGTCAACGCGCCATATCATCTTCAGCCAGGTCAACGACTCTAACAAGGCTTTCATCTCTTTCGAACCGCGAAGCAGAGCTTCGTCTATTCCAGACTCTACAAGCACCTCCCTGTCTGTTCTCGCGCGGACTTCCTCGACTTGTGATTCCAGCTCGCTTGCGCCTGTAAAGACATGGTCTATCGCTACGCGTGCTTGGGATACCGATCGGGCACTAGCATATAACGCGCTCTGCATTTGTATCACAGCACTCCGGGCACGGATAGCTAACAACAACGATGATGATGACGCCATCGAGTCCTTTAACCCAAGCATCCTCGCCAAAACGTCACCAAGAAGCGATATCCTCGATCCCATAAAATCGTCCTGGTATTTCTGAATAGCAGCAGGAGACGAAGGATCCGACTTTAGAGCAGAGACAGCTTCCAATGCACGAATAGGGTCCACAGCAAGAATATTTCCAGGGGTGCAATTTGCAGCTGCCAGCTCCTTAGAAATGCAATCTAGGGCATGGCCGGATGTGCTAGAAGCGGCGAGGACGAGTATTGTATTTGGTCTTCGAAGAATATGTTGGGAGTTGGAGATAAGCGTGGGTAGGGGGGTTGTTAGTGGGTTACAGAGGAAGATTAATACGTCTCCTTTGAGGAGCGTTTTTGCGAGGGAGGGATGGGAGGAGATAGATGAGATTTCGGTGAGTTGGATGGGGAAGGGATATTGTTGGAGCCAAGACGCAGGGATGGTGAGGTTGCCGTTGACGAGGGAGATTGATGACCTATGACTGTTCAGAAATTTGTTAAGCATCCTGCGCTGACATCGGACATAGAACATGGACGCACTCGATTGTAAGGTAGGGAGACTGATTTTTCCACCGGTTTCGTAGGATGTCGCTGTAAGTTTCATCAGTTGTAAACGGGTTCTCGAGGAGAGCTGTGATGAGTTCATGAGAGCCGGCCCACTGGTCAGTTCCGCATACTGTAAAGAGGTAGCTTCGTCGGATACATGAACATAAAAAGACACACGGAGCACTCACCGACTACGCGAGCACTCGGATGCGCTTCTGACGGGGAACATAAATCTGCGTCGGCCTCGCTCAAAAGTTCACTCCAGAGTTGGGAAGACTGTATTCCTCTGTCAGTGGTAGATCCCGGTAGTGTGCGAGGTAGAAATGCTGAGATTTTGTGTAAGAGAGCTGAAACCTCGTGTTTACTTGAAGATGCTCTCTTCCCCAGAGAATCGTTGGAGGTTCGAGCACTACTGCTGTAAGCTCGAGTGTAACTGCTGACGTTCCACCGCCGGCCAGTAACAATTGACCTGGATTGTTTTGCATCATGCAAGATAGAGAGCTCAATGCTGAGATCCGTTAGTGAGCGGATTGTACGAAAAACATAGTGGCGAGCGGCTAGACATGATGACATTGAGTGGGACCTTATACTCAGCAGGCCCGGGTCGCGGAGGCAAAGTACCGCGTTGATGTTGCGTGCACGTGACTCACGTAAGGACGCGCGCGAACAAATCTTCTGCTGGTAAGGGTCTGTTTCTCTCCACCCTCGATAAGATTCACTTTCAGATATGCCACATCGTCAGGTTGCTATCCACTACGACAATTATTTGGCGCTTTCGGCTGCGCGAAACGCAGCTTAGAGTAAAGATTTTGGCCCTAGGCTGATCACTCCTAGTAGTACACAGTGCTGCCGCAGGCCACCGTCCCCGAAGGTAAGGCACTGTCAGGTAGTGTGGGGAGAAGCTAATAAAGCGAAAAGTAGCGGTTTCGAGCTTGCGAAAGCTCTCGTCACGGGGCTACCGCTACCCCAACCGCTTGTACTTCTAGTTGTATGCAGGAAGCTCCCTTTATGGGTAGGAGTAAATGGTCTGTGCCCTGCGTGGTGAGGGCAAGGCAGTGGCGGCCAAATTTGTTTGTCCCATTCCATACTTTTGACCTACCCAAGGAAAGATACAGCTGATATATAGCAAACACAATGCTTGTGCCTGAACCCCTGAGGTCTTGTGAGCTGGGTGGTATATTGGGTGGGCGGGTCTTTCAGTCTCAGCCTCGGTATCCATATACAGCCGCAGTCACGTCAAAGTAAGCAGTCTATATCATGGATTCAGGGTAAATGTTGATCCCCATGGCTTGGCCGCGGACCGCAGTACTTCAACTACAGCACCTTCCGGTGCAAAGTCAAGTTTCATCATTTTCAATAAATGAAAACAGCAACGAATATCATTCCTTTGTGCTCGTTTGGGCCGTACAAGCGCTGGATGGTGCTATATCTTGCACGAATGCCTGTCTACAAGGTTCGCAAGCTCGCTCACATCCATCCTCGATTCTCGAATACCATGACTCTAGTCTTAAATGATCCCAGTTTGTGGTCTTTCATCAGTTCGTATCGTTTTTGCAGCTATTTTATAGGTTCGTGAATATCTAATCGGCTGATGTCGCAATCTAACCTGAACTATGATTTCTCAGTTGCCGCCTCCGCTGGGGTGGTGTACGATTGGGGTGAGCAACGTAGTATAAAAAATCGGAGATACTCTTACAATATTTTTAGTACTGACTTTCGGACAAGAAGTACGTTTCATATCATGAACAGTGCAGGAATCTCACTAAGAATGGGTTCATAGGTTGAATTGGTCTGGGTGAGCAGAGTGCCGTACTAGAAGAGCAACTCGAAAATATAATCAATTCGTAACAGAGGCAACGCTGGTCCCTCATAACCGTTTTGTTTCTCAGTGTATGTAGCTTGTGTTATATTTTTGGCAGGGCCGTGCTAACATGAGAATATCCTAGGTGCGCTACCTTGGAATTTCCTCGCAATCAGCCTCATGGTGCTGTGTATGTCTCCTCATACATCGCTTTTGTTTCTTCTGACTAGTTGTATACAGTATCTGTTCCGACGATCTCAACGACAGATGCAGTGAGTATTCCACAACGATGCATGCTATTTCCGTCTAATCACCTGCACTCCCGTGTAGGGGTGAGTGAGATCCTTTACCATCTTGCTGATTCAATATAAAAGACTGCCACAGCTGTGAGTTGGTTTCGAGTGTTTAATCTCTTGAGGCTGACCATTAACATCACTGGGTTTATTAGGCTTTATTCTGTACGTCGTAGCGGATTGGATTGGTATTGTCGTAACTGCAATGCTGGGCGGTGAGTGAATACTTCGGTGATCTCGAGTCAACTGAAACATTATGCAAGTGATCATGGTCGTTCGATTGCACGCCATGTATCAGTAATCCAGAAAGGTGTTGATACCTCTCGTCGTGTTCTTCGTTGCTGCCACCATTGTCATCGGAGTGAGCAACGTAATAACAACCACGGAAGTTTTAGCGGGTATGTTTAATCGTGGCTCAAAGAGTTCGGTGCATCAGGCTCATGAACAAATACCAGAGGAGGTTATTATCTCCGGTACTTATCAGTGCATAGACGATTATGAGGGAAATTTTCTACTTTTGGATTTCATAACTTGGTTACTCGGCACTGTATGGGAGGTCCTCGCGCTGTCTCTCGCAGTCCGGATTACTGTGAAACACTTCCGCGAATTGCGACAACATTCTGCGGGAGGGATTATCGGTGACTGCTTCACGGTGTTGATGAAAACTCATGTGGTTTACTTCGCGAGGTGAGCTCATATATGAATGTGGGTCCCTTTGTCCGCTGACGTCCTGGCCGTGATAGCGTTGTTGGTCTTTCATGCCTTGGTCTTGGCACTTTTTTTGCGCAGGTTTCGGTATGCCGATCTGTCACTGACTTCTGCATACAACCACGGTTCATCATTTATATAGGACCCATATTCCGTGAGAATCCAGATTTATTCTGGGTTTCTTGCAATGTTCCGATCTGTACAAATGTTTGTGCTAGGACCGCGCCTGATCCTTGGCGTTCGAGAATATCATGCCAAGCTCGTGTCAAACTCCTATGCAGCAACCGGCATGGCTTCAATCGCTTTCCAGGAACGCGTGCATGTGTCAACCAGTAGTGTGTAGTGGGAAATGCTTGATGTTATCAACATTCGCCAGAAGGAGCGGGAGAAATTGTTTTGTTCGGTGTTTCGTTTAGATATTTATACATGATTCTGTGTTCTGCAGTATATTTAAAAGAGAAATAGGTCTGGAAAAACCAATATTTTGTTGTATTGCTGCTCAGCGCTCAGCGCTCATCCACACTGGCACTAAGTGGGTTTATCCACTCCAGCGCGATCGGCAGCCCAGAGATATCGGCAGTCGCGCTTACTAGCGGTAAGAGATGCTGGGTGTGATTCACACTCGCCGTATACTCTGCAGGGCGCGGGAAAATTTGGTTTGAGTTCGCAGTTTCTTTGTACATGTTGCTTATATATCTCATTAATTTCCCGTACGTTGACCAAATAGAAAAAATATGTAGTCGTTCCTAGGTTTGATCGCCTTGAACTCGCAATCATGCATGAGTCGTGAGGCATACGTTGCTTTTCTCAACCCTAAATTCAAGAAGACGCGTCCGTTCTTTGGCACTCGCCCCTTCACACCATTAATATAAACTCCACAGAATGCTGGGCCAAACCTCCTAAAGCAGCGGATTATAATATACTGCAACCGCAAGGTCTCCACTTTTGCCGATCAATATTGTTTGTTTTGCATGTCATTAGATATATGTATGAGACCGAGAACACTCTGGCGAACGCGGAACCGATCAATGTTTCCGCTTCCGTTTCCCCTTCGCACTACTTGACCAAGAAAGCGTGAGATCCTTCGGTTTTCTTCGCAGTGCTTTGTGCCTCAGTCTGAGCTTCCATGATGACATTTCTGCTCAGACAGAAGTCAATATGTGCATTCAGCCCTACGTTGTCCGTCTCCAACAGCTTCCCGCATATAGGGCAATCCTGATGCCGAACACGATCTCCTTGTCTGGCGCTCATTGGCTTTGACGTGGTTGCTGAGAACGATGAATCACTTGGCCTAGTCCGTGAGGGCCCTGGGGCTGACACCGGTGGTCGTGTTCGTCGTTCGTGGTGTGGAGGGTTTAAATCGTGAGAGATATAAGCCTGCTCATCATCATCGGGAGCATCGAAACCTTGCCCTTCTGTATTTTCTTCTTCTTCATGGAACCCCGGCATCGATTCATGATCTTCTCCAGCGTCGTCTTCGTCGTTGCAATCTTCTGCATTGCTAGTAAGTCTCGGTCTCTTTCTTGGCGACGAACTTGAAGGTTCAAAGAACTGAAACAGTCCAGAATCTTTTGTTATCATTTCTGACGATTGAATATAATAAAGCATACCCGCTTGATGCCTCCTGCCGGTTCTGGTGCATGCAGGTCTTTCAGCTTTGTAATTCGCAAACCAATTAATCGGAGTGTGAGGGGTAACTCAGGGAGTAATAATTCTTTCCCGATCTGATGTACCTTGGCGTGAGACTTGTGGACAGGAGTTCTTGGTCTTTCACTTACTGCAAAAAGGTCTTCCTTTTTCGAACTGACCCAACGGTCAAACGACTTTGCTCGCGTAAAGACTGCGGGACGTGAGCAAGGAATATTACGCCCAAATGTTGCGCAAACCGGGGCTTACCTTGGAATGTGTCCAACTTAAACTTGAGTGTAACCGTTTTCCCAGTCCAGCCCCCTCTAATCATGTCATCTTCAAGTTCCCCCGCCACCTCCTCCAATTTTGCCAGGATCTGTGTCTTGTTACTTAATGCGCGAAAAGTCCTAAATAGTTGTTGAAGCGTGACAATGACGAGAACGACACGAAACTTGCCTTTCTGCACCAATGCTTTTCTTCTCCTCTCGTTGGTAGGGTTGTACGACATTGGATGCGATGCCGAGGTATGTTCTCAGTAGGAATACCAGGCCAAACTGCTTGTCCATTAATTGCAGCGTCGCTCTATGCTTGAAGATATCACCACATGTCTATGCAAAATCAGTGCATATTCAATGCAAATTATGAACACAATGACCTTGATGCCCAGAGCTTCAAGAAGACGCTCGTTGACACGTCCTACCCCTGGCACCTTGCGGATTGAGAGATCATGCATGAAAGCTTTGATAGAAGTGCAGTCGAACGGCAGATGATATTGTCCATTCGGCTTGTTCTGTAGAAGAAGTCAGCGCTAACACTTAATTTCACGACATTCTTAGAACCTTGTCTGAGCATATCTAGACAACGCAAAAGTTCAATCAGGGAAAAACCAAAGCACATTTTCTTAAACAACCTTTGCTAGCATCTGAGGGTCATAAGCTACGGCTTCGAAGAAAAGAAAAACAAACACGCACCTTGTTCGGAGCAATCCCAGCGCTTACTGTCAATGACGTCTCCCTGAAGACCGTGTCACGGATTTCTTTTACACAGGTATCTGCATCTACCATGTGTTCCTCGCAATATTTTGTGATGCTGAGTAAACAGATTATTAGTACGACACGTTCGAATATAGTTGTAATGACACACTTCAAGTACCCTTCATCGCATCCGGCTGCAAGCATAGTAGGGTCGTATCTCTCGAAAATGTCCATGACTTTATCAGACATTTCTGAATAACGTTCGAAATTAGATTTCAGGAGAATGAGGTCGGGGCAGAGTTTCTTGGCAACAAATGCTGAAAGGACTGCAATGAGAATAATGCAATGAAATACAGAAAACGCAGACGGACTCGCCATCCCAGAGCGCACGCCGAATTTACGCGCCTCATAGGAAGCAGTGGAAAGTACCCCCCCCTCCAACCTAAGGAGACGTATTTCACGATACAGCACTAATATGTAATTGAAAGCTCACGGCAAATGGCTTCCCTTGCAGCGATGGGTCATCGAGTAATTCAACGCTGCAGTAGAATGCATCCATGTCAACATGTACCACGGTTTGACTCAAATCGCGTCGTGATTCGAGTTCTTCGAGCTATAATCTCGCTTGTCTTAATGCACTCCCTGAGTTGTAATTGCTGCTCACGAGGTGATCGATGTTTCTCTCAATTGGCCCTGGTACAGAATTATGATCGAATCCAACTTTGACTTGTAAGACTGATTAACGCACGAATATCGACGCCCTGCAGGGCTTCGTCGCGTTGCTTCAGGATTTTGGTAATGCGTTCCGATAATTCTTTGTCTTTGCGTTTCTCATTCTATATATATTTCTAAGTGATGTGGTGGGTAGCTTGAACGATGGGCTTGCCTCATAAAACTTGGAGCCCTTGGAAGCCTCGGCAATGATGCGATTGATTGCAGTCTGGTCACGAGCGAGGCTGCAAGCTGTCAAACGTGTTCAAGGTGCAAGATTTATTAGGAGGTGACAAACCCGGCTTTCGTGGAAGAGGGACCAGCCAATCGTTTGAGTAAACTGGCAGAGTCTTGAGAGAGTTCAGGTGGATTTTCCGGCTCCATATCACGTTCAGTCAGGGGAATAAACAACCTCGCGTTCGCCGTGTGTGCCGCTGTGTTCATTCAAGAATCGTGAACTTCGTGACTTCGCCGCAGTGGCTGTGTAGCTCCTGAGAAGCGTTCAACAAACATCACATACATGTAGGTAATCGGCTGCTCAGCGCTATCACTCAGGAGTGTTCCCTCGGAACTTGTCTACTTATTACGAAATGAAACCATAGATAGCCTGTTTGTAGCACCATAAAAATCAATAAACGACCTAAATACTGCATGCTAACTTGGAGCCCGCTCCGATAACTTTTCCACTCATGATCGATGATCTACAACAAAAGGAGTTACGATTCATACTCAGCTCTTTGCCCTCGCCCTTCTCAGGATGACGCACGCTAGTGCAGTGTCCCAGTTTTGTGGTTGGTTCGATTCCAATATAAGTGTAGGAGGCGGGACAGGTGTGGGCGGACGACTATACGCCGAAGAGCTCTGCTCTAATAAACCCATCGAGGTGTACGAAGTAGAGACGAAGAGCTTTAAGAAAGCAGATTCCTGCTGCTGGTTATCGGGGAAAGGGAAATTCAGAGGGGGGATACCACTGCCCGTGCAGCCGATGTCAAGATAGCTGCGCTTCCGCAGTGGGGCAATAGGGTACGATGGCTGAGGGTGATAGAGTAACTGGATGTCAACTCCGTTGGAGTCCATATATGCCAAATACGGCCAGAGATCTGTATCTGAGTGATTGTGGAGGACTACGGCGTAGCGCACACCCTCGCTGTGTGATATTGCAGCCGTTCCATCAACCAACAGGTTCGGGCCAACCCGTCGCTGGGTGTGAGGGTCGACCCTGAAGATTTCCATGCCTAGTGATTCGTGGAACGGCTTGGAAGGATTGGTTCGGTGGAGGTGCATATGGAAGCGTGCGGCTTCGCTGAGGATGACACCAGATCTGGACCTATCTTTCTCGATGCGTATAAGTGGGTGGGCAGTGGGAGGAACGAGGTGATCAAGATTTTGGACCCGTACGTCTCGTGTATGAACACCAACCGACATATCCGCCTTAGTAGAAGTCTCGACTTGCACAATGTTCAATCCCTCCTTCACTGGAATGCCGTCCAATTCTGCTTCTGAATTCTTACTGCGGCCGAATAGGCGCCTGAGAAGATAAGAACACGTTCTCTTAACGTAAACTCGGAAGGGAGTGCGGCTGTTCCATCGAGTAATGCGTGCCCATGAACCGCGACCCCCAGGTTTGCTCATACTCTTGCGCCTGGCGAGTGACCATGTAGGGTGAACTTCATACACGCGGAAGCTATCGAGTGACGGATTGATAGAGCCAAAACGATTGTGCTCGTGAAGGCTGAATTCGGTGCCCTCAACAACGCCATGCATGGCCCCCATTTCGAGACGAAGACGGTCCTTTTCCCCGTTGACGGGAACGAGGGAGGCATCGGCAACGAATGGGACACCATTCAAGAAAACTCGGTCCTTGCGTTGGCCAACGCAGACTGGGTGCTGCTGAATGTGAGTCAAGCCTTTTGTAAGGTGCTCTGATAAATCAGAAGATTTCATCTGATGAAGAGGGAGTGCGTCTTTTACAGTCAGAAGCTCTGAGGTAAATTTCCCTCCTTCCTTCCATTCCAGTGCTTTCTCGCCTGGCCGGCAGGCGGCAAGGAGAACGTGGCTCTGGCAGCCGTCCTGGAAGAAGCCGAATTCTCCTCTAAACTTCCGCCCGACGGCGCCTCGCCACAAGCCCAAAAATAGGTCTTCAGGTGTGGCTTTCGTTGTGGGTGTATAGCGGACGAAGCGACGGTCTCTTGTACTTGAGCTGAGCTGTACCTTCAGAAAACAGCAGTCGAGAATGAGGGTGATGTTGTCACCCTTGATGAGGCTGAGCTCTGCTAGCATCGCGGAGAGTGAGCGGTCAGATATGCCTGCTACACGTCCTTCTGGTCCTTTCGCATCGTGGTCGTAAGGACACAAGACCTGGACGCTACCAGGCTTGCCCTCGCACCAGTCTGGTGGTGCGCGCAAGGTGCTTCCATGTCCAGCGAAATATACAATCAACGCGTCGCCTTTTGTAATGGCAGGATTGTTGACAAGATGACTCATAAACGTATCTTCAATACGGCGTTTCGTGGCTTCTTGGTTGATAAGAAGCGCGATGTTCTCTTTGGGTACTTGGAGGTCTTGCATGAGCCATTGTTTCATGCGCTGCGCATCGTGAGCGCACGCCTCAAGGTTCCAGATTCTTCCGGATTTGTAATCGTCGATACCGATTAACAAAGCGAAAACACGGGAAGCCATCTAAGCACGTTAGGAGGTGAGTAATCTCTAAAACAAGGGGGTCACTCACTTCTTGAAGAATTGACGACGCAGAGGAACCGAACTAGAGCAACACGTAGCAGGAATCGATAGCTTAAGTAGTTTTTGCTCATAGTATATTACGCTAACGTGTCTTTGAAAGATACGTGCAGCGCGTAAAACACGCGTTCGTTGACGCGGCAGAGGCACCGCTAAGCCAAAGGACGGGCATCAAACACAGTAGCATGCGGAGTCGCATCAGATTCGGATATGATCAGTGTGAAACGGAACAAACATGAATCTTGCCTGGCTGAGAACGAACATTTGTTCTTCTCCATGTGCTAGAGCAATCTGAGCAGAAGGAGAAAGTGCCACGGGATCGGATCGGCTCTTGACGAACGTCTGGCAAGATAAAATGACTACGGCGTTAGGAACATTTATTTTGTCACGTTTCGTGAATATGAGGTTGAGAGACGCGTGTTTGACGTAACTCTTGGTCATTCATAACGCATTTTTTCATTGAACGGACTACCGCAGCTGGTTCGAGGGCGTAAATTCTGTAGGTGAAATTCATGTAGGAGAGGGAAAGCATAATGTAGCATGATCGTTTATGCGCTTGACAATTGGTGTTGGAGCATAAAATTATGTAATGTATTATTCCACGAGTACACTTCAGCTACGCAGTGACGTCTTCCTTTAACTTGTCGCTGATAAGCTTTACGCTTCCCATTAACAACTGGAGTTTGCCTTGACTGCCATAAACCAATAGGATCAATCACTTTGGAACCGATCCAACATCACGATGAGCTACGTGTGCCAACAGTGTAAGGAGCCACTCCAGGTGACAATCTATCGTTCATTTAAATGCAAGGCCTTACTGATGAGTATTAGCTTGACGCATCACTGGTAGATCTCGCACCCTCTGCGTATGACATGATCGTAGCATCCTTGCCTTCCGTGCCAGCCTCGCGTGCTCGTTATGTGACAGAATCGGAGGCTGAGAAATTAGCACAACTTCCATCCCCATCCGCAAGTAAAGCAGCATGGCAGCAGACCATGCCCTCAGAAAACTCGAGGGCCTCGCCACCCCTTTCTACTCGAGCTCAGGGGAAACAACCCCAGCGCAACTTCCCAGCTCCGAATGAGTCATTTGTGCTCCTGCAGGAGAGCATGATACGCAGTATACCTTCTCCAACCCCAGGAGCTACAATGCCCAAGAAAGCTGCTCTCGGTAACCAAAAGAACTTCTCAACTAAGAATACTAGTCCACTACCTGCACACCAGCAACCTGAGCCAGACCAATCGAATCCAACACCTATCTCGCACCACCTACGCTCCACTATGAGGCTTTTTAATGTGCTTTCTACCCGGTCTGACATTGATCACCCTTTGTGTGCAGAATGCACACAAATCCTTCTTTTATCGCTCCAAAGGCAGCTTGATGAGACAAAGAAAGAGCGTGACGGTTATATCGCATTCGAGAAGGAGGTTCGAAAGGAAAGAGAACGGGAGAGCTTGGATCTCAGTAGACAGGATGCGGAGAAAAAGATCGAAAGACTCAAATACGACGAACGGGCTGCTGTTGAACAATTACGCCTTGCTGACAGGGAGAGGGAGCAGCTTGATGAGGAGCTCAAGTTGTTGGAAGCGGAGGAAAAAGCGCTTGAAGAAGAAGAGGCTGAGTAAGTTGGTTTTTGGGCTTCTCTGATCGCAAATTAATCTCCGTTGTAGATTTTGGCGATCGCACAACGAGCACCTCCTAGTCTTGGCTGAACAAGCCTCACGTTTAGCGTCACTGCGTGCTGCATATGCTGCAGATTACGCCACGCTCGAGAAGCTCGAGCGCACAAATGTTTATAATGACGCGTTTTGCATTGGTCATGATGGTGTTTTTGGAACAATCAATGGCCTTCGGCTTGGGCGGGTTCCCGGAGTCCCAGTAGGTTAGCCTTTCTCATGATGACCCGGCTCCTGACAACGTGCAGGTTGAATGGCCCGAAATTAATGCAGCATGGGGTCAGACCCTTCTGTTGCTATATACAATCGCGCGGAAGCTTGACTACACATTCGAGAAGCAAGTCTGATTTTGACATTTCCATCTATACATACTGAGGATCTTTTACAGCTACCGCTTGATCCCAATGGGCTCATTCTCGCGCATTGAAAGAACTGTAGGAGACAAAGCGACATACGAACTGTACGGGTCAGGGGATCTCCACCTCGGTCGTCTGCTACATAACCGTCGGTTTGATTTTGCCATGGTAGCATTCCTAGAATGCTTGAAACAACTCATAGATTCAGTCAAGTCACAGGATCCTACGGTTGAATTCCCCCATCAGTGCGTGAGCGTCTTCTATATTCATACCACGCCATGCTGACTCTTCGAGGGCAGAATCGTCAAAGATAAGATTGGGGAAGCGTCTGTAAAACTTCAGTTCAGTCAGGAAGAAGCATGGACTCGAGCGCTAAGACACGTTCTGCTGGCGCTGAAGATTGTCTTGAAGTGGACAACCAATGGCGGTAACAGCTAAAGATAGTCAATTGTGGAACATTTCCCTGTAACTGTATAACGTGCCCGCCTAGCTGGCAGGGATCGATGATTGCTAGCAGTGTGATTATCCTTCTTTTGGAGCAATGCGGTTTGCTGACCAGAATACCATGCTTCGCACGACAATGTACACGTGAGGCATGGGCGTCTATTCCCTCTCTTCCATGACTTTCCTAAAAGGACTATCGGAGGACGAACCGATGAAATCCAGATGGGCCATCATTGAACATTAGATCCGACATCCTGGCTCAAGGTGGTAGTAGTACCAGGCTTTGAAGTTTCGAAGTCTTTAGGTGACACTTATAATGATTACATGATGATAACGACCTCCTTCGTCAGATACTATTTGCCTTACAAATCGTTATCAGCTGTACATGTGATCCAATTCCAAATAAATATTCATATTATCATAGCAGCTTGCGACCATCCCGGATTCCAAATCAGCTGGGACTTCTGTAATTGTATTTGCGTCTTGTATCTTCCTTATATCACGCAAGCTTGCACAAGCTTGTGCCCACAATACGCCATGGGCCTCCTGTACCTCGGAACACCCTTAACATGGGATGAAGCAAAGCAGTATGCAGACCACGTTCGAGAACATGGTATCACGCAGTTTCTCCATACTTGGGATCGAGTTAAGGACAGATGGGGGGATGAGTTACTCTGGGGAGACGAGGTAATTATCGTCAGTCCCAATTTTGCCTGCTTATATATAATGAAAGGTGGAATACATGGTCGTCACCTTTGACGACGAGGAAAAAAATGCAAAGCTTTCTCTCCGCCAGACTGAGATCCTTGCAAAGCTTAGCCAGGTCGTAGGCGACCTCACCGACGACGATACACCTGCCCTGTGAGTACTTGTATCCTCAGTGAAAGTGCCGTGATAGAATTGTTCCTCAGCATGACTGTTCCAACTTTCCACCCAGAGTATGGAAGATACATGCTGGAGTCGACTCCTGGCTCTCCATACACGGGCTCTATCCCAGACTTGCTATCCGTCGAGACAAACATGCATTACAGGTAATGTTACGCTTCAATGTCCGCGGATATTCTACCTGGTATTGAACCTCGGATTTATAAAGACGTACGCTCGCAAGAAAGCACCTGAAGGCAAATGAAATCCCATTCACCTTTACATCTTTCCCCCGCCTGGGAACGAATGGCGTCTTCACAGAACCTTATTTCTCATCAGACGATGCCAAATCCAGCCACAGCCTCTTTTTGCCTGAAGAGATCACAAACCCTCACGCACGCTTCCCGTAAGTGCCTGACCATCGTGGCTTTACATGGGCGCAGAACTTATCTAAATTGTTTAGTACCCTAACAGCCAATATCCGTAGTAGACGGGGCTCAAAGGTCGCAATCAACCTTCCCATATTTATCGACGAACGAACACCTCGACCATTTGTCGACCCCACTATACCATGGCAACGTTCGATATACCCAGAAGACCCGGGTAAGTGCAACCCTGTCCCATTTACTAAACGTATTTCAACTGTCGGTGATCAGAGGCGAAGAACGGTGCGGCATTGATCGATCATATCTACATGGACGCTATGGGCTTTGGAATGGGATGTTGTTGTTTGCAACTCACTTTCCAGAGTTGCAATGTAGATGAAGCAAGGCGTATGTATGACGCTCTCATCCCCGTTGGACCAATTATGGTGCGTATGTGCTCTAGCGAGGTAACCCTTGGGTATATCAAAATATTTTGCAGCTTGCCTTGACAGCAGCTAGTCCCGCATGGAGAGGTTACCTCGCTGATGTAGATTGCCGTTGGAATGTCATCGCTGGTAGCGTCGATGATCGCACACCAGAAGAACGCGGTTTGAAAGTTAGCAACATTTTCTGTTTTAATTAGGTTTTCTGAGATGATCATCCTAGACTTCGAAAGACAGCTACATAATTCCCAAATCGCGCTACGACAGCGTTGACCTCTATATCGCGAATGATTGGACCAACAAACCCGAATACAACGACGCACCCGTACCCTATAATAGGGGTGTCTTTGAACGTCTTCGTAATCACGGTGAGTATGGGACCTTCTTTACTTTGTTATGACTGACTCCCCTGGACTTAGGCATAGACGAGGTGCTTTCCAAGCATATAGCACATTTATTCATTCGAGATCCTCTCGTTATTTTCTCTGAAACCATTAATCAAGATGACACTACTAGCAGTGACCACTTCGAGGTGATATCACTCTTCGTCCTCCTTTTTGTTGCCCTGAACATCTCGGCAGAATATTCAATCCACAAACTGGCAGACTCTTAGATTCAAACCGCCCCCACCAAACTCTCCCATCGGCTGGCGTGTAGAATTCCGTAGCATGGAGGTGCAAATGACAGACTTTGAGAACGCTGCATTTGCTGTCTTCATCGTCCTCCTTTCCCGCGCCATCCTAGCATTCAACCTTAATTTTTATATTCCTATTTCCAAGGTTCAAACGGATGTTTCTCGTCAATGTCATTTGGCTGATATTGTAGTAGGTTGACCAGAATATGGCCCGTGCGCAGAGGAGAGATGCGGCTCGTTCCAGCAAGTTTTATTTCCGGAAGGATGTTCTCCCTCCAGGGCATACCGCACTTACCGTTAGTCCACTTTCGTGCTCTGGATCATGTTCGCCCGTGGAAGGTACACCAGGGAAGGAGAAATTACTTCGCAATTGCTTCCTCCCTGTTCCTCGACCGTCACATGTGGAAGATGGACCTATTGAAGATGAGTACGAGGAGATGACTATGGAAGAGATTTTTACCGGAAAGGTGATTATATACTCTTTGCCTGCAGCCTTCACAAGTTGACATTTATCTTAGGGATCCAGGTTCCCTGGTCTGCTTGGTGTCGTCGAGGCTTACATCGACACCTTAGATGTTGATGAAGGAGACAGGCTGCAAATAAGCAGATACCTCGACCTTGTCCGCAGACGCGCAACAGGCACGAATATCGTTTATTTCCTTCGCAAATGTGTTCTTACATCAGTTTTAGGCTCTTTACAGACGCCAGCGACTTGGATTCGTAATTTCGTGCGCTCTCACCCAAGTTACAATCGCGACTCTGTTGTGAGCCAGGAAATAAATTACGATCTCATGGTTGCTGTGGACGAGATGTAAGTGATTTACATGATGGAGATGTTGTAAAATCCTCAGATCTTTTTATGACAGCGAGCGTGGCGTGCGACGCGTCCCAGAGCTGTTACCAGAGGATTACGCGCCCACCAACGGCTACCATTCCAAGCCCAACAGCCCTTGACGTGCATTCTGTCTCTTAATGTATTCTCGGGAATTATAGATTTAGAAATTGTTACAAACCATATTATACTTGTAGATACAGGTCTGGCAACAGAAAAATCTCTGCCATCCCGATGGTTCTCACTGTCAGCCACAACGGAGTCTTCGTCAGCATGATTTGGGCTCTTCGTCTCCTTTGTGCTTCGTTGTTTTCTCGGTGTTTTCCTCCTTGTGCCTAATCACGCTGCATTTCATGAAGCTCGGGATATATTGTTGATGAGAAGATCTGTCGCAAGATGACAGCTGTACGAAAAGCAATATTTAAAAACTGGTGCATGGGGCAAGCGGATAGATATCATCATGATCCATTGGAATTGCGTGATGGTTCCAATTTTGCAATTTCATTCCACGACACCATAGCGGAAAGCATCGTCAGCATGAAATTTGAATCCCGAATGGAAGTACTTGTGGGAGAAGGGCTAGCTCGTGTATTTGTGCCTTCATATCGAAGATGAGAGAAACCCCTTCACCGTCAGAGCACTGATGAAATTCATCGAGCGCGGGTTCAAATTATATGCAGACCTTTTCAAATTTGGGTGGTATAAGTGCAAGATTTCATTGAGCACACATTTTCCACATGCTGTGCAGACGACACTGTGTGCATGATCGGATGCTCCATTGGAACGTCAACACGGGAATGACCATAAGGACAACGGCGGTGGCTTGCGCAGACATACAAACCATCATCATAATGGTATGATCCCTTGGAGATTGCGAATGCGAGCAGAGAAGTGACAGCGAGACATTGAGTTATGTTTCGGTTGCGCCGGGCGATATAGAACGAACAAAGGCATGTAAGAATAGTTAGCTTGAGTTCGTGAACAAAAATGCTCTTGAGTGAAGACTAGCATAAACTGTCTGGCACGAGACAACATATCGAGGGTACGGGGTCAACCGAAATCACGTGATATCGGTGCACGTGGCCCTGAAGCGGCTTTATCCGACTAAAGAACATATTGTTCCTCACTTCATCTTTCGGTCACGTCCGCAAAATACTTTGATCATGTCTGCTTTGCGTCTGCTCTCCTCTGCCGCCCGACGTGCCCCATCAACGCTTGCACAGCAGCGACGAGGATATGCCGAAGTGGCTGACAAAATTAGCCTTTCCCTGGTCCTTCCTCACCAGGTGCGCCCGTTGTACCTCCTCACATTTACTCGTAATTGAGCACAGAATATTGCAAAGGCTATCTTCACCTCCGCAGATGTTGTACAGGTGAACGTTGCCGCTGCAACCGGTGACATGGGTATCCTCGCAAACCACGTTCCCTCTATCGAGGCCCTACGTCCTGGTATGATCGAGGTCATCGAGTCGGGAAATGCTTCCAAGAAGTGGTTTGGTGTGTTGAAAATTTTGATATTATTCCACAAATGATATTAATGCACAGTACCAGCATCCGGTGGCTTCGCAACTGTACACCCTGGTAACAAGCTCACCATTAACGTCATCGAGGCCGCGCCACTAGAGTCATTCTCCTCCGAGGTAAGTTCCGTTCTTACACGCGTCACTGTACTCTCAAATTTGTCCTCTCAGGCTATTCGTGCAAACCTACAGGAGGCATTGAAGGTCGCTGCAGGGAACGGATCCGAGGAGGACAAAATGGAAGCACGGATAGAGGCTGATGTGTATGAAGCCCTTCAACATGCTTTGGGATCGAAGTAAATTCGTGATTCTAGTCGCCGACCGTATCATTAGAGTATCACTTATTCCAACCTTGATAGCACTCTTACTTTTGCGCGTCTGAGTTTCACTATGTTACGGCTTCTTCACGTTTGAAAGTCCGGGTATTTCCGCGGCTCCGTTCTAGCGAGACCCTAACCTCCCGTAATGTGTGAGTGCACCTGGGGCTCATGTGCGCTGCTTTCTTTCTAGGATTCCTTTCTGCGAGGAAATCAGAAACTAGGCGCAGTGGACTTATTAAAGGCAGCGCAAGTCGTGTCCCATGGAGCTGCCAGTTGGCTTGCTTGACAAGTCCTTGCTTGATCATGAACCTTTGCTATCTTACTGCTATCTATATGCCCAGCCTTCGACTCGTGGTGATAGCAAAGCTATCATCAATAACTTTGTGCAGGAAATGCAAGGCAACGTATGTCGTGTACGCCAATATAGATATGTTATACTAAACCTGACAACTTGGACATACCAGTCACTAGCTCTTGCTGCAGCTCAAGCATGGTTCCATTTGGCATTTGCTGACGAGATAGAGATCCTACGACCCTCTGCCAATGATCCACAGATGCTTACCATCTTCTTTGAATTCTATTGTCTGTCACAAGCAAATAACAAACCATTGGAGTACCTTGCGCGGAAGAAACGCGAACTTTTGAGCAGTCGCGCCACACAAGGCACACGATCAAGCCGTGGAGGGCACAGCACAAGGGCTAGTGGACGTGGAATCAATGGCAGCCGTGGTAGCGGTCGGGGTCGGAATCAGAGTCAAGGTCAGGACCGCAGTCGAGGTCGGGGTCGGGGTCGGGGTCGGGGTCGTGGTCGGGGTCGTGGTCGTGGTCGCAGCAGTCGTCAGGAGCGCTCAAGCCTGACACCTTTGACAATCACCGAGGTACCAGAAGAGCGTTCCCGCACATCTAAGACGCCTGAGTCCAATGAGGCTCCCGATGGTAAACCCATGCGCGACAGTTCAGGCGGTGCTTCTTCGACTATTCTACCGATTCTCCCGCAATTACCAAGTCAGGAGGATTATGCAGATGATGCACCTTTAACGCCCATCTGTCAATCACCAGGTGCAATCCACCTAGGACTTGCTAGTAGCCCTCTGAGCGATGTTGATAGCATCCAAGCAGGACAAGGTATACAAGTCCTTACTGATGGCAACCTGTCCCAAAACCACGGTCGGGAGGATAGCAGCCTACAATTTAACGATTCAGATCACTTTGTGGCACGATCTTTAGTGGTCGCAAATGCACCTATGCCATCTACACGGTCTCTTCGCCCCTGGCCACGTAAAGTGGCGACAAAGTATATTCCACCAAGGCATGCACAACAGAAGACCCATGCTCAACCGTCGAGACAAGTCCTTAATCAGGAAGGCGTCGATCGCCTACTGACGGATATCGGTAGGAACGCCTCGTTAATGAATTCCCATACAGTTCCAGTGCACATGGAGGACTGGGCTCGCGATGACGATCAAGATGATGTCGCGGATGTCGATGAGATTGCGGACGAATTTGATACACCTTCAACTAACGATGCTTTGCCCCAGCTGTCGAGCTGTAAGGAGGTTGCCGATGTCAGTGCGCCAATAATTAAACAACGGAAACCCCGTCTACCGGTAATGCCACCAATTTGGGCTGAGGTATGCACAACACTGTATGAGCATACAGTACCCTTAACTGGCATGTAGTCTCGCCAAGAAGTTTGTGAATCATTCGACTACTTTCGAAGCTACCAGAGTGGTGTTTATTCTTTGAAGGATATTGTCAAAGGCTATCTTTTGGGGGGATCACCTGCAAGGTATGTTCTTCCATCAAAAGGCGAGATGTCACTGACTGAATGACGTCAGCCGCGATATCTTTCATTGCGGGGGAAGATTAATTATTTCCCATGGGTTGGTTCTTGTCACATCGCTTCCATAAATTGTCTGATTTGTAGCCATAAAGTGGCGGTAAAGCTGAGAGCATCCTCGATTACCGGGTTGGTCCTGCTCGGTTTCAACAGGCTCAGGATCAAGAAGCCACAGACAAATCAGTCCGGGCTTTACTGAAGAGCTACACAGACAAACGACCTTTGGTTCTTCTAGCTGATGATAAGTATGCTCTATTCCCTTATGATCTTGGCGCCACGGGCTGCACGTATGTCGTCCTTGGATTATATTGGATATCTCATGCATGGGGTATGACACATCCAATTCACATTTCTGAGTCGCTAAGCTCTTGCTGCAGCCGAGTATCAACCTGCATCCAATGGCTGCGGGAGGGTTGTCCGCTGGAAGTTTGCTTTCCAGTGGTGCGAAGGACAAGGCAATCCGTGGTGGACATCATCCAAGAGCGATGATGTAGATATACTTCCCGATCCAATGAGTAGTAAGCTGCTGAGACTCTTCCATTCAATATTTTTTAAACCTTGAGCAGGTTCTTCGTCTGCTCCCAGACAAGATCCGTCACCGCCAAATGCCGTCGCCAATGTGGCATGCAAAAAATGTTCTCAAGAGAGTCCTGTTGTTTATTCACAGGGATGGATGTGTCTGAACCCTTCCTGCACTTCCTTTTGGAGTATAGGAGGACGAGAGCTGGAACAGCTTGATTATGACACCACGTTTTTACGTCCAATTTCAATGGTATTCACCGATCTTCCAGAGCTTCGCCCTGCGAAGCTTATGGAAACGATGGATTCCATCACTACATCGTATGCATTTAGCAGGGGCTGGCACTGCGAAAAGTGTGGGCGCCTTTCGAGTCGGTAAGCGTCACTTCGCAGATATATTGTGCCACCCTCACGCAAGTTTCAAGTTTCAAATGGGAACATTGGGAATGTTCTTATTGTCATGTACGTGTCGTCCCCTCGTATTATGCGGCTTCCCTTGACGTATTTCTCATAGTCGATTCACAAAATTCCCGGAAGACTGCGGATAGCAAAAGAATTTTGGCACCAGCGACCATTAGTAGATTATCTACACTCGCATGTTGGAAAACAATCAGGTTTGCCGTGCCATTGTTTTTCACTGGCACTTTGCCCTCACCTTCATGCGACTCTCGCAGGGATCACTACTAGTCGACCAGAGCCATTCGAATTGGGCGATGGTGGAGGATTTACACACTACCTCACCTTCATTCTTCCTCATGAGAGGTAAGTGTCCCACTAATACGCTGCGTCATCATCTTTATGACGAAATAATGCAGAGGAAGGATCCATCTTATATTGGGCACTCCACTGGCAAACAAACAGGCGGATGAGATATTTCGACAGTATCAGGAACAAGCCAACGAAGGAGAATTGCTTCTTAGAAGATACCCACTCAGGCTTGTGAGTAGCCTCCTTTTATTTACAAAGTCTTTCTGAAGTCCACCCAGCAAAAACGTACGGAATGAAGATTTTAGAACTATGCTAATGATCACTCAAACTGTGTCGCAGTTCGTGGAACTTTCCTTACTAATTATTTTTCTCAAAATTGTGAGTGCATATTTTTTCTTGACTATAGATTCTCGTGCTGAAGATTTTGGCATGCAGCGGGTGAACCATACCAGGTCATTACATCCTGCATCTTCTTTAATGACAAAATACTCAAGGATGAAACAGTATGTTGGTGGAACAGGAAATACTGTGCCTTTCGACAAGGCACCATCATCTGTGTGTGGTGCTCTCGCCTTGATTAAAGAGAGATCTCGCCTCGCTCTTCAAAAAGATATACCATTTAACGAGATCCTCAGCGCTGCATATATGGAAAAACAAAAGATGTCTGTAAGTTCTGGGGAAAATAATTGCATCGTAGTCTTGCATTGACGTGTCTTAGTTCCACAGTGATAGCGAGCACGGGTTAGGTCCTGTCATAGCTTCCCTTTCACTAGGGTCCGCGGCATTCATGCATTTTCGTGCCCGTGCTTCGTCAAAGGAAATCAAACACTCGTCAAACGTGTTGACTTTGATCCTCCGACACGTAAGTCGTGTTCACAAAAGTGTAGTTGTCATAGACCTGAAAGTTCTCAGGGAGACGTACTGATCATGGAAGGCAATGGCATTCAACAGCATTATGAGTAAGTCTCAAATTACATGGGGGCGATCGTATCTGAAAGTGTTTCAGGCATACTGTCATACCCATGAATTTTCGCATTGCTGCTACCGCTCGTTGCATTGGAAATACGTGATCAGTACCGCATGTGACAAGCGAAATTTGCTTTCTCGGTGTGAAATGCTATGTTTTTGTTCCATAATACTGCTTTGCTACCCGCTCTTTGTCGTTGTCGCTAATTCCATTTAATATACTGAGTCGTATTTCATCCAGTGTGTATCCATATCGTGTGCTTCACGAGCCAACACGTCTATCAGTTGATAATAGGGTATATCTTTGAGGAATGACAAACATGGCGAACAACGTCGATTGCCGCTACTCAGATCAACAATTGAGACAGCAGGTAAAACACACACTTCGCTCGTCATGAACTCTACTTCTCCGTGAATCGCATACCCTTAACGCAAACACATCTTTGTCAAGCCTTACAATGCGACCGTGGTCTCCTGCCAACGACATCCGATATTGCTTACATGCACGTAAAGCTACTTCAATTGAACGAAACATTCTCGCCCACAGTAAGATGCTCTTGGAAACCTGACAGCAAAACTTAATGAGCTGTCCTATTGGAACCCAGGTTGGTCGTTCCGGTCCTCCCGAAGCTACATAGGCAGCACCTCCCGCCCAGTAGACCGAGGATGGAAGGGAAGACGTGAAATCGTTGTAAATTTCACCTCCCGACACAACCTTGACACTGCTTCAACCAGCCCTCTGTGATCCCCAAGGAAGCAAAAGCTGATTTGTGACGAAACTAGACTCGAATTAACAACAGATGGATGTCAACGAAAACAATCAGAGAAGTAAGCTGGTACAGACTAGCAATTGCTACATGATCAGTTCATCCTACAGATTGTCCCTTCACTATCAGTCACCTGGATCGTCCGCGACTGCCCATCATTCCTTCCTGTCCATGGCATGAGATGATAGGTGATGGCTACTTAGATGGCTCAGGTCTTCCTCCACACCGTTTTCCATCCAATGATCCAGAGAACAAGCCAATGAGGGAGCCAACGCAAGAATGCGAAAAGACTCGAGCCGCCCCCAAGTGTCATATAAGTTGGAGGGTTAGGACTCAGCGCTTTTGCAACCACATGTCGTGCAAATTCGTCGGTAGACATGCTCCCTTTTCCTTGACTGACATGCAAGCGTTCGTACACCCGATCGAAGTAAGGTTTGTAGATAGAGGTGGGGGATAATTGAAGGGTGGCCGCCTGGTTGGCACTGATATTTGACCGAATGCCGCCTGGTGCTACTAGAATCACTTTAACACCGAAGGGCTTGCATTCCATAGCCAGAGTATCACTGAGCGCGTGGACTGCCGCCTTAGATGCACAGTATAATCCATTCCATGGAGTAGGGCTATGAAGACGGGGTCAGCTGAAAGATATCATCACGGCACTGAACTTACATGTTTCCTACAATTGACCCAATGTTGACGATAAGCCCTTGCTTACGTTCCACCATGGAAGGTATGACTGCCTGTGCAACCCGCAAAACCGAGAACGTGTTGGTCTCAAAAGCCTTTCTAGCCTGATCCAACGATACATCGAGCAACGGTCCTGCAAGAAAACGGATGTGACAACCATTTCACTTTGGCTTGAAAGGTTTTGACGAACCGATGGCTATAACACCAGCATTATTCACAACGATGTCGATTTTTCCTTGCTCCTCCAGAATGGACTGTACAACGAGTTTCACATCGTCATCGCTGGTCACGTCCATGGCACGCTTTTCCATTGGATGCTTGAAACCGTCCATCGTCTCCAGCCTACGAGATGTGGCATATACAGTGCATCCCTGCTCCGCAAAACGCTCACATCTGTTATCATATGTTGAAGTAGTTTGAAGGGAGATCATCGAAGACAACGGACTCACAAATGGAAGCCAATCCCGCCTTTTGAGCAGCCAGTTACCAGAACGACCTTTGGTGACATGAGTGTTAGGTGAGGTTAGGAGGCCAATAGCATGGTCGTTTCATATATCTTATGAGTTCTTTGTAAGTATATCTAATTTAGTATATGTAATGTATCTCCAGGATAAATCCGATTTATCTCGGAAGCAATATGCATGTGAAATAAATAGCTCAAATATGTAAAATCGTTGACATTATGTAAAGTAGATTTTAGCTCATAAATCCACAAGTTTCGTCGGGACGGCTCTCTACCTGCATGTCCAAATGAATATGCACAGATTCCCTGCAAGACGCGCGGCAAAGACATGCAACCCAAAAAAGGCATTGCAATGGCATAGCTGAATTGACAGCCCAATATGGTCCAATATAACTGCGAAATGGGAAAATCAACTTGCAGTAGAGCATCATTAACCACTCACATCAACATCGGTGACATGACATGACGCCTATACATCCTTCACACTGGATATGTCGTAGGTGGTACCTCTCCCAACCCTGCAAGCGCCGACCGTAGTCCGACAATATCTAGATCTCGTGCAGGGGTGACATTCAGCGCCTTAAGCACGATCGACGGGTCGACATCTGGTGGTGATGTGTAGGGTGGGGGCCCTGGTATTGGGAGGTCCTGCTATGATATGTTAGCATGTGTTACAACAAGAGCGTTTCCCATAGACACGTCGATGTAGCGTCTCACGAATCAGCTAAAGAAATGTGCACTGAACACGACCTACCTCAGACCTCTCCAACCATCCCATAACCCACACCCATGCTTTACGTTCGTGCATCCAGTTGTAGTCCACATTTGGATCAAGTGTTCCACCCCATTTAACAGTAGAAAGCACCGCATCGGGATCGATTACGAGAGAAACGTCTACCAGAAGTCCATGGGAGGAAAATGAGAGAAGTACAAGTGCGGTGGAAGGGTCATACGTGAGCATCCTGCAGTGAATATGAGTAGATTTGCACGCGTGAATGAGGGAACTCGAAAAAGGAGACAAAGGACTTACCGTCCTGCAACACGGAGCTTCCGCCCCACATCGTCATCAGTAATGCAGTCCAGCATCATTACCGTAGCAGGTTTTGGTAGTGGCATCCGTTATCACTTATTTGTATGTCGCTCGATTTCTGTCAGTGGGTCGATTTTCTATGCTGAGTTGGAAACAGGGTGAAAACCAAATTGGGCGTGATATTGTTTGGCAAGACCTTGCGAATGTAACACTCTCAAACAAGGACCAAATTGACAATGTTCAGAGCAATCGATGTAGAAAAACATTACACTATCAAAGTCCACAAGTAAATGACCGTAAGCAAGGGCTGGATACCCTGTCGCAAGCATTTTAATTCTTGCATCACTTACTCCTCGCCTGCATCAGCACCTTCCTCGCAAGCTCTACAAACTCTCCCTCCTTCCCAACCAGCGCAGCCTCAACCAGTCCCCATGCATCCTCTTTTCTATGCTCTTCCACCCACCGCACATACTCCGCTTCCTGCCATCCATGTATTATATGCGGTAGTGGCAGTGGGGACCGTACAAGAATATGGTGCAGTACTACGAGCGGAGGCAGGTTCGCGGCATGCGTTGGACTTGCAAGTGAAGCTGTGTCTAGGAAGAGTAGGGGTCTATCATAAGTGAGTGAGTGGGCATCAGTTCAGTTAGTGTGAGGAACAGAACAAACCGCATTGCTCTGAGCATTTTGTACTCCTCCCCAGCTACTTCAAGACCACGCTTGCTTGAAGGCCCAAGGAATGCACCCAACGTAAATTCGAGCTCCGTCATATCCGTCGTGAGCTGCAGCTTCCCGCTCTCCCCTAACGGTTTCGCAATACTGGCATGTAGCACAAAGATCCGGATGACATATTTCACGATAGAGAGCACCCTGGGAGTTCTCTTTAGCGCAACAGGTCAACAGCGAATGTCTGAAGGGCATACCAGGACTGTGTCGCATCACTTGAAAAATTAGTAAAGATCTGCGTCTTGACGTAGTTGAGTTTATCAGCGAGGTCTTTCATGTACAGGCTTGGCCCAGCCATGCCTGCCATCGGGCCCATGGCCTTCTGCAGGTCAACCCTATGAAGCCTCGAGACAATGGAAGCGAGTTCCCTTCGTATCGCCGTCAACAGCGGGTCAACAATACTGTCGTAAGTGACATGCAGTTTCTGTGCGTGGTTCAAGACTTGGCATTCGCTATACTTGGGAAAGTCAATACCTTTACACCAGGTCTTACAAGCGCAGCAGCGCTCTCGGTATGTTCCTCAGCTACCTTCTCCAAGTTCGTCCAGCAATAATAAAGGCAAGTCGCAACTTGACCGTTTAAAATTTGTTGTGGAGTGGCCATCGGCCCAAGAAGCATAACCACTGAGCGATCTGAAGAGATCTAGTTCCAACGCATGAGCTGCGTGGTACCTATTCAACGCCCAAAAAACTCACCAGACCCTCGGCCCTCATCGTCGCACCATCGAGAGCCGCACCAACGTTCCTCGCCACCGCAAGCATCAACAAAGGATCAAACCTAGCGGAATCAAGCTCATTCATTACCGCCCGTGCAATTGCGACACCTTCATTAGCGCCTGGAGGTGCGCGAGAGCCACCAGCGAAAGCCTGAGAAACGGCTTCGTTCAACCGGGTTGTTGAACGAGAGAGGTAGAGAGCCTCAAACGTAGAAAGAGCGCGAAGGACGAGAACAGTTTCTGGTCTGGAAATTTATATATTATGTTATATTTCGTGAGCAGGGGAAGACCTACGATTGCTGGGATTGCGTATAGACTGTGTCGGTATGTACTGCAATTTTGGCAAAGAATTCGTGGAAAAGACGTAAGAGCCTGGGGTAACCAGAGCTAAGAGTCTGTTGAAGGAAGGTCGATCCTGGCCATGACACTTCAGTGGTGATGTACATGGCATCAATGACTTAAACAAACCTTTGGCAGCGTCACGAGCGTACTTCTCAAGCGAGCGTCCCAGAGAAGTCCAGAATGTGGAACTAGGTTTGTTCTCTAGAACCTTCAAGCACTTATAAGTCATGGATTTGATGCATTTATGTGCAAAAAAGGTACCTTCATTATATCGTCAAGGAATGATCTTTGGGTTATCGGATCCTTCTTCAATTTCAAAACCTTCTCGAGGGTATACACCTAGGACGACTGACAGTAAGTTGACATTATGTAGAACAAACTCTTAAATTGCCACCTTGATACAGCATGCTGCCATCTCCTCGATAAGAGACTCGAGGCGGGCCCAAAGTGCAGCTGTCCATTGCGGTGCCGTGATGTTCGTTGGTTCTGTTCGCACACGCGACTTATATAAGAGACCTTGAGGTGAAGGTACATTTTCTTGAGAACAAGAATAACGTCAGTAAAGGAAGAATGATCTCGGTCCGACATACCCTTCGAGACAACTTCCTTGGAAATACGTGAGAGATCGAATGCAGTTCGTATCCGTTCTTCGACGGCATCACAAAGATCTTTTGATAGGCCCTGTATGAGCGTCGGGAGTGCACGTAAGTTATACGCTGTTTGTAACGAGGATGCCAATAGTGATTGATCCTCAACGAGAAAGTTTAAGTTGATAATTTACGCTGGAATGCAGAAAAACAAACCAAAGTAGAGAGACCAGTCATGATCATTGATTCCATCTCATGCGTGACCTTAAATTGTGCTTCTTCGATAAATGGTATGTGTGCTGCTGCTGCCTTTACAGATCGGAGGGGGACCAGGGAATCCATTGCTGGAACAGTCCTATCGTCAGTTTCTGGTGAGTCTTTTCCTGAGGTATCTCCGATCTCTTCAGGTCCATCTAACAAGGCACCTTGATACGAGTGAACAATTAGGAGCTGCTTGCGAAGTAATGCACAGGCGAACCTAGCTCTGCAATTGTTAACGCTGCCTTAGCAATGGTACGCTCCTTGTCGTCTTGCTGATCCGCGGACAGGCCTTCTGAATTGTTAGGTTTTTTCTTCTTCTCAGCAGTGCCCGACTTGTCAAACGTAGCAAGCTCAGACATCTGAGTCTCCAGACGTCGCGAGAGCACAACGAAACGTGAGATCCGTCGCAACGCATCTGAAGCTTGACGAATACGTTGAAGCCTGATGGCACTCGTTTCCAAAGTTTGGTATGGAACACGAATTTTCTGGCGAAGTCTGATTAGGTCACGTCAAGTTACGACGTAACGACAGGACCTAGCTACGTACTTCTCCAAGGAGGCGTCGACGTCGTCTAAGCCACGTCGAACTGAAGTCAGTGATCCAGAGAGGTTATTGACACCCGCTGCCCGCTGAAGTAGCTCTTCATGGTGGGCGGTAACCTGCAACCAACGCGTGATCAACAGCATCTCAACGTCATAATGTTTTCGTACCAGGCTTTTTATTTGCTTGCTCACGTCCTCAATGCTCAAGTCCAGCTTGGATATTGCGACCGATATATCCTCCTTGGCCGAGTCTAAAGCTGTGCCCGTTCGAGGCTTTGCGTACTGCGTTTGGTGAACCTGCGGATACGGCTCGCCAGCAAGAATGGCGTTGGCGTAGTCGTTAGCATCAAAGTCAGGGATAGTGAACAATGAATAGTCTAACGCGATTTAGGGTTAAGCGATGCAAGATGTAAGAGGAAAGTACTTACCCGTCATCGAGACATGGATCAAGACGAGTGCACTGGTCCAGGATTTCTTGATTGTCGAATGTCACGTGGAAGAACGGCATGACGCTCAGTGACCATCAATTACAGCCACAATGATCTCAAAATCTTCCCATAGCCTTGGCACAGCGCGCATATCTAAAGTGAAAGTATTATGGATTTATGCCCCCACTTGGCGAATGCACTTCAAATTGGATGTACGACGGAATTTATCTAATGAACTTGGAATGCATCGAGGACCTTCGGAGGAACCGCTCGTCGCCTGGTATACTTCCGAGATAAAATAGAGGATGGAAGTCAGTGACCTAGGCTATGTGTCGTGAAGATCAGCATCATGGGCTATATGAAACAAACGTGTTGGCTGTCCCGGATCTCAGATCTGATGTACACACTGTACAGTTGTCCTAGCTCTTTGATCAGTACTCAGTGACGACACTATGAGTTGATCCTCACTGCTTGAGATTTTTTTGATGCAGGGCTACTTTATACATGACCAAGTTCTGCCAGACACAGGTTTTGTTCCTTTTCTCTTTCATCCGTCATGTCGGTACTCACTTTGAAGGTACGGCCGTCGATAGTGGCCCTGGTGGCCGCCGCTGCACTTCAAGGTGCATTTGCCCAGATAGTGGCCAATATAACGTGCCTGTCCTCCTTTGGTTGGGTACATCGTTTCTGTGCTTTACCTCAAAGTTGCAAGTTCTGATGGTATGAGTGGGTGATTAGATGAACAACAGTCTTGGCCAGAATCCGTGCCTAGTTACTGCCTACCTCAGCAGCCCCTGCTCTGATGGAAGTATGACTTTTCGTTTCTCAGCAGGCCTTGGCCTTGGATTACTCATTTTTTTGGCAGGCTATGATATTGTTGCAATACCTGCGGGTACTCAATATACAGGTCCCCCGCTCAATGGAGCAAACCCTTGCCAATGCAGTACAGTAATCTACTCACTGACGAGCGCGTGTGGCGTTTGCCAAAATCTCATTCCTGTGACGTAGGTCGCATCAAGTATGCCCGATTGAATGGAGCACTTATTTCCTCACAGCTGGAGTTCCTGGAAAACCTATTGCTCAACGGTTTTTACACAATCGTCAGTCTGTGAGGTTATGTTCTCGAACTCTCTTTACTTGATTTGCAGATATCCAATGACCATTCCCAATGGTACTGCAGTTCCGAATTGGGCTTACCTGGATGTCGTAAGTACACGAAGCATCACAACTGTCATACCCTAAATTTCTTTGAAGGTAACCGGTAATACTTTCAACGCTACCACAGCGCAGCTGGATGGAGGTCAGCTCATACGGATAAATTTTTAGTGGTACAAATGCATCGCTCACTTTCTTGTAGATTTACCAGAATCTAATGCAACCTCGCCACTATCCGGTAGCACGACCACGTCGCTATCCACTAGCACACATGCTTCGACTATATTGTATACCACTATCTTACCCGTTTCGACCATGAGCACAGGATCTTCAACGTCCTACCTCGAAGAGCTCAGACGTTGGGGCTACAGTTGGGGGTGTTGTCGGAGGAATTGTCGGAGTTGGAGCCATCGCAGGGCTTGCAGCATGGTTCCTCATCAGGCGCCGTCGCTCTCGCAGAGTATCCTTGGCCGCTTTCAGCCAACCACAAATGGCGCAGCCTCCGCGGTTCTATGTATGTGTCCCACGACGTTTGTGGCGCATCATATTCATCTTCTTGCGCAGAACCCCGCCGACCCGAGCACTTTCCCGCCGCCATTGTCATCTACCGTACAAACCACCGCACTGTTCAGAAACCAAACCTTTTCACAGCAGTCGCGTCTTGGACAGTATAATGGTGCTCCGGAGGTCTAAAATAGCTTGCAAGGATGATCTTTGGATGTCAATCCCTCATAGAATTGAAAGATACATTATACCATATGACAGATTGGTGGCAGGGTGTTCGGCTGCAGACGACGTGGGTTGGTAATAAGCCTTATGCAGCGATTTCACTAACGCAGATTTAATTGTACTAGAAGATACCTGACTTAGGATTTACTGAGCAAAACATGTACTTAGAACGACTCTGTGAACGCGACGAAGGCTGCTTCGTGAGTTCTTGCTTTAAAGGTCAAGAGGCGGAAGTGCATGAGGCTGTGCCCAACATGCATCGTGCGAGGCTTAGACTTACTCACAGCACCTTCCATCCCAATTATTGCCTGCACGGTCACTAGATGCATAAGCATCTGGTGTATATTCTAGTTGGCATTAATTAAGGTGTTATCACAGGCACCTACAGCGTTAAACTCTGCCTGCCAGCGCCCAACTGATTTTGGCCCGTTTCATCTAACTCGAATTTCCAAGTCTGTCAATCCTGCGTTATAAATGCAGCAACGCAACACAGTCGTTGCTCGGCAGGTTTGAAATTTATATCATACCAAAGTGAAATTATGTCAACTTCTAATAACCGCAGGGCTTCCACGTCACCGGTCACCTGTAGCTCTAAGACCATATACTTAGTAAGGGGTACAACATCAATTTCCCTCGCAAGAGCTCACAGTCCGTCTGTGACTTACATACAGTTACAGTTACATAAACATATCGGATCAGTGCAAGAACAAGTGTCAACTATTGAAATCCGCAATACATAGCAACAGATCATTCACCGCACCTGTCCCTCGAATATCAGAACCACCCCTGAGAGTCTGCCTGATGGAAGAAATCAAATCATCCGTGCCACGGATCGTGCCTTCATTTAAACAGTCCTTAGTAAAGGCACTGAGGTGCTCGATGGTCTCCTTTAAGTTTCCGGTTTGTCGAACATTCAAAGAATGCCAAGCTTTTTGGACAAGCATTTGGCAAGAATTGGCGTTCGGGAGGTCAAGTGGATGGTCAGATAATTCTTGCATGACCTGCAGATTTGCAATGATGTAGAGTGCGAGTTGTTCGGATGACAGAGGATCAACGCCAGGGTAAGGGAAAGTGTTGGCGATATGAAGATGGCTGCTATGTTGACCGTGCCCGAATATGTGAGCCTTCCATGCCTCACTTTTGGCACAAGAATACAAGATTTTCAGACAAAGCAGGTGTTGTCGTGGTGACTCGCTGTTGGTGAGAGTGGAATGAAGAACGGAGGAAAAATCTGAAAACAGATGGGGCGGCATATAAGTGTCACCAAAGATGATTTTCTTGCAGGCATGAGCAGCACCGAGAGCGGCATTTCGAAGGGCGAGTGGCTGTTCTAAAGCCAGAGAAGACACCATAACTTCCACCACCGCTGGGTTCCTGGATGGGCTGAACTTGACCTGAGGTAACTGGCTCAGTACTGTCATAGCGTCAATCACAGCGATGTGATCAGATTGGTGGTAATGGATGATGTAGTCGATGAGCCAACCGTAATCAGCGGGCTCTTGAATCGATAACCGAGATCGTCCCTGGTGCCACGCTGGTCTTGCATCACCCTGGTCAATGGGACCATCGCCGGCCACGATAACGGTGAAGTGTAGTACGGTACGAGCGTCATTCCAGATTGCGTCCTGAGTATCTTGGCTCTGACCAGCACTCCTGACGAAGGTTTTGCATACTCCGAGCCCCCACTCCGCGACACGACGATGTTGTGCGATTTGACGGTACTCGTCTACTTCAAGGACCACACCTAATGGTTCTAGCAGTCTCAGCACGATTGCGGACTGTTCAAGAGACTCTTGTTTCATTATATCCTCTAGCAAGATTCCAAGTGCAGTGGTAGAACTTTATATCACGGGTTGTTAGTACGTACAGGAACTTGAAAAGAACTAAACGGACCTTTTGGTGACCTTTAAAATCGCATCCCGCTCGGTAAATTGACCAAGGAGCATTCTGCTAGCCATAAAGCAATTGGCGAGAACATTTCTTGGAGGAAGTGGGTTTACAAGAATTCTTGCGATGGCATCCAGGGCTCGCTCGTGCCAGAAGGAGGAGTAGCGAGAATCATTGAGGCGATGAAGGAGTGGATGTGACATCCAGCAAAGAAAAGTGTCCGGTATGTTGGGTTGATAAAGGCGCGTTGGAGAATCCCTACCCAAGACCACCTCGAAAATAAGATAGCAAATGAATGATATCTCTTGATCACTGTGATGTACCCATATGAGTTTGTGGATGTCCTTTTCACAGACAGAGACCGGGAATGGAGAGTCTTCAGAATTTAGGAAAGACTTTCTCTCTATGTAGAGGTGCAAGAATGCCTTTCCGCAAGCGATTGCACGTTCCCGTCTAGGTGGAACGAGCATCAATTGCTCAAGGTAATTGTTTTCGAAACAACGGAGAAACGTGTCGAAAAGTTGCAAAAGAAGAGTGGATATGTCAAGTTCGGGTAGCCATTCCACCTCAGGAACAAAGCTTGCCGCAGTTGTGATGATATCGGGGTCGCTGGATGATTCGATGATCCACCTGATACACGGAGCATCCGTTGGCTGTGCAACAGAGGCGGAAGGCGTGAGTTGTTGCGAGATAGTGTTCAGGGTGGAAATGATCTTGAACGGGATGTAAAGCGCGAAGCTTAAACAGACTTTGCTGAAATTCCGACGATGTTTCTGCAACGATGGATAGTAGTGGAGGATAGACCGACCCAAAGCACGAAGGGCGATTGATCCTGGTGTCTGGAAAGGGCAATCTGCAGCCATGAGCGATGCCAGGATGATCGTAAGATAGAATGTGAAGCCAAGCGTTGTGGATGTGATGATGATGATAGCAATTGTGGCTGACATTGTCCACATGCTGGCGGACAGTGCGACCCCAAAAAGGAGGAGAGAGATTTGCAAGAGTGAGGGCAAGAACTGCAACACAGAATCAAAATGCCAAGTCCGAAGACCGTCAAGTTTCATCTGCCTTTGTCGGCCCCGATCATCAATGGTACCACGGCAAGAGCGTTTGAAGTTGCTCAACCATTGCTTCCCTAGGACGGCTCCAAGGGCGGCAAGTAGACTTGCGCAAAGACTGGCGTAAGTCAATGACTGGACCCAGATTACTGAGGTGCTAGGTCCCTGCCACGGCGCGTAGGGTAGATTAGACGGTGGGACGAAGGAGGAGTTGGCAGCTTGGAGTAGCATTCCAAGTAATACATTTGTAGTGTTCATTGGATCAGGGTTGAGGTTCGACTGCATGTTTACAATAAACGATGTATTGACGGCTGAAAACAGACCAGCCTGTGATTCAAGTTCAGATGACAAAGCGAGGACAAAGAAAAGGTTCTGACGAATATAAGAACGATATCCATGTCTGACTGATACTTCTCAAGAAATTCTCCGTCATGGTCGGTAGCTTCACGTGTATAGGTGGCCCAGAAGCGGGATTTGGCGTCTTTCTCGTCGCCCTGGGACTGTGATGGACGGTGAGACTCCATATTCTCTACAGATGGTTTGGAGTTCTGAGGAAGCTCTGGAGCCCTGAAGAATCAACTTTTATTGAGTCGAGAAGAGGAATTATTGTGGAGGGACATACTCTGCGCCATTACCATTTGCCGGTAATTGGGTGCCAACATTTTGACTCGGCATCTTGTCGCAGGAGCTATAGGTTGACCGTCTTGGTTGGAATGGGGGTTATAGGATCATGTCAACAGATAGCTCTTATAGAAATATCAGAAGCGCTCAGTGTGTGAGCGTTAACCTGTGCAGCAAATCAGGGCGATTAATACTGACCGGAAAGGTCCTTCGTATGTATGAGCTGTGCCATATCATTCCCGATTAACGGATGCAGTTGCCACTGTGGGACCTGGATGAAAGATGCAACTGCACAATGATTAACAGTCAAGAAGTTATGCCTTTACTAATCGCTGTGCCACAGCAAATGCTAGAGAAGTAATCTGCGGTGAGCATCAACATCAAAACGAAAAAGGCATCATGTACCCAAATATTTGAGATTCTTACTCGGAATACACCACGAACGTGCATGACGTTGTTGACAAAAAGATGTACAACTGCCAATTGGCCACTGATGTGCCTGGGTGACTATCTTTGGACTCTAAACGGACTCAGCTGTACGAAGCGATGGAACTGCCCTATACTATTTGACCTTACATTGAGATACATACAGTTACACCGGCAAACAACATCGATCAATAATCAAGCCAAGGGGAAAAGGTATTAGAACACCCACTCGGCCACAGGTGGCTCATGCAGCGACCAATGATACAACTTCCCTGACCAGCGATATCACGTTATTGTCCGCGGAACCTTGCTCCAAGTGATGCAGTGTCTGCATCACACGTGACTTGAACTCGTTGGTGACATCGACAAGCTCCGCATCACATTTCAGTAGCTGAATTGTGAACTTGGCAAATGGTTCGAGAACTTCATGTATGACGCACTCCGACAACTCGGGTGGCTTAAGAGAACGAAGGGCGACGAATGCCCAAGCCTTGTGCACAAGAAGGCCACAGAGATCGTTCGGGACGGGGTTGTTGTGTTCTCCATCCGACTGTAGTCGTGCCATAATTGCAATGATGTATAAGGCGAGATGTTCTGTGAGGGGGTAGATTTCGAAGTAACGAAGGTTTTCCGCGATCAAAAGGCATGCCTCGAGGTGTCCCACCATCATAGAGGTGATGGGACCATAGCTCACTTTGAGTCCACGAGAACAATATGTGCAAATAACGAAGGTTTTGCTTGCCACACATGGTGGAATATTCAGAGAGAATGCCATCCTCGCCCTGGTCAAAGGATATACTGTCGGCAGCGACGCTGGAAAGTGCTGCCGAAAATTGAGCGCAGAGATCTGGGGGGAGAGAATCGGTGTCCAACGATGCAAGATAGTTCCTTGATGAACACGCAGCGCGAAGCGCAGCCTCGCGAAGCCGTGGAGGCTTGTTCGGTGCCATCGCAAAAATTATCGCATTGATATAGGTCGGTATCTTCTCTCTGCATGAAGCGTCGATGTTCATTTCACTCATCGTGAGGAATGCATCAGTGAGCGCTGACTGATGAGAGATCGAATGATGATACATGATATAATCAAGGAGCCAGCTGCAACCACCGTTCCTGGTTGTGCGAAGATGAGAAATCTCTTCCTTACAAGCAATTCGATCATCAGTTGGGCCACTATCACCACTCCCAGCAGTGGTCACGCTGAAATGCAGCGCATCGCGAGCGGCCACCCAGGCCTTGCCACGTGCTTCTGGTCTACAGAGTTCTGGATGATGAAGTACTATGTTGACAAGGCTTTGGCACAGTCGAACACCCCAGTCGGGCATTCCCAAATCGTACGCCACCTGGCGAAACTGCTCAACTTCTAAAATAGCTGCCAAAGGTTGTAGAAGTTTCAGGGCGTAAAGAGACGAGCGCTCGTGTAGCTCTAGATGGACGTCGATACCGATGGCTTGCTGCATACTTTCGAGGACAGATACAAGCAGTGCTTTGATCGATGACCTGTACAATTTTAGGTCATTTACAAGCTTCATATGATGTCAAAAGTTCCTCACCCCTTGTTTGTGCTAGTTAGTTGATTTGGATGAACGGATTGATCCAGAAGTAAACCTGCTGCCATAAGGCAGTTTGCTAAGATATTCGTCGGAGGCAATGGTGACACAAGCAGCCTCTCTACTACATCCAATGCACGCCGCCTCCAAAACCTTGCATACTGGTCTGCGCTGAGACAGTGAAGTAGAGGATGAGACATCCACATCAGAAAAGTATTCGGAATTTTCGGGTTTCCAAGCGAAATGGGTATGCTGACGCCAACATCCAGCACTATCTCGAGAATGAGGTCGCAGATGAAGGAGAGTTCGGGGTCATTGTGACGAGTCCACATTAGCCAATGGGCATCATGCAGACGAGAAGAGCTAGTAAGCGCGAATTCTGGATCATGAGTGGCCCGCAGAAAGATGGGTCTGGCATCCAATGACCGCCTTTCGATGTAGAGATGCAAAAACGCCATTCCACATGCAATCGCACAATCACGGCTGGAGTCAGAAAGTTTCGGTTGACCATACTGTGTGTTCTCGAAGCAATCCAGGAAAGTGTCTCGCAGCCTGAGCAAGGCACCAGATACATCCAAATCCGGTGGCCACTCGACTTCAGGAACCAGGCTGGCGGCGGTGGTAATCACATTTGGGTCATCGGAGGTCTCAAGCAGCCATCGGATACAAGGGGCATCCGTATTGACGGCGTATTGTGAGGAAAGCCGGTGAGAAATGCATGATGCGAATGAGTAGAGGCAAGTTATTATGATATAGGGAATATAGCTAACGAAGCGCAAGACTGGTGAAAGTATGGTCCGATTTCCCTTCTGAAGAGCGTTGTGGAAGCGGACAACGCACTGACCGATGCTGCGAAGTCGATTGGATGCCGGTGTTTGAAATGGACATACATCAGATATCAGTGCGGCGACAACAATTAACGCATAGAAAATGGCCCCAAACGACGTTGTGCCAATGACAATGCAGGCAACAATGTGCTGTTGTGTCCATAGATTCGCACCAAGCGCAACCCCAAACAACAACAAGGACAACTGCAACAGGACGGGCAGACCTTCCAGAACAGCGTCAAAATGCCAGGCATATAAAGCGTCAAGCTTCCGTTGCCGTTGCCTTCCACGACCATCAACCGTTCCGTGACTAAAGTGTTGGAAATGGTTGAGCCATTGCTTGCCCAACATTGCTCCCAGTGCCGCAAGAAGGCTCGCGGATAAACTTGCATATATGAGCGACTGAACCCATATTTCGGTGGAGCTAGGACCAGTCCATGGTGGCATGTCGAAATCGTTTCTTGGAAATGTTGAATTGTCAACTGTATGAATCAGTTTCTTGAGAAGCATGTTGGTCTCTGTGGTTGGATCGGGTGCTAAGTTTTGCTGCATGTTGACAATGAAGGATGTAGTGACTGAGGAAAAAAGACCAGCCTATAACAATAGGTATGCGGATTGAGTGAATGAGTAGGAAAAGAGGTGGTGCCAAGGTAAAAGACGCACGAATATTAGAACGATATCCATGTCGCTTTTGTATTTATCGAGAATTTGTCCATCATGCTCAGCTGCTTCATGGACGTACGTCGTCCAAAAGCGACTTTTCGTCTCTTGACTGGCCCATTGTGATCTAACAGGCTCGCGTGGAGTCTCATCAGCACGGCTGGGTAATGTTAACCTTATGTACCAATGAAGATCAGCAATCAAATGTGTGATAACTAAGTCAGAAACATACTGACATTGGTATGGGCATACCGTCAGATAGGTCAAAAACCAAACCTTTCTTTTGGCAGGCTTTATATATGGAAATTCGATCATAGTGTCGCAGTCTGGATATTTGTAGAATGCTGTGGGTAAGCTCGAAGGCAGTACCAAGGTTACGTTATTGAGTCTGGGGAGAACGTCGATAGGGTTGACATGGTTCCGCTTACTAATAACTTTAGTTCTTACCGTCATAAATTGAAACAATTCCGGCAATCATACAGTTGCGGACAATCAAAGTCAACAATTTTAATAGCGCCTTACGGTGACGTTTTGGTGCAAAATTGACGCCAGATTTGGACTCAGGATGCCAAAATACGTCTGAAAACAGTTCTTTCGACCTTTTTCCACGATGTTTTTGGCCCGCCAAATTTTTTGGATGGTTCGAACGAAATTATTGTGTACCTATTATGAGCATTTGACTAATCTATGACAATAGTACAGCCTCGATAGCCATCATAGCTCGCTGCGAAACCGCTCGGTGCTGTTTCTGCTTGCGCACTGCCCATTCCGCTGCCTTACCTGTCAAGCCTAATCTATATGCACTCATGAAACGATATGAACGGTTAATGAAACGTCGAATAACCTCTACAGGACAGGCATCAAGAACCTCCAATGCAGCTTTCTTTGCATCGCTGAAATTTCACTTCATCATCTGTCTGTATCGGTACTTGCACCAGCCCCAGTACTAAATGATGGATTGAACTTTTGAGTAAGGATAGTGTGGTTAGTCACTCACCATTTCAATAGGATTGAGCTCGCAATGGAACTTAGGCAGGAATATACACTCATGACCAGCATCCTGGATGAGCTTTTCAAGCATCGAGATTTGACAGCGGAAGTCATCTTGTTGGCTCAAAAGCCGTGCCATGCAACAGCCGGTGCTTTCAAAAGGACAAACTGGTGTGCATTTAGCACGCAAACCCTGAATGTTGAAACCACGCTCCTCCAGAACTGATTTGAGCCCTTTTGGCCCACCACTAGGTGTCGTCATTTTCTGTACAAGTCCGCGTTTTGTTGGATCAGGGTTTGAATCAGGAATGATGGTATCACGTTGTTTGCGCTGCTTCCCGCCATCTGACTCTTCTTCATCAATATCAGATTCGTCAGTGTCTTCTTCACAGTATTCTTGTTTGAAACTGATTTTAAGACCATTAAATACAACTCTGGCAAGTTGGATGGCAGTGTCTTCACAGTCACCCAATTCCGAGTCCAACTCTGACTGACTCTGAGTCGGTAGGGTATCCGAAGTCACAGGCAGCTGTTCAACATGGGTGGTAGATGAAGCTTTAGGTGCAAGAGAAGACATTTTGTGGTTGCAGAGGCCAGAGGTATTCCTCTGCTTTTTCTTCGGACGGCCATGGGGCATGGTGGCTGAGGTTCAAGTGGTCAGTTATGCACATTTTTTTTCTCACAAAACCTAAGGCAATGCTCAGTTCCAAAACTATGATCACATTCAACTCAGCGAAAGGCATCTATTCCACATTTTTCTGGATTTTTAGGTAATTTTTTTGGGGTACCGCCAAATTTTCAGGATGTTAAATGTCAAACTGTTAGTTATAGAAATTCTGCTCGTGCAAATCTCAAGTGGTATATCTAGTAAACACCTCTATGACATTTTGAAGCTTTTTGATCAAGTGTTGAGATGTAGAAAAGTGTCTCGAAAAAATTGTTGACTTTGATTGTCCGCAACTGTATAAGGAAATAACTGTTTCCCACCAAGTGTGACTATCGGGAAGAAAGGCGGGTGTCAAACAGCGCCACCGTTACAACCTCATGTTGCTCCAAACGCCACTTTAATAAACTGCGCGATACGCATCATCTTTGTTACTGTTGCGAGTCGAACGTCGCTTTGTCTCACCTTCATTAAGCTACTCAGACCTTTGGGCGTCCTGACCTCGGACGGCTTTGCCAAACAGAGGCCGACCTCGGCCTGGCTGACCCAGCAGTAGCCCATGATATTAGGCAACGATTCAGAGTGTGCAGAATTCGAGATAGAAACAATGCCGGTCCCTCATGAGTGTCTTATATCTCGGTGTAGACACTGGAGTGCGCTGATTTTATCAGTCATTACTCTGAAACAAAGAGCACCTGTGAGTCGATCCCACACCTGTTAGATCCAGGCTCAAGAAGAAGGACAGGTATGCTGCTACTACCAGATCCAACCTCTCTGTATTGACGGAGGGGATTGCAAAGTAACAAGGGGACGCACGATGGTACTAGCAGCAGTATCTGGACCTGATGGTGCAGAGGAAGCAGGGCCATCAGAGGACATAATCTGAGGTATACTTAGAGGTGATATCATTTTCCTACAAATGACAACCACTTACTGTTCCTTCCGTACACTATTAAAGTACTGTCATCACTTTCGCGAGGGGCGTGAATCAACAGATCGCTCTTTGAATTGACGTTGTGGATGAGGTACGCTGGAAGTGCACATCACACTAGGCGGATTTGACGGACATACTACTTTGAAGGCTTGCAGAGCTCATACTATTGCAAGTGTAGTAGCAAAGATGGAATCTCCCCACAGACATCTGCACAGCGGGGCTAGCTCAACTGCAAATAGGTTGCATCCTTTCGATGACACGCTAGATGATTGTTCAAACATTCCTGAGGTCCACACGTGACCTCGCTGCAATGTTGCTATATCCTCGTGCACTTCATATACAGTGAGATACAAAACTTGAAGTCATTTGTGTTCGTATGGCAGGAACTGTCCGTTCACTTGCTCTTGATACAGGAAATAAGTACCACAACAACTACTCCCTTTTGCACGTTATCTCCAGCGTTGCATGTAGGGCGCCATCGCGGTCTACATAGACAGGGTTCCTGCCACAACAATCAGTTAAATTCGACAAAGAGTCACATTATATGGCGTCGGCACGGTTGCTCCAGACACATCATATAACATGAAACAAGCTAAGGAAGCTAAAGACTTACTCGTACATCACCCAATCGCCCAAATACCAAGATAAGTGTGTGCAAGGCTCGCCAACTACCCCGCCGAATCTTATATTGTAATAAGGTCTGTGCAGCCAACACGGGGACAAATAGTAGAAATCGTAAATCCTTCAGTACCTTTGAGGAGCAGATAAAGTACAAACTTACTGATCTGGCACAAGCGTCTCGCAAAATTCACTATCTTTCATGTGCTGGAGTTTGCGACCAGGCTCTCTGTTGTCTTCTATCCAAAAAGAAGCTTTTGGGCAAACTGGCATGCTAGGCGAAGAAAGGCCAAACACGATGCGCCACTTCCCCTGAATGCCAATATCAAAGCAGAACCACCATATACGTCCTGCAGGCCATGGTGTTATCATATCAGCATGACAAAAAACCCAAAAGACTTGCGCCACACACCGCCTGCAACAAATTCATGTTTTAACTTGTGCGTGATGCGCAGGCGTTTCTGGAACATCCTGATGCGGAAAGAAGCAGCGAACTGGTAGTCGCTCGATTCACCCACTCTACTAGCTTCATGCACCTCAATCTCATCTGGCGGGCAACCCAAAGTGCGTCTCAAAGCCTCACCCTTGGCTGATGTAGAGCACAATAATTAAGTCAATTTCGGGTAGGCTGCCATCACTGATCACTCACCGTCAATACTCGCTAATTTCAATTGCGTAAACGATGTGTGGTCGCTAGCTAACGGGCATGCGAGACGTAATTCGGAAGAGCATGCAGGAGAACATTCAGAGATAAATGCAGCAAAGGCCGACAAGACCTCTCGCTGCTTGTTCACAATTGCCCAATAGAGCGCTGTGTGACCCTCGATATTCGGTGTTTGTAGGAGCTTGGAGAACCTTTTAGGTGTGAGATCAGCAGCACAGGCGTTGATAATTGAGATGGCGGAGGAAGGAGCGAAATTGGGAGTGAGAACGATATCACGGATGCGCGATAGAACCATGATGCGTTGATGGTCGATGAATAGAAAGGAAAATAAGGATGATAGGCTGAATGATTGGGCAGAAGCCCAGAATGATCCAGGCAGAAGTGTCGCTTCGTACGAGGCAGGTGCATTGACAACAGACTTACTATCATCAAAACTTTGTGAAAGATTGGTAGCCATGATAAGAGGGGCAAGTTAAACGAGGGATAGAACAGAGTGAGATATAAGAAAAGAGAGATAGGGGCTTGTTTCCTTTTTTGTCCTACAGTCAGCAACACCTGAATTTTATCGAGTTTAACTTTATTTATACCAGGGTAATTGGACGAGCGTGCTCCTCAGCAGACTTGTCTTTCGGGTCTTCCCGAATACCTGTTGTGACCACCTCTGGTCCATGCCCTGTGCAAAGGCTTCAGTTTGGCATGACTAATATGCCATAGGCAATCCTCTTTGCCACCTCCTATAGTGGAGAATCCAGTCTATGTCTAGCGAGACAGAGTGAATTTAGGGGTCCTTACCTCTTCTCACTCGAGTTGCTTATCTTGCTAGGTACGCTGGTTTTTTCTCTGTTCTTTGTTGTTTAGTGGGCTCTTCTCACTCAAGTTGTTGGTCTTATACATAGTGTGCATTATTAATTCATCAAAATTATTCTCATGTCTGATGCTGTCAATGAATCAACCAGAACCATCTCCAGTAATGGACCTCCCATTGAACAATAGAGCATGAAGAAGTGCAGGGTTTTTTCATATGTAAATTTGAAATGCGTCACTTGACCAGCGACCCATGTCCTGAATGTGGTCAGCAGCAATGCCAGACACAGCCAGTGATGTTGCGCCACCAGTGTGCAAGGAGTGACCCGAAATAGAATCCAGGAAAAGACTCCATAGTCAAGAAATAAACCAATGCCATGTTGGAGTGGAACCATCGCTGCGAACCCAGAGAAAACTGTGGAATTGGAAGAGGTTGTTGTGTGAGGAGAGATATGATAGAAAAGCGCTATGTGGGTTTGATAGTTCAGTTTTTTGAATGACAATGGTACTACCTTCAAAATGAAGATCTGATTTGTGACAAGGAAGGACAAAGGAGTGGTATGATTTGGTGATCACAACCGAGCTCCTTAAAGTGAGTTTTTCAAAGGACTGTAAAGATGAATTGTCAGGCCATACCAGCTCTCCAAGCCAGAGCAAGCCATAAAATCCATCAAACAGCAGTGAAATGAAGAGAAGGTCATCGTGGGAAGGAGATGACCCCAATGCAACTTGAACGGAGTCCAAGTTGGCATGGGAAAGGGGAAGTTTACATCAAATAGGAGTTCCATATCAATGTTTAGCTCTATGTAAAGTCCGGGACACCAGGTGTGACTTGCGGTTTTCCTGAACCTGAGGATAGTATTCTTCCAGGAGATTACAGATACCCAACAGATAGTTGTTGACAGATCTTGGATTAATATGAGCCACCATGAAGGTGACATAGAATGAGAGCATGTTGACAGTAGGCTCAAGTGCAAAGTGATGAAGATCACAAAATGTGACATAGGAATTCAGTGCCGATGAATATGTTTAATTAGTTGCTGGATCCAAGGTTAAGCCGATGTAAGGAACATCGCATCTACCTATTGATTTTGAGGTCTTACAGGCTCGAATCACCACGTCCAGAGCATGTGCTTTAGCGCACTCGCACGCCTCGTGCCTATCTCCACACACCGGCCTGCCCCTTGTCCTTGCTGATTTACTGGTAAGTTATCTCAATTGCTACGGAAGTGTTCACTTTGGACCTGAGCGCGCACCTTACATATAGTTACATACATACTAATTACTTGGGACCACGTGCTATTCGGCTCGGTACTGCACGCCTTCGCGCTTATAGATACAGTATATAGAGACCTGACTGGACTTTAGTTCACACACTTCGCACACTCCCCACTCCTTAGCCATAGTTAGACTCTAAAAGTACCAAATATACAATTGGATTTATCGCGTATCTGCGTTCACGATGACCTGCGCATATAAACCGACACGCACATTGCGCCTTTTGCATTTCCCGCACCTTTGAGCACCCTCCCTTGTTGCAAGAGAGTCCCTTGCCCATATTCCGAGGTTCTCCCTCTCAGTAGCTGTCCTATGGGTCGAGTATATATCTTGTGCCCAGGTCTTACTGCAGAGTTTCCCCATACCCTTAACTGCCTTTTCATCCCTGTAGTCGAGCCTCACCCTTCAACTGGAGCCCACCGCGAGGGACACTTCTGAGACAACAGGTCGGGTACTCAGGCCAAACGACCGCAGAAAAGCATGCAAAGACGCAACCGCCGCGTTTGATAAAGCGATAGAATCCATGCTTCCAGGACCTCTATTCCTTCCCGCCTCGCGCGTACGCGTGTGTAACATATCTGAACCCCCGCGCCCCCTCGCATCGCTCATAGAGTGCACATGCCTGCAACCCGCATCGCCAATCACGCCTTCGCCAGAAGACTCAACTAAGGAAGACTTGTCAGACGAGTTCGAAGCCATGGACCACCCAAGAAGCCAACTGCCCAGCGCATTTTTCCATATGCCAAATGAGCCGCCTTTCATTTCTTCAAGCTTATCCCTCCTGACTGAATTATCCGACCAGGGTAGCGCTTCGCCTCAGGTGCCAACAGAACGCGCGCGCATAACTACACCTACCGAGCAAAATGCGCCAGAGATCAAACAAGAGTCATTTGAAATGCCCCACACGCCTAACTCAATTCCTGGAGGAAAGATCCTCTCAAACCTGCCCTTTGCATACGTGCCTCCTACATCGACTAAGCCTATTGCCTCCGCGCCTTCAATAGCGCAGCACTCCACCATGTCTACTACGCCTTACGAAATGCCCTTCCATGGTACTGACCGTGCGCCTAAATTTGACGGGACGTCGGACACGCTCGCCAAGTTCATTGATGCGTATGAAGAATGCGCGGACAGAGCAGGACTGCAGGGGCTTGATAAGATCAAAGGAATAATTAAGTACCTTGAATGCGAGGACCGAGAACTATGGGCAGGCTTACCTGAAGCACAGACGAGCGATTACAATGCGTTCATGAAAGAGATCAAAGTGATGTATCTGGGATGGGATGGGAAAAGGCGATACGCACCCGCAGACTTACAAGCGCTTGCGCGTGAATACACGCAAAAGCCAATGTTTTCAGGCCAAGAGCTAAGCGCCTACCCACGCGTGTTTAGGAAAATTATGCAGCCACTACTAAACGAGGACCATATTGGAAAAGCGGAGTGCAATCATATATTCATGGAAGGTATCCCTAGCGAGGCGCAGGTGCCTATCCGAATGCGCCTTATGATCAAGCACCCAGATCACCACCCTCAAGATCCATACCCATACACACAAGTATATGACGCAGGACAGTTCGTACTACCAGCAAACGCGCCTCCGCCAACCTCTGTGCCTAACGCGCAGGATGCGATACCAACGCTCACTCCTCCAGTGCCTTTCGCGTGTGAGCAGATGCCTATGCCAGGGACAGTCATTAAGTGTGAATATAGGCACAAGGCATCTAGCTTTAACGACTGCGCCTTCTGTGGCAGTATTGAACACTTCTTCGTGTGCTGTCTGGAAAGACAAAGGTACATAGATGCGGGGAAATGCAAGGTCCATGAGGAAACGCGCAAACTCGTCCTACCCAATGGTGACTTTATTCCTGGGCATGGATTGATGAAAGACAAGCTCGATCAATACTACGCCAACCACACTACGCAAGAAGTAAGGACGAGTGAAGGCGTGACAGCTGGGTTGTTTTACCGCTGTAGGGACTCATATTTCTATGGGCGCATAATGGGCATATTCACGCAAGCAGTCCGTTTATCATTCACATAATGACTTGCACTTCCATTGGTATATCATGCGACACGTTCCTGTATAATGCGCCATAGGCGCGATGCTTTCCCGCGCTCGTGCGATGTATTCCCATGCTTGCGCATTTTCGCGTTTCATCGCGCACTTTCGCGTTTCATTGCATTTCATCGTGCATCATCGCATTTCATTGCCTATTATCTGGGAGCGCCTATCCATGTCCAACCACCTCATTGGTACGTCATATTCCTTGCCTCATGGTTGTAACAAGCATTGCAGCGTTATTACATGTTATTACGTACTATCAGCGCGTTTTCTTCCTATCCCTTCTGTGTCCGATGCGATTTTGTCTAGTATATAGTTTGATGATTGCACTACTACTCTTCCCCATTACTCCCCTTTACTGTACTTCCCTCACTATCGGGTTTTACTCTGAAGTAGTAGTCACCATTAGGGCGCACTTTGTGTTACCTATGGTTATCGTTATCGGACTAGAATAGATTAATCAGACCTTACTTTTCACTCGCTTTGCATTGCGCTCGCTTTGCGTATCCGTCAATCCGTTATCTATCCGCCCCTCTATATCACTCCTTACTCTCCGCATTCCATCCGTGCTTTCCCACAACAATGCGCACTATAAGCGCGCGCCTTCCCACGCTTCGCTGACCTTAGCGCGACTTTCCCGCACTTCGCGTTCTCATCGTGTTCTTCGCGTTTCTTCACGTTCTCATTGCGTTCCTTCGCGTTTCTTTGCATTCCTTTGCATTTGTCTCGTGTTTCTTCTTGCACCTTTGTGCATCCTTCAGACTACAAGGGTCTCTCATATATCTGGTTCTGTGTGCAGTAGCAGTCCCCTTTAGGGTCGAACACGTCTGTCTCAGGCATAGCAGCCTAGGTGCAGCAAGACCCAACATTCTGCCTCACCAGCAGCATTGATGATCTCACATCGAGAGAGTGATTGCGCGAGCAGCAGTCACTTAGTGCCTTCACTGCACCAATTCAGAGATCGATGCCATAGTTGAGGTAGGGTCATCCGTGTTTGTACACATGATCGTGCACCCAGATGAAGAAGAAAGCGATGAAGATGAGACCGTGAACCTGATGCAAGAAGCGCTAGCGTATGTCACTGCAAAGCATGAGCAGAAGCGCAGCGCAAAAGGAAAGACAGTGTGCTTTGATGGCGTTGAGATACCACCCAGTGCACACCTGCGCCCACAGCCTGCCTCAAAACAGGTGACGGTTGAGGATGAGATTATCTCGCCAGAAGTCCAAGCATCAAGTTTGAAAGGCAAAGGATTGGAGGTCATGAAAATTGCACCGCATAATGTACCTGTCACTAACAATTCTATGGAGAGAACTACCTTGGCGCCTAAAAGCGCTGTGCCTGCACCCTCGCAATCAACCCCATCGTCCACCAGTAATTCTACGTCCCCGCAACCCGCGCCTCCGCTATCCGCGCCTACCGCGCAATCAACTACCTATCGCTACGCATTCGCATTAGAAGACAAAGAGGCCGACAAGCGCGTTGTCGAGCGCCTCCTCGATTCCAACCTGAATATCCCTGTACAAGAATTATTGGCAGTTTCGCCAGATGTTAGGCAACACTTCCGCGAGCTCACGACAAAGAAGCGCGTTACGGTAGGCGCGGTCTCAGTGCACGAACTATCGGGACAGCCTGCCACGGACGCGTGGCTCAAGCAATATGAAGGTGTGCGCCTAAGAAGCGATGATGGCAAGATAGTTGCGGATCACTTCGCGCCTTTGCGCTGTATACGCGCAACTACCATAGGAGGGTGCGCGCTCACATGCGTCCTGGACCAAGGCGCCGAGGTAGTCGTCATGCCTAGGGAGGTATGGAAAGAGCTAGGAGTCCCTCTGAGATCGGATCACAGTCTCAATATGGAGTCTGTCAATATGACGTGCAACTCGACATTAGGCCTGATCGAAAATGTCCCGCTCGACTTTGGCGCGGGGCCCATGTACTTCCAAGTGCAAGTGACCGCACACACAAACTTCGACGTTCTCTTAGGGCGCCCATTCTTCAAGCTAACTTCATGCTGAACGTTCGATCTACCCAATGGCGAACAGGATATTCTGTTAACCGATCCAAACGCGCGTAAGGAGTTGCACATCCCTACCCTGCCTTGGGTCAAGCGCGTTGCGCCCAAATAATTGAAGCGCGCCAATAGTGCGCAAGTAGACGTTTCCAAAGATGAGGATTTTTAATTGTCGATGATCTGCAACACTCGCGGGGAGGCGCCCATTCACACTCGTTACTCCATCCACCTTCTTTAATGCATTCTAATTCATATTTTCCCATTTCACCGACACAACGCTCCTTTTCGCGCTTAGCGCCTAACGCGCGCGTCGCACGCGCGGAAGGCGCCTCTCAATATATGCTCCAAGCGCCTACGCTTCATTCAATTGCTATACCCAACGCGCAGTACTCCGCGCGTTATGCGCACCTTACATCCACGCATTCTGTCCTAGATAAAGCGTCAATCAATGCTTTTAATTCCGTTTACACTTTCAACCCCGCGCGTCACGCGCTAATATACAAGCCAGTCGCTAAGAAAGTCAGAACCGTGCCTACCACTATGCCCGCAGAGTATAGGGTAGTGCGCCAATTACCCGCTGACCCATTAGCTGGTTTACCCCCCCTGCCCTCTCGCCCCCCAGAGTTTAGTCCAGGCGTGCGCTTTACGCGCGAACGCGCAGATAAACTAGATCTCGATCCCGCCAAATGGCTATGGCCAGAAGAACTCAAGTTAGTGCAATGGCTCGTGCGCGCGCACGAACGCGCTTTCGCTTGGAACGCCTCCGAGTGAGGGCGCCTAAACGAGACATGTTTTTCCGCCATACAAGATCCCTATGATCCCTCATACGCCTTGGTCACAGCGCAATATTCCCATCCCTCCAGCCACCTTGGGAGAGGTAGTGCGCATAATAAAGGAAAAGATTGCGTCGGGCGTGTACGAGCCCTCAACGGCCGCCTATTGATCGCGCTGGTTTTGCGTTGTCAAGAAGGATGGAAAGTCCCTGCGCTTAGTGCACGACCTGCAGCCACTCAACGCGGTTACTATATGCGACGCGTCGCTCCCGCCGTTCGTCGAGCACCTTGCAGAATCATTTGCAGGTTACGTGGTACACGGTATGATGGACTTGTACTCAGGATACGATCAGCACGCGCTTCACGAGGATTCGCGCGATTTAACGACCTTTGGTACACCTTTGGGACCACATCGCCTAACTATGCTCCCGCAAGGTCACGCCAACGCTGTTCAGGTGTATCAAGGCGACACCGCGTTTATTCTTCAACACGAGATTCCGGAATACACGTCGCCTTTCGTCAACGACGTCCCAGTCAAATCTGTGCAAACGCATTATCAGCGTGCGGACGGTACCTATGAGACCATCCCCGATAACCCAGGCATACGACGCTTCATATGGGAACATTGCATCGTGATCAACCGCATTCTACAGCGCTTGGAGAACGTAGGCACGACCGTATCCGCGTCTAAGTTCGTTTTAGCGGTGCCTACCGCTACTATCGTAGGGCACAAATGCACGTTTGAAGGACGCGTGCCCGAAGAATCTAAGGTCCAGAAAATTCGTGACTGGCCAGAGCCTACCAACCACACACAAGTGCGCGGATTTTTGGGAACTTGCGGTGTTTTGCGCATATTCATTCGCGACTTCTCGCGCATAGCGCGCCCCCTTATTAACCTTACGAAGAAGGACGCGCCCTTCGTATTTGGCACAGAGCAACGTGAAGCCATGCAGATTCTCAAGGACGCGGTATTAAGCTCACCCGCGCTTAAGCGCCTAGATTACGCGAGCGAACGCGAAGTTATTTTAGCGGTCGATACCTCGAACATTGCCATTGGATTCATTCTGTTACAAGTAGGCGAGGATGGAAAGCGCTACCCAAGCCGATTCGGATCTATTGCACTTACTGAAGTAGAGAGTTGCTATTCCCAAGCGAAGTTGGAACTATACAGCCTATTTCGCGCGTTGCGTGCGGTGCGCATTTTCATCTTCGGCATGAAGAACCTTACAGTGGAAGTTGACGCGAAGTACATCAAGGGGATGATCAATAACCCCGACTTGCAGCCAAACGCGACTATTAATCGATGGATCATGGGGATTCTTTTATTCTCGTTCAAGCTCGTACACGTATCCGCGCTAAAACACAAAGGCATCGATGGCCTCTCAAGGCGCCCGCCAGTGGAAGACGACCCTATGGAAGATGGCGATTATGAAGATTGGATAGACCGCGCTTATTCGTTCTCTATCGCGCTTTTGAACGATCGTACTTATCGCATATATGGCGGGTGCGTAGATATACGCCACGACGTGCATAACACATGCTTCACCTCACAAACTGCGCGCACGCCTATATTGCGCGTATATTTCGACGCTACCACCCGCGCAGAAGATCCTAAGCCAGAAATCCCGCGCTCAGAACAAGCGCGCGCGCAAGACGCACTATTGACAAGCATCGAGCGCTTTTTGACTATGCGCAAAAGGCCTGTGGATCTTACAGATGAGGAATTCGAAACATTAGTAAGACAGGCTGTGCATTTCTTTGTCTTAGAAGATAAGCTATGGCACAGAGAGGCGCACGGCAAGCACCAACTCGTCCTACCCCCCAATAAGCAATACTGAGTCCTTGAAGAAGCACACGACGATTTAGGGCACAAGGGAATCTATACAATTAGCTCGCGCCTGCGCTCGCGCTTTTGGTGGCCGCACATTATAGAGGATATCAAGTGGTACGCAAAGACATGCCACGAGTGCCAAGTCCGGCAAACACGCAAGCTACATATTCCACTCACCATACCGATACCAGGAGGATTATTCCGAAAGGCACACATTGACACGATGAAGATGCCTAAATCAGGCGGATTCGAGTACCTCGTACAAGCGCGCTGCGCGCTTACATCGTACCCAGAATGGCGCATGCTGCGCAAGGAGAACACTCGCACGCTATGTGCCTTTATTTTCGAAGAGCTGTTGTGCAGATGGGGACCAATCACCGAGATCGTAACGGATAACGCGCCCGCATATAAGATCGCGGTAGATGAGCTCGCGCGCAAATATGGGATTCACCCGATACACGTCTCGCCTTATAATTCTCAAGCCAATGGTATCGTCGAGAGGCGGCATCGCGATGTCCGAGAAGCCATCATTAAGACCTGTGAAGGAGACGAGACGTGCTGGAGCCAAGTGGTACACTCAGTGTTTTGGGCGGAACGCGTAACCATACAGAAGGCGACGGGCTTATCGCCATATTTCATGATGCATGGTGTCGAACCGATTTTTCCCTTTGACTTAGCCGAAGCAACGTCCCTTGCGCCCCTCGAGCGCCGAGGCGCGCTAACGACTACCGAGTTGATAGCTTGGCGCGCGCGTCAATTGCAGAAGCGCGCAGAGGATTTAGAAGCTATTAGAGAAAGGGTTGTAGCAGCGCGCTTTAATCGATACGCGAATTCGAAAGGCGCTTCCGCGCGAACATCAAATCGCACGACTTTCAACCTGGTGCCTATGTCCTGGTACGCAATTTGAAGGTCGAATATGAGTTGAGCAAGAAGACGAAGCCGCGCTATCTTGGGCCAATGGTTGTAGTACGTCGTACGAAGGGAGGATCATATATGTTGGCCGAGCTAGACGGCGCCATATCCAAACTTCGATTCGCCGTGTTTCACGTTATTCCATACTACCCGCACTGCGACGAGCGCGTATCAGTCACCGAGATGATGGGCGTTGATGACGAAAGCATAGACGAAATGGAGGCGAGCGAAAACCGTAGAACCAGAAGAGGACGATCCAGAGGGCGCGCTTAACGGATGAGGCGCGCTATGCATATTCATCCCCGCAACTCAACCCTATCGCAAATTATTTCAGTTGCGCGCGCCCGTGCGATACCCATAATAGTCCTATCATACACCGCCTCACCGCAATACGCCTAATCAGTCTCTCTATATGTGCATAAGATACCGAGTTTCCGTTGCAACACATGCGCTGCGCCGCGCCATAATTCCCTCCTATCATTCCCTAACACACACACGCCCGACAAAGGCGCGCGTCCTCATATAATCAAGCGCGCAACATTTGTTCAAGTTTATAAGGTTACCAATCGCACGCGCGGAGCATTTCCCCTGCGCACGCTTCCGCAGGAAGCGCACGTGAGGGCACGCGACACGCGCGCGCCCTCGTATTATCCTCGTATAGTCATACGCACCTTATGATTTCATTTGCGCCTTAATTCACTCACTTGTTTTCATCTTAATTTGCAGCCAGTAAATCAGCAAAGGACAAGGACATGGTGTTACATTGAGCGCGCTACCAAGAAATGATGTTACAACAAAGCGCTAAGAGCAGGCTACAGGACGATACAGTAAATTCAGTTAAGTGCAGCATTGGCGCACTTCTCAAAGTCAGCCCACTCCTGGGACATGTTGAAGAGTTTGTTGGACAAGGCCAACAAGTCAGCCTGTTGGGCGCGCGCATACTGGCGCATACCTAGGACGGACATGCGCAAGCGCGCATTCTCTTCCCTCAAGTGCGCATTTTCCTCTTCCACATCTTCCAACTCCTCCTCAGTATCCTTGGCCTTTCCCTTGCCCTTGAAGGAGGGCGCAGCCTCAGTAGGACTGAGCGCGCGCTTGGATGCGCTACCCTTAGCGCTAGGGGAGGTCTCTCCAGGCGCGCCATCGAAAACCTCCACCTCCATGTCGAATCCATCAAAGGCGCCTTCATTATCGACCGCTACAGAGGACGCGGTCTCCTTCGCAGACGTCTCCCCAGTGGCGCGCTTAGGCAATCCCTTCTTAGGCCTAGCTATACAGATATCAGCACGCGCCAAAAACGCGAAATCCATCAAAGGCGCTTACCGAAATTGCAAGTGCACTTGGACACGTTGCATTGAGCGCACCGCTTACCAGGCGCGCCTTTGCACTTCAAGTTTTTAGAAATGCAAGGCACGCAGCGCGGAGGAGGCGGAGGGGGAGTGGTGAAAGACATGCGCTCAACCGCGCGCTAAATGCGCACCACTTCTCAGTAAAAAGCGCTACAAGGAATCATGCATACTCACCTTAATGCTAGCATCAGTTCCAGACGCATCAGTAGCCTTCGCCTTAGAAGCGCGCGACGCGCGCTTCTTAGGCGGCGCCTCTGGCACTTCCTCAACTGCCTTCGCCTTCCACCCCTTCACAATCGCCTCAAGCGCTTTATACTCCCTGCGCCCTCTCTTCAGAAATTCCACATACTCGGCGCTCATATCCAACGAATCGACGCCTAATTCAGTCGCGCGCAAGGCGCACGCCTCTAGATTGTCCTGACAATGCTGCATAAGTACAAAGGCGCGCGCCAACAGGATCAAGCGTGCTTACCTTCACGGAGACCCACTCACGCATCCACGCCTCCTGATCTTCCAACAGGTCAGGCTTGTGATCAGGCGCCGCCATTGCGCACGCCTCGAGTGATTGCAAAATAGCGCCCCATCCTTTGAGCAGGTGCTCAGTGGGGGTCTCGGTTGGCTCCTCCGCAGTAGACACGCCCTTGGCATGGGCAGGCGCCCGAGCCTCAGGTTCAGGGGTAGGGGTAGATTGAAGCTGGGATAAAGTAAAGGGAGGCATGATAGATGATAAGAGGAGGAGATAACAGAATCGCAAGAACGCGCCTGCCCCCCTTTTAACAACACATTCCGCTTAGATCAGCGATCACGCGATAGCGCGCGCGCTTCTTATCTCGCGATCAAATACTTTCGCTTCCTCTCTCGCGCTCGTGCACGCGCTTCTTATCTCGCGATCAAATACCTTCGCTTCCTCTCTCGCGCCCGCACGCACGCTTCCTCTCTCGCAATCATACGCATTCGCTTCTTATCCCACATTTATATACAGGAATGCATCTTCTCCCGCGATCACACATATGCTTCCCCTCTCGCGACCACGGGAACGCTTCTGATCACGCAGTCACCTGACTCCCCCTTTAACGCCATATTCACTATGTCCAGACTCTCGCGCTATAAGGGACTGAGTGGGGACACTCAGAATTCAAGTCCCCGGGAGATGTAAGGAACATCGCGTCTACCTATTGATATTGAGGTCCTACAGGCTCAAATCACCACGTCCAGCGCGCACGCCTCGCGCCTATCTCCACATACCCGTCCGCCCCTTGTCCTTGCTGATTTACTGGTAAGTTATCTCAATTGCTACAAAAGCGTCCACTTCGGACCCGAGCGTGCGCCTTACATATAGTTACATACATACTAATTACTCGGGACCGCGCGCTATTTGGCTCAGTACCGCGTGCCTTCGCACTTATAGATACAGTATATAGAGACCTTACTGGACCTTAGTTCACACACTTCGCGCACTCCCCACTCCTTAGCCATAGTTAGATTCTAAAAGTACCCAATATACGATTGGATTATCACGTATCCGCGCTCACGACGACTCGCGCGTATAGACCATAATGCGCACCGCGCCTTTCGCGTTCCCCGCGCCTTAGAGCACCCTCCCTCATTGTTAGAGAGTCCCTTGCCCATATCCCGAGGTTCTCCCTCTCAGTAGCTGTCCTACGGGTCGAGTATATACCTCGCGCCCGGGTCTTACTGCAGAGTTTCCCCATTATCTCTAACCGCCTTTTCATCCCTGTAGTCGAGCCTCACCCTTCATCGTGTTCTCGCGTCTTTTGCGCATTTCGCATTTCAGATTCCTCGCATTTTTGCGCATCTCACGAATTATGCACATCTCGCAATCCCACACAGTTCACAATTCGCGCACTCGCATATCTCGTGTATTTCGCATTCTCGCGTTTTTCGCGTTTCGACATGCGCTACCACGCGCCTCCCTGGGATCCATCACATTCCGTTCGCATGTCCTGTCCTCATCCTCCAAGGTCCATTGGTGCGTATCTCACTTGGTTTCACTCGCATTATATCACATATGTCCTTGCATTCACATTTATGTTCATTTATCTCATTATGTGTTTATATTACATCACCCTTGTATGTTTAGCGCTACTTACTCGGCTCCGAGGCCTGGGAACTCGCTTAGCATGCTGACACGTCAGCGCATAGTTAGAGGTTTTTACTTTACTTCTCTTTCATCACTTAGGCTCTGTTCGGAAATCAAATTTTGCTGAATTTCGACTTCAAATTTCAGACTCACTTTGCGCTTTGTCATCGTCGGACAAACGGAGATTGAACATTGATGTCACGCTGATTATCTATTGATATACCATATGTACCAATACCACCATGCGTCGCAACACCATCGATCCTGACATCGATCCATTAGACCCACTAGATGAAGATGACGACACTGTTAATGAAAACGATATAGACGGTACTACTGCAGTCAACGATAGCGAGCTGGATGCACTTTACCTGGAACAGATATGCAAGCTGTTTGTTGGGGCTGCTCATACAGCCCAGAGTGTTATCAACGCTACCTCTGACGCACACCAACAGTACTCACGAGCTCACTATGAGAAACAACCTTATCACACTTCTATCCTATCAGGAATAGGATGGGTCAAGGAACTCCTCACAGGATATCCAGACCGCATACAATGTGAACTTGGAGTACGACGCCATGTATTCTATGTACTTCTGAATTTGCTGCGTCAATCGGGGTGCAACAATTCAAGATATGTCACGCTTGAAGAACAACTTGCCATTTTTCTGTACGCATCCGTTACAGGCCTGTCTGTTCGCCATGTTGGTGAGCGCTTTCAGCGTTCGAGCGACACCATCACAAAGTATGTTATTTATGTTATTGTAGACATGCTTTCTAATTTTGTTGCAGGTATTTCAAATGCATTCTCAACGCATTTGCCTCCCCCCCCATTTATTCAATGTATGTCCATCTGCCTGATGCAGACAGTCCCACACCGCTTGAAGTCCGGCAGAACCCAAAATTCTATCCCTACTTTGTCAACGCCATTGGTGCCATTGACGGCACCCATTTTGCGTGCCACCCAAATCGTGCAGATCGTGATGCCACTCGCAATCGCAAGGGGGGCTTAACTCAAAACTGCCTCGCAGCCTGCTCTTTCAATATGTCATTTATTTATATCCTCAGTGGCTGGGAGGGGTCAGTAGCTGATGCACGCGTCTATTATAGTGCTCGCATAACAGATTTTCATATTCCCCCTGGCAAGTACTATCTTGCCGACGCTGGATTTGCGGCATGTGATGAGCTACTCGTGCCATATCGTGGAGTGCGGTACCATCTGGCCGAGTGGGACCGTGGCCATCTTGCGTAAGTAGCCCTTTCTGTGCTCCTAACTCCTGCTTACATTTTTTTAGCCCTCGTAATCACCAAGAACTGTTCAATCTTTGCCACGCTATGCTTCGAAACGTCATCGAACGCATCTTCGGCATTCTCAAAAATCGCTTTCGGATTCTACTTCTCCCACCTCATTATACCATGGATATACAAGCTCGCATCCCCCCGGCGTTGTGCCTTGTGCACAACGTCATCCGTGTTCATGATCCAAATGATATGTTAGACTATCATGAGGTCAATCTCAACATCCATCAACCTATGTATGATGCCGGCGTGCTTGCTGAAGGTCCTCCCTCTAATGAGGCACGGAACCGTGCACATGAACGTCGTGATGAAATCGCTCGTCAAATGTGGGAGGATTTCAATAATGTGAGAGCGCATAGAGGGCTAGAGGTTGTGGAGAACAATCTTATGTAGTAATTGCTATCCCACTTAGGTTTCATTTGTACCTCGATGTTTGGCATTATCGTGAATAAAATGTATAGGTTGCGCACAATATATTTGAGCCAAGGCGATACAAAGTATTAAAAAAAAAACTATGTAAAGTAATTTTCCAGGAAAAGCCTGCGGATACTGTCTTTCTCAATGGCAAGGTATGAATCAGCGATTGCAACGTCACTCTGGAAATGTTTGATCACTGCCACCACTTGGTGATCCTCCAGACCCTCCTCCTTCTGCAGCCGAATGATCGCCTCCTTCTTGCGCAGTGGAATGGGATCAACAGTGTGGGATGCACGCTCTTGGATGACATCTGATGCACGGTCAAAGGAGGTACTAAGTTCCCGAATATCCGAGCCTATCTGCTGGAATGCTTGAGGCAGGTTAGAACGCGCAGACTTGACCGACCTTCCTGTTGCTGATTCGGCGCCCTTTGACTTTGAAGAGCTGGAAGGGCGTACAAGAGTCCTCATGCTATCGTCACCTTCAGCTTTTCGTTTACTGGTAGCTGAAGATGTACCCGGCGTAGATGGAACGAAAGGGGGTTGTAGTGCTGCATCAAAGGGGGAGGGTGGTGGCAGCATGAGGACATCCACCGCATCTGAGTTATGGGAACCGTTCTCGATCTCATCCAGTACTGCCTCATTGTGCCGCATCTCAATTTCTTCGAAGCTTGTGCCTGCAGCAGCAGCGCTGGTGCTAGTGCTAGCCAGTGAGGTGATGGAGGACTGCAGGGGGTGATAAGCGTTCGTCCCCTTTGCCTTTGAAGATAATATATTCTTGAGTTTTTCATATGGTGGCCAGCCCTTTTCCTTGAACGGTTTGGCAGCAGGAGTAACCTGGATGTTAGTGTTAGTAGTTGCACCATTACAAAGAGTATACTGTACTTACTTTAATGATATCGGCCCAGACCGTCTCTGATTCAGCTGTGATGTCAGCACCGCGATCATTGTGCCATGCCAGGCCTGACTTATTGGCTAATGTATCGACGATGGTAAATGTGCCACGGAGCTAGAGGTGTATCAGTATCATAAGCAGATGGAACATGAGGGCAACGGCTTACACGACTCCATTTGGATGAACACGCCTCTGCTGTCTTCACTGCACCTTTTGATGTGGACTCAGCAAGGTGCGCAGCGGCTTCAATCCAGAACGTCCTGTCAAAATTGACACCATCACCAGCCCTGGCTTTATTGGCCTCAATAAAATCCACAAGCGTGTTTTCATCATCTACTGTCCAGACACATCTGTCTTTGATCTCAGGTTCCTGACTTCCTGCAGCTTGTTTTTTCTTTCGGGGTGCCATGGTGGGTCTATTGTAGGGGTAGTTGGAACGGATGTGGCAAGCAGATCGTCGAGTAATAGCAGGCATTGGGTAGTATTGACATCGATTATCAGTGTCACACGTCACACTACCATTAGAACGATGACAAAGCGCAAAGTGAGTCTGAAATTTGAAGTCGAAATTCAGCAAAATTTGATTTCCGAACAGAGCCTTAGACAATTAGTTAGTAGGACTTAGCATCAAAAAAATCCATCGACTTCAGATTCCATCATTGCATTCCACAGTAGCCTCAAGATATTCTCGAGAAGCACATCCACTTCTCCTTCAATATCTACCCTCGAGTTAGAAAGCCCTGCTTTCACGTTTTCAGAGAGTAACACACTTTGCGATATTTTCGCGCTTTTTCCCGCGCTTCGCGACTTACAGCGCATTTTCACGCGCCCTTAGCCAGACCAAAGCCCAGTCCATGACTCCCCTCTCCTACAGAGGAATCTCTTCTCAGTAGCAATCCCCTTGGGACGAGCTATATCTCGCGTCCAGAGGAGCACTGTAGAGCTCACATCAGGTCTAGCCCTCACCCATCCATCATTCCTCGCCTTCAGCGCTAACAACTACTGAGCTAATAGCTTGGCGCGCATGTCAATTGCAGAAGCGTGCAGAAGATTTAGAAGCTATTAGAGAAAAGGTTGTAGCAGTGCGCTTTACATCAATATGCAAATTTGAAAGGCACTTTCATGCAAACATCAAATCACACGACTTTCAGCCAGGCGCCTATGTCCTGGTATGCAATTCTAAGGTCGAATATGAGTTGAGCAAGAAGACGAAGCCGCGCTATCTTGGGCCAATGGTTGTAGTACGTTGTATGAAGGGAGGATCATATATGTTGGCTGAATTAGACGGCGCCATATTTAAACTTTGATTCGCCGCATTTCGCATTATTCCATACTACCTGCACTGCGACGAGCGCGTATCAGTCACCGAGATGACGGGTGTTGACGACGAAAGCATAGATGAAATGGAGGCAAGTGAAACCATAGAACCAGAAGAGGACGATCCAGAAGGCGCACTTAACGGATGAGGCGCGCTGTACCTATTCATCCCCGCATTTCAACCCTATCGCAATTTATTTCAGTCATGCGCGCCCACGCGATACCCATAATAGTCCTATCATACACCATCTCACCGCAATACGTCTAATCAGTCTCTCTATATGTGCATAAGACACTGAGTTTCCATTGCAACATGCGCGCCGCACCATGCCATAATTCCTTCCTATCATTCCCTAACGTGCGCGTGCCCAATAAAAGTGCGCATCCTCATATAATCAAGTGCGCAATAATTTCTTCAAGTTGATAAGGTTACCAATCGCGCACGCCCTCATATTATCATTGTATAGTCATTTGTGCCTTATTATTTTCATTTGCGCCTTATTTCACTCATTTGTTTTCATCTTAATTTGCAGCCAGTAAATCAGCAAAGGACAAGGACATGGTGTTACATTGAGTGCGCTACCAAGAAATGATGTTACAACAAAGCGCTAAGAGCAGGCTACAGGACGGTACAGTAAAATCAGTTAAGCGCAGCATTGGCGTGCTTCTCAAAGTCAGCCCACTCCTGGGACATGTTGAAGAGTTTGTTGGACAAGGCCAACATGTCAGCCTGTTGGGTGCACGCATACTGGTGCATACCTAGGACGGACGTGCGCAAGCGCGCATTCTCTTCCCTCAAGCACACGTTTTCTTCTTCCACATCTTCCAACTCCTCTTCAGTATCCTTGGCCTTTCCCTTGCCCTTGAAGGGGGGCACAGACTCAGCGGGACTGAGCACGCGCTTAGATGCGCTACCTTTAGCGCTAGGGGAGGTTTCTCCAGGCGCACCATCAAAGACCTCCACCTCCATGTCGAATCCATCAAAGGCGCCATTGTTATCGACCACTACAGAGGACGCAGTTTCCTTCACAGACATCTCCCCAGTGGCGTGCTTAGGCAATCCCTTCTTAGGCCTAGCTATACAAATATCAGCATGCGCCAAAAATGCGAAATCCATCAAAGGCGCTTACCGAAATTGCAAGTGCGCTTGGACACATTGCATTGAGCGCACCGCCTACCAGGCGCGCCTTTGCACTTCAAGTTTCTAGAGATGCAAGGCATGCAGTGTGGAGGAGGCGGAGGGGGAGTGGTGAAAGACATGCGTTCAACCACGTGCTAAACGCGCACCACTTCTCAGTAAAAGCACTAGAAGGAATCATGCAAACTCACCTTAATGCTAGTGTCAGTAGCCTTCACCTTAGAAGCGCACATCGCACGCTTCTTAGGCGGCGCCTCTGGCACATCCTCAACCACCTTTGCCTTCCACCCCTTCACAATTGCCTCAAGCGCCTTATACTCCCTGCGCCCCCTCTTCAGAAATTCCACATACTCGGCGCTCATATCCAACAAATCGACACCTAATTCTGTCGCGCACAGGGTGCATGCCTCTAGATTGTTCTGACAATGATGCATAAGTACAAAAGCGCGCGCCAAAAGGATCAAGCGCGCTTACCTTAACAGAGACCCACTCGCGCATCCATGCCCCCTGATCTTCCAACAGGTCAGGCTTGTGATCAGGTGCCGCCATCGCGCATGCCTTGAGCGATTCCAAAACAACGCCCCATCCTTTGAGCAGGTGCTCAGTGGGGGTCTCGGTTGGCTCCTCCGCAGTAGACGTGCCCTTGGCATGGGCAGGCGCCCGAGCCTCAGGTTCAGGGGTAGGGGTAGATTGAAGCTTGGATAAATTGAAGGGAGGCATGATAGATGATAAGAAGAGGAGATAACAAAATCACAAGAACACGCCCACCCCCCTTTTAACAATACATTCCGCTTAGATCAGCGATCATGCGATAGTGCGCGCGCTTCTTATCTCGCGATCAAATGCTTTCGCTTCCTCTCTCGCACTTCTTATCTCGCAATCAAATGCCTTTGCTTCCTCTCTTGCGCCCGCACACACGCTTCCTCTCTTGCAATCATACACACTCACTTCTTCTCCTGCACTTATATACAGGAATGCATCTTCTCCCGCGATCACACATATGCTTCCTCTCTCACAACCATGGAAATGCTTCTAATCACACAGTCACCTGACTCCCCCTTTAACGCCATATTCACTGTGTCCAGACTCTCGCGCTATAAGGGACTGAGTGGGGACACTCAGAATTCAAGTCCCCGGGAGATGTAAGGAACATTGTGTCTACCTATTGATTTTGAGGTCTTACAGGCTCGAATCACCACATCCAGAGCATGCGCTTTAGTGCGCTCGCACACCTCACGCCTATCTCCACACACTGGCCCGTGCATTGTCTTTGCTGATTTACTGGTAAGTTATCTCAATTGCTATGGAAGTGTTCACTTCAGACCCAAGCGTGCGCCTTACATATAGTTACATACATACTAATTACTCGGGACTGCGCACTATTCGGCTTGGTACCGCGCGCCTTCGTGCTTATAGATACAGTATATAGAGACCTGACTGGACTGTAGTTCACACACTTCGCACACTCCCCACTCCTTAGCCATAGTTAGACTCTAAAAGTACCAAATATACAATTGGATTTATCACATATCTGCATTCACGACGACCCACGCATATAAACCGACATGCGCATTGCGCCTTTCGCGTTCCCCGCACCTTTGAGCACCCTCCCTTGTTGCAAGAGAGTCCCTTGCCCATATTCCAAGGTTCTCCCTCTCAGTAGCTGTCCTATGGGTTGAGTATATATCTCGCACCCGGGTCTTACTGCAGAGTTTCCCCGTACCCTTAACCGCCTTTTCATCCCTGTAGTCAAGCCTCACCCTTCACCGAGATTTACAGAGTGCTCTTGAAGAAGGCGCTCCATGGGCCAGGCAGCCCATTCAGGCTGCCTGGCCTTAACCAACAATCAGATCATTTTTTGAGCTCCCCCAGCATAAATTGAGGGGGTTGAAAAGGTAGAACCCAAAGTCCAGGTGAAACATGCACTGTGTCCACTGCTCACCACCTAGAAAGGTGATCCGCAACTATATTCTCAGATCCCAACACATGGAAAACATGAAAGTAGATTTGAAAGGCAAGGATGGTTTCCACCACGTCCATTAGAAGTTGATTATAGCCTGGCCCTCCCAATAAAGAATTGAAGAGATATTGTTACAATCACCTACTCTTTTCTCACAGAACACTTCTCTTCCATTCCACTATGCTTCTACATCACATCGGTTCCTTTTCACCTACTTCTCTTTCACTTTGCTGCTCCCTCATGTTCCCCTTATCTTTGACTCACTCTGACTCACTTCTCATGAACCTTCCTTTCTTGTACTATTACCCTTGGTCCATGCTTACTTCCTTTACCTATTTAAGATCATAGTTACTGCTTGTATTCTCCAACTTGAATCTACTTGGTTCTCTCTGATACTTGAACTCTAGCTCCTTGGGAAGGAGGCTAGCCTTTGTCCTTGAATAGCTCTTGATCCTGCAAGAGTCTAGATGATTGGATCCTGCAGGAGTCCTTAGCCAAACGAAGTTCCACTTCAGTCAGTCCTGATCTTGACTTAGCCTTTATTGGCATGACTCTATCCGAGTTCATAACAAAAGATTCAATTTCTCTGAACCCCTCCACCTGTATGGATTTCACCTTTTGAACCCAGAAACTGATTGATTGCAAAAGTGGCACCAAACCCCTTCTCTACAAAAGGACTTAAGAAATAACCATGCCCTTAAGCATCTCACTGCCTACTGTCCCCAACTTAAAGGAACGCGTGTCATTGCAGCCAAACCTGGATCTTGACTCTTCCTTTCCCAACTGAAAGCCTATGAAGATCACATGGACACTGAATACAAAGCAATTGAGAAGAGAACTCTTGCTGATGATACCTACTCTGCTGACATTTACTTGAATTTGGATGACTAAAGTCGGAGACTTTAGACATTGACAGGAAGGTAATGTTACAATCACCTACTCTTTTCTCACAGAACGCTTCTCTTCCATTCCACTATGCTTCTACATCACATTGTTTCCTTTTCACCTACTTCTCTTTCACTTTGCTGCTCCCTCATGTTCCCCTTATCTTTGACTCACTCTGACTCACTTCTCATGAACCTTCCTTTCTTGTACTATTACCCTTGGTCCATGCTTACTTCCTTTACCTATTTAAGATCATAGTTACTGCTTGTATTCTCCAACTTGAATCTACTTGGTTCTCTCTGATACTTGAACTCTAGCTCCTTGGGAAGGAGGCTAGCCTTTGTCCTCGAATAGCTCTAGATCCTGTGGGAGTCTAGACAATTGGATCCTGCAGGAGTCCTTAGCCCGACAAAGTTCCACTTCAGTCAGTCCTGATCTTGACTTAGCCTTTATTGGCGTGACTCTATCCGAGTTCATAACAGATATACTGAGTTAAGGCTGTCTGAAAATACCACCAACTTTCCATCTTGCGGTAAGTGTTGTAGGGATTAGTTTCCCTCTAGGCTTGTATTGACAGTTTTTACTTAGCTTCTCTTACCTTCTTTCCTTGCTTATGTCCGCATTTTTACTGCTTACATAATCACCAAATATTCGCCCTATACTTCCACTCATTAGAGAGACTTTCAGTTATATTTCTGGTAGCTCTCCTTCTAGGATTCAGTAGCTTCCCCAGACTTGCAGCTTATTAGTTTTAGTAGTAGCTTAATAGCTCACTATAAAGCTCCTGATACACAGTCTTGTCCTCATTGTCTGGAGTGACATTTTCATATTCTCCCTCTCCCTCTCTCTCTCTCTCTCTCTCTCACACCACACACACACACACACACACACACACACACACACTCTCTCTCTCTCTCTCCTGAGCCCTGAGCTTAGTCCAGAAGCCCTTGGGTCAAACAGCAGCTAGGCAGCATTCACCCAACATTGTTCTGCATCCCAGCAGAATTGTTGACCCTTCAGCATATTACTCTGTCATGGATGGCACAAGCCACATATAAAGCTTCATAATAGAAGATGTTGTTAACTGGAGGATGACTGGGAAGGTTGGCTTGAAACCCAAGGTTAAGGGACAGATACCAAAATCCCATTCCCATCCCTGACATGTCACAATAGATCTGTAGAACGTCCAAAGGAAGACAATGAAGCTGCCAAGATAAAGACTTTAGGAGGTATATGCCATCTGACCTTTCAAGGTGGAAAGCTGCCAAAAGTAACTCATGGACTACACTGTGATTCATCCAGATCATTCCTTTTGTGTTAGATTTTTCTTTAATCTTCGCATAGATGGCTGATAGACCCAGTTGTAAAAGCAGTGCAACATTAAGAGCCCAGTTAAGGGATCCTGCTATGTGTTCAAAATCCTGAAGGGACCTTGTTAAAGACCGTGGCACGCCGGGTGCATACAATCTCTCGGAGGGGTGCGTATGACTGACTCAGAAGGGCTTTGGCCTCAGCTTGCACACTGTGCCCCTCACCTGAGTACGGTGCCCTTAATTTTGGATAAAGTCCAATAAGGTCCTAACAAAGTCTGTAGGACTTCGGAGGCAGACAACTCTGGTGGAGCGTCCAAAGGACTTCCAGATGAGCGCGGGAACCGTCCGGATGAGTGCAGGAAACTTCCGGATAAGTATCAGAAACTCAGATGGAGTTCCATCCACTTAATAGGAAGTGGGACAAATGCACATATCAATCCTTAGTGAAGACATAGGGTGGATATACTGCAACGGACACAGTCCAAGGCAGGAATAGTGGTCTGGAGTTCTGGATAGGGGTTCTGGAGCGGACACAGATGGATATAGACTACCCTTGGGTAGAGACGGAGTTGGATAAGGATTGGAAGGAGTGCAAGTATCAAAAAGACAAGACCTTGACCTGAGGATACAATCCATTAGACCTAAGGTAGGATCCAGAAATGGACGAAGTCCAGAAACGCGGAAGAGCGGAGCTCTGGCCTAGGGAATCAATCCCTAGGCCCAAAGGATAGAGAAGGGGTCCTTACAACACTAATGTGCAAGGACAAGAATGCTGCAAGACTGTATAATATTCGAACTGAGGATCTATCAAGATGTACAAGAGTTTATATACTGTAGGTAGCTAACAGAATAATCAGAGGCAGTGTCCAAGGCTATGTACATTAGCACAGTCAAGGATAACGGATCAGTAAGCATAACGGATAAGTAAACAACCGAGTACCGGTAAGAGACAAGTAGCGAAGATATCGGGTAAGTATAGAACCGGTTATCCAAAAGGTAGAGAATACCGAATAAAGGAATAGGCTGTGTTAATGCTATATGGACAGGTAATGAATAGAAAGCTTATCATATCAGATCCGGATCAGATAGGCATATCAGATCGGACGGATGAGTGGTAGTTGGACAAGCACGATAGTGGATGAGACTGGATATGGTTATGAATGAAGTCTAGGACTCTAATCTAAGGATTAGTCCATAAATCTGACTATATGATAGGTCCAGAATCTGGGATATGACAGACCTTTTGCTTTTATACCTTGCAAACTCTCTAATCTCAGCAACTAGCACCATTTTACTCTCTTCCTTGAGTGTGATTTTTATCAAGTTTGGATCAACCTCAAACCCTATAACTGGGAGAGGAGATCTGTATACTTGCTTGTGTTCTTCATGCGGTATCCCTAGTTCATCCCAGAGAAGGAGCAGAGAGACCATGTCGGTAGGAAGCAACTTTTGGTATTTAGCATAAAAAGTCATCTTCCCGTTCTTCCCAAAAGAAAAAGAATTATCAGTGTAGATGAAGGCTTGGATAAGCCAAACAAAGACAGCAATCCAGATGACCAAAGACATGAAGGCATAAAATATACACTGGGAAGCCTGCTGAAGGTGAGGAATGATGAGTGGGTGGGGGCTAGACCAAGTGTGTGCTCTACAGTGCTCCTCTGGATGCGAGATATAGCTCGTCCCAAGGGGATTGCTACTGAGAAAAGATGGCTCTATAAGAGAGGGGAGTTGTGGAATGGGCTTTGGTCTGGAGGCTCTTCAAGCACTCTTGAGGGAAGGGGAAGTAGTGGTGTGTGATGTGGCTAAGGGCGCGTGAAAACATGCTGTAAATTGCGAAGCGTGGGAAAAAGTGCTGAAGGCACGATGACTGACTGTGGTGTGCGCAATCAATCTCTAGATGTGAGATCAACAACACTGCTGGTGAGGCAGTATGTTGGGTCTCACTGCGCCTAGGCCGCTATGCCTGAGACAGGTGTGTTCGACCCTAAAGGGGACTGCTACCACACACAGAACCAGAAATAGAGAGAACTCAAGTAGACAGGGGATGTGCACAAGGATATGGAGAGGCGCGAAACACACAATGAGAAATGCGCAGTAAGCAGAGCACGGGAAGTGCGCACTAAGGTAAGCAAAGCGTGGGAAGGCATGCGCCTATGGTGTGTGTGGGTGCATGAAAGTGCACAAGTGATGTGGAAGGCAAGGAGCAGTGTAGGGATTCATAATGAGTGTGAAGTGACATGAGTGAAAGCAAGCACAATATAAAGCAAGAGCAAAGGCGGAGCAGACAAAAAGCAAGGCTTGATTAGGCGATCTAATCTAAGCCAAAACATGATAACCACAGGGTGCTGTAGGTATCACAACCTGGCTAGGCACTAGCTATAATAATGCTAAACCAGTATAAGTGAGTCTCAGCTCTACCTAGCTGCTATACTCGCAGAAGCAAGAGTGTTCAACCCTAAATGGAATGCAAGGAAAGCAAGGATCCACAAGTGGTGCTGATCAACCCTGATCAAATATGATGTAAGCTGTTAAGGTCGTACTTAAGGGTAACGGATCCAAAGGGCTTCGGCCTCAGCTCGTACGCTGTGCCCCTTTCCCGAGTATAGCCCTGTATTTCAGAATGCTATAAGTATCGTATCCGAAGATCCGGATGGCTGTTGTAGCGTATCCGAAAGTCCGGACGACTATCGTATGATATCCGGGTGTAGAGGAGAGTAACGTATTCCTATCCGAAGACAAGGAATAGTATTGTAGGATATCCGAAGGTAAGAATTAGTATCGTATTCCTATCCGAAGATAAGGAATAGTATCGTATACTTATCCGGATGGCATCCGGATATCGGACGGAAGTATAAAGACTAGTCTAGACAAGTCTAGGACTAGAAACTAACAGAGTATCGACTATCCATAGATAGAGGCGGATGCATATAGACTATCGGATACAATCCTTAAGTCTCAGAGGGTGACAAGAGTTGTTAAGACTCGAGTCTGGTGTGACAAACACATTAGCGCTGGGCGGATATTGAATAAATTCCCATAACTGGCCTTGCTTGTCGCACACCTACGTAGAATCCAGTCCGATGTCGGTATCGCGCTCCCCCATGTCCTGTCTATGCCCACCTACCTCCACTGGTGTGTAAATTCCCATTGATTATCATCGCTAAAGCTACTGGCGCAGGCCGTATTACATGTATCCCCGTATCGCGCAACGTCAATCCTCTGCTTTACCTACAGATACAACACGCCGCGCTTACATCGCTACAGGTTTCACCTACGTCTTCCATATATTCACGCACTACAATATAAGGACCAGCAGTAGATAGTTCTTACTCACTTCCCCTTCCCGCGGACAACTGTCGTATAGCAGAGTCACCTAGTAGTTTCCATAGTCGCACAATCTTAAATCCTATTGTTCTTCTGTGTCCGCGCGCGCTATTAAGTTCCCGCAGTCGCGCACTACTACTCAGGCCCTCACTCTCACAAGGTCGCGCTTATAACCCATCGCGTCCAGCACCAGCGCATTGCTTACCAATACCCGCTCCTCCCTGTATTGCGTCCAGCGCCAGCTCATTGCTTGCCAATACCCGCTCCTCCCTGAAGTTGCGTCTAGCGCCAGCTCATTGCTTACCAATATCCACTCCTCCCTATAGTCGAGTCCAGCGCCAGCTCATTGCTTGCCAATATCCGTTCCTCCCTATAGTCGCGTCCAGCGCCAGCTCATTGCTTGCCAAAAACCGCTCCTCCCTGAGTTGCGTTTAGCGCCAACACGCTGCCTGCCAATACTCACTCTGCTCATACCACCGTGCCTTATACCAGCGGGTCATCTACCATATCCTTGCCCGCTGCAGTTCTCAAAATCGCCCGCCAACGCGCTACTCAGTTACACACTTACTCAGTGCGCTATCGCTGTCGGGTTGACATAAGGTCGTTATAGGTCGCTAAGTCCTTAAGTTTTGGCTTCCCTTGCAATTAAGGATAAGTGGAACTAGTCTATTGAGTCTAGCTAAATTTATTCTTTCACAAACTGGAGCCCACCACAAGGGATTAATTGAAGCTGGAAGGCAGATCACATAGACCAAATTCTTCCCGCACGAGTCACATGGCCGACATATCTGGAGAAGATTTTTTCTACCAGGTATTAGAGGATATCGAAGAAGAAGTAGAAGCCGGGCCATCCCATACCCGACAACTATCTTCCGACACCCCCGAGTATACCTTCGAGGAGGAAGACGAAGACCCGACACCCAGCCACCACCCGCTCTCTCGAATCCCGTTCGTTTCAATAGACACCCCATCTACCGTATCACCCCTCACTTCTGAAAACCCGACCCACGAACCCTCACCAGAAAGACGCAGCGCCCCAATACCAACTCTCCCAGTCCCGACACCCTTCATACCAACAACAGCCCTGTCCCCACGCAAGCAACTTATCACCCTTCCGTTAACCCTACCAAATCTTACAGTACACGCACCCTCCATTCCCGCTACCATGACCACTCCCGTATTCAGAATGCCCCTCAGGGGTACCGACGCAGCGCCAAAATTTGATGGAACGCCAGCGCGCCTTATACCGTTTTTCGAAGACGTAGAACAGCTAGCGGATTATGCCGCTCTTGATCACAAACAGCGCATCAAATGCACCATCCGATACGCACCTATTGATGAAGCAGAAGTTTGGGCGCTCGAACCAGAGGCGAAAGGAAAGGATTGGGATAAGTTTATTGCAGTCATCAAAGCAATGTACCCTGGATGTGAAGGTGACTGTCGCTATACCCGCACTGACTTGGAGAACCTCTGCGCGGAGCAAGTGCGCATCCCAATGCGCTCTAAGGAAGAGCTTGGACAGTACTACCGCAAGTTCAACAAGATATCTAAGCACCTCATCAATACAAAGAAGTTAGCAGACCTCAAGCAAGGGCGCTTCCTCTTTGAAGGTATCCACTCCGCAACTAGCGCCTCCATCAAGCAACGTCTGGAAATCAAGCTCGCCGATCATCACCCCGACGACCCATACTCTATGTCAGAAGTATACGATGCCGCCGTATTTCTCTTGCCAAGCATAGCAACTATGGCAGTACCAACCCAACCCGCCAGCGCCGTCGCGGTAAAAACCCAGCAACCCGCCACACAGCAACCCGGTGCGGGGACAGTTGTCAAAACAGAGTATAGTCAGACGCGATTCAGCGGATGCTACTTCTGCGGAGGAAACCACATCACAAGGAACTGTGTGACGCGCGACGAATACGCAAGAAACGGGAAAATCATGATCACTGACACCAACAAGATCTCTATGCCCGACGGTAGAGGGATTCCTGGGAGACAAGAGGAAGGCAATTTCAAGCAGCGCATAGACAACTATTTGCGCAATGGACCCGCTACTGGCGCTAACGCTACGATCCTCGGTAACATGTACTGTCGCGCTGAACCTACCACCCAAGTAACGCTAGATATCGAACCATGCGCATTCATGCACACATGCGCTGACATGCTAGAAGACGACTCCGGCGATGAAGAATTGACGCGATTGGAGATGGAAGCAAATCGAGCACGGGAAGCATTTGCAGCGGTAAAGGCGGGGCGCGCCAACCGCAAGGATAAGGGAAAGAATGTGCGATTCGAAGGAGTTAGCATACCTGCGCGTACAAAACCTGGACCAACGTCAAGAGTCGCAGAAGCGGTGTAAGGAATAATGCCTCTCATCGTGTGATATGGCGCTTTTCACTAGGGAATACATGGCACGAACTTGCAGCACCACTCTGGGTGCTATCTGCATCTATTCCTATATGAGGCGCAGCTTTCCCACGCAACGCGCGCCATGCGCGCACACTTCCCGCGCTTCACGATGCGCGCGCTTTCCCACGCTTGAAGCGCCCTATAGCGCCAGCCATCCAGAAGCATCCATCCACTGTCCACCAAGCTCTCTAAGTGCGTATATTCCTATTTCCCTTATTTGCATATCGTTCCACTTTTATTTTTATCATGGACCCTTACTTTACATACCTTACTCGGTAGCGCTTCGGCTCCGCATGACAGCGCTTAGGCGCCATATATAAGCGCCAGCAGTACTTACTATTGGGGGACTTTTTTGGTTGACAGAACTTGGCACCCACTATTTACCTAGCAGAAGATAGTCGAAATCCACTCATTTTACACTCTCTCATTTGCGCATATACGTGCGCACTTTCCCGCGCATCGCGCAGCACACGCGCGCATTCCCGCGCCTTTATGCCTTGCGCGCACCTGCGCTTTCTCGCGCCCTGCATTGGCCAACCAGTAGCGCCTTCAGTGCATACAACTAGATCCTTGCTGCACTTGCTTCCCCTTTAGGGTCAAACGCACTTGTCATCTCAGGTATAGCAGACTAGGCAACGCGTGACCTACAACAATTATAGATACAGTCAGGAGCTTTGTTCGCGCCTCGCTGTGTTGTTGTTTCTACAGCGGTAGAAGAAGTCACCTCCCCGCAGGTTAAAGCGGCGGGATCGAAGCCCAACAACACGCCCAACAAAGGGACGGTAGTAATAACGCCTGCGGGACCTTCATCCGCGCAAGATACTACCTCTTCTTCCCCCTCTTCGCGAAGCGCGATTACCCCCGACGACCCTCCCGCCAATCAATCGTCCACGCAATACAGATACGCTTTCCCACTCGAAGACAAAGACGCGGATAAACGCATAGTTGACTGCATGTTGGATTCCACTATCAGCATGCCGATGCGCGAGCTAATCGCGGTATCGACTGATGTGTGCAAAGTATTCAAGGATCTAACAACCACCAAGCACGTCACTGTTGGGACAATTTCCGTCAACGAACTATCTAGCGCGCCAGAGACGCAAGAATTCTTGAAGAAGTATGATGGGTGTCTGCAAAGGAGCGATGATGGTCGCATTGTTGCAGAACACTTCACGTCGCTAAGGTGTATCAGGGCGGTAACGCACCACGGACGAATTCTCTCCTGCATCCTAGACCAAGGCGCCGAGTGCATTGTGATGCCGCGCTCAGTTTGGCGCACATTGGGCGGTATTCCACTGAGGTCCGACCATAAACTAACCATGGAATCCATTAATACCTTGACCGACGAAACGCTGGGAGTCATTGAGAACCTACCATTGGACTTCGGAGCGGGAGAAATGTTATTCCAAGTCCAAGTGGTCCCAACCGCCAACTTCGACATGCTGCTAGGGCGGCCGTTTTTCACACTCACTAGTTGTCGCACGGAGGACCTGCCCAACGGCGAACAGGACGTGACGCTAACCGACCCAAACACGGGGAAGGTAATCCGCATCCCAACCAACCGATGGGCAAAGAAATGTGCAGGATGCGAAGCGGGCGCGCACCCCCCAGACGCGCGCAAGAAGGGTTTTTAATTATCAATGATCCGCTTAAACCGCGAGGAGACAATCTAATACATACGAATCCGCCTCTCTCTCTTATTTCCCGTCGCACTACATTACTACCTGGTTCCAACTATTGCCTCGCGCCATCCGTGCACCACCCGCTCTCAAGGAGCAATCTCTATTCATTTTTCCGCCCCGCAGTGCAATTCTCCCCACGCTATACCCACCTTGTTTCTACCCGCTCAATAATTGATCGCGCTTCTGTCAAAGCGTTTAACAGCGTTTACTCCTATGACCCAATCCGACGTGCGCTAGTCTATAAGCCGGTCACAAAGAAAGTTCGCACTGTCCAAACCGCTATGCCCCCAGAATTCAGAATAACGCGACAATTACCCGACGACCCCTTGGCCGGCATGCCTACACTGCCAACCCACCCGCCTGACTTTGTTCCAGGTGTCCGTTTTACTCAAGAAAGAGCAGACAAATTAGACTTAGATCCCGCCAATTGGTTATGGCCCGACAAAATTAAGCTTATCTGCTGGCTCGTTCGGGTTCATGAAAAGGCATTCGCATGGGACGCGTCTGAGCGTGGCCGTCTCAATGAAACATTCTTTCTGCCCTACAAAATCCCTACTGTCCCCCACACTCCCTGGTCTCAACGCAACATCCCAATCCCGTCTTCAACCTTAGGAGAAGTTATCCGCATCATCAAAGAAAAGATCCAATCCGGCGTATATGAACCGTCTACTGCGGCATACCGATTGCGCTGGTTTTGCATAGTTAAGAAAGACGGAAAATCGCTACGCTTAGTGCATGATCTGCAACCTTTGAATGCAGTAACTATCCGAGATTCTTCCCTCCCCCCCTTCGTCGAACAATTAGCGGAATCCTTTGCGGGATATGCGGTATATGGCATGATGGACTTATACTCAGGTTACGATCAGCGCGCGCTACACGAGGAATCGCGCGATCTCACCACGTTCGGAACACCCTTGGGCCCGCATCGGTTAACTACGCTGCTGCAAGGACACACTAACGCGGTACAGGTATACCAAGGTGATACCGCTTTCATTCTTCAAGACAAGATCCCGGACTATACATCGCCATTCATCGACGATGTCCCTGTCAAATTGGTTAAAACACGGTATCAAAGAACCGACGGATCATATGAAACCATAGCGCAGAACTCAGGCATCCGCCATTTCATTTGGGAACATTGCATAGTCATCAATCGCATACTCCAGCGACTTGAGAATGTCGGTGTAACGGTATCAGCAACCAAATTCGTCCTAGCCGCACCAATCGCTATCATCGTCGGACACAAATGCACCTTCGAAGGGCGCATACCTGAAGATTCCAAAGTCCAAAAGATACGCGACTGGCCAGAATGTTGCACCGTCACGCAAGTGCGCGGTTTTCTAGGGACATGCGGCGTTTTGTGCATCTTCATCCGCAACTTCTCAAAGATCGTGCGCCCGCTGATCAATCTCACATGCAAGAATGTAGCCTTTGAATGGGGTGAGGAACAACAGGTCGCAATGCAGACCCTGAAGGATGCGATATTAGAGTCTCCCGCACTGCACGCAATAGACTACGAATGCGGACGCGAAGTAATCCTAGCGGTCAATACCTCTAACATCGCTGTAGGTTACATCCTCCTTCAAGTCGGGAAAGATGGCAAGCGCGATCCTAGCCGCTTTGGATCCATTTCCCTGACTGAAGTTGAAAGCTGCTATTCCCAAGCCAAGCTAGAACTCTATGGCTTATTTCGCGCGCTCCGCGCGGTACGCGTACATATATTCGGCATCACCAACCTAATGGTTGAAGTCGACGCTAAATATATCAAAGGAATGATCAATAACCCAGACCTCCAACCAAACGTGACTATCAACCGATGGATCGCGGGGATATTATTATTCTCTTTCACGCTAGTTCACGTACCTGCCACCACGCATACCGGTGCCGACAGCCTTTTGAGAAGACAACCCACCGAAGGAGATATCACTGAGGAGGACGACCACGAGGACTGGCTTGACCGCTCATACTCGTTTAGTATCGAAATCCTTAACGATAGAAGTTGCGCTATCGCTGGCGCAGGATTTGATATAACCCGCTACCCGTACACCCTACCCATACCCGACCCCTTAACCCGTCCACCCGCATTTGTTGCACTCTTAGATACCCGAGAACCCGAACCCGATAACCCGATCATACCCCGTTCTGACGAGGCGCAAGCTAAGGACGCAAGAATCATCCAAATCCACCGCTTTCTAGAAAATTGCAAAAAACCCATAGATCTAACAGACGAAGAATATGAGTCGGTAGTCGCATCATCAACACGCTACTTCATCCTAGATCAAAAGTTATGGCGACGCAACTCGCAAGGAAAGCACCAACTGGTAGTCCCTGAACTGCGTCGCTACCGCATTCTGAAAGAAGCACATGATGACCTTGGCCACAAGGGAGTATATTCGATCCGCGCTAGACAACTCTTGCGTTTCTGGTGGCCTATGATTATCGAAGACATCAAGTGGTACAATAAGACATGTCACGAATGCCAGATCCGACAGTCGTGCAAATTGCACATTCCGCCAACCGTCCCCATTCCAGGCGGTATTTTTAGGAGAGCACACATAGACAGTATGATGATGCCCAAAGCGGGTGGCTTCGACCGCTTAGTTCATGCGCGATGCGCACTAACGGGATACCCAGAATGGCGGATGTTACGCAAGGAAAACACCAAGTCCCTCGGCGCGTTCATATTCGAAGATCTCCTTTGCAGATGGGGTCCAATCACCGAAATCGTTACCGACAACGGACCCGCCTTTCGAGCGGCAGTAGACGATTTAGCGGAGTGCTATGGTATTCATCCAATCCGAATCTCACCCTACAACTCCCAAGCTAATGGTATTGTCGAACGGCATCACTATGATGTCCGGGAGGCCATCATTAAAAGTTGTGATGGGGACGAGTCGCGGTGGTACAAAGTCGCGCATGCGGTATTATGGGCAGAACGCGTCACCATTCACCAAGCAACAGGATTCACGCCTTATTTCATGGTCCATGGAGTCGAGCCAATCTTCCCATTTGACCTCACAGAAGGAACATTTTTAGTAGCACTGTGATGCACAAACTTGGCTAGGTAGTAGGATCACTCCCTAACCAATATGTGGCCAATACCCTGCCTAGCTGCTATGTCCTAGAAGACAGTGTTTGACCCTAAAGGGTTTCTGATCTAGGCTCAAGCTCAGAGGTAGTGGGATGTCGTCAAACTTCAGACTGGTACTGGTGAAAGGGAAACATGCTTATATAAGCCACAAAGTAATGAATGTAAAGTAAAGTAAGTAAAGCTAATATCAGCCCAAAGAAAACTTAATTGTCACAGCGCTACCCGACCAAGACACTCTTTCAACTACGGATCTAGTCACATGGCGAGCACGCCAGCTCCAGAAGCGCCAACAGGACCTTGACGACATCAAAGAAAAAGTCCTGAAAGCGCACTACCAGTCCATTCGCAATTTCGAGCAGCGCTACCGCCGCTCGATTGTTGATTACGACTTCAAACCTGGCGCATACGTATTGGTACGCAACTCCAAAGTTGAGTATGAGCTAAGTCGCAAGACAAAGCCACGCTACCTAGGGCCTATGATTGTTGTTTGTCGCACTAAGGGCGGTGCATATATATTGGCAGAATTAGATGGTGCGGTATCCAAACTGCGCTATGCGGCATTCCGCCTACTCCCATATCTCCCGCGCAACAAAGCCAAGATCTCAGTTACCAGTATCACGGGTCTAGATGAAGAAGCGCTCAATTCCCTAGCTAGCGAAAACATAGAAGAGCCCGACAACGAAGTGCTCGATTTCGACTTGATTGTATAACCCATCCGCCAATCCGCAATACCGCAACTATACCCATTCATAGTATGATAGTACCAGTTTTTTTTTTTATCCCAGTTTTCGTCCGGTGTTCAGTTCCGCCCTCTCATTATGTTACGCGCTAATCGCACACAGACCTTATACCACAACGACAAAGACTAGATTATTCCGCGCACGATTATTACTATACTCCTTTATTCGAACGCGTAGGCAGCGCACCACGCACCTTGATTATAGCGGCCCAGCGCACCATAGCGACAAGAAGGGAGAGGCGCGACGATGAAGACGATCGGTAACCCGCAAAACAGACAACCGTATCATTTTTTACCCCCTCTCGTATCGCGCGTGCACACTCATGATTACGTTAATTATCCCTTAGGCACCCAGTGGAGCTAAGGTTAACGCATACGGCACGGACATGGGACTTAAGACGCGCGCTCAAATGAATTCCTAACGGTCAAGCAGACCCTGCTATTGGCGCTATCCAAATTGCTATCCTAAATTGTACAGTGCGCTATGCTAAGTTCATCAAGAAAAGTGAAAAAGGAAATGAATGAGACGCTATCTAACGGGACCTCCTCTTCTTGAGCTCCAAGTTGATAAGCTCAACTTCACTCATCAACTCAAGAACCATGCTATGCATGGTGGACATGCGCGCCCACAGCGTCCACAACCGACCCTCCAGAATCAAGTCCTCCGCGTTCGCGTCGGCCTCCATGAGCAGGTCGATTATCCCGACATCGACGCTTTCCTCTCGCTCGCGCCTACCGCCCTCAGACTCCCGACCAGCAGGGGACTCATCCTCTTCCCCAGAATCGCTGGATAGCTCTGAGGAGGAAGACGGTGGCGTGGTCCTAGGGCGGCGAATCAAAACTTGCGCACCCGTCGGTGCTTCAGCGACAGCCACGGACTCAGACGTCGACGCGACCTGCGCAATAGTGACGGCAGCCGCGCGGGCTTGGACAACTAGGAAAGCATTAGCAACAGTTGTACTAAGAGAAAGGAAACTTACCTCCACGTCTGTGAGTCGCATACTCGCAACCCTTGCGGCGATCCCGGCAAGGCGTACACGCGACGCCCTCCTTCCCAGTGCAGACAGTGCCGGATTTAGCGCAACGCGTGCACTTGACCGCGTGGACCCTTTCTACAGGGACCTTTCTAGCCACACTCATGTGACCAGTCTTCTGCAAATAACGGAATTAGTAATGATAAAAGAAAGAGAGAAAAGCGGGAACTTACTAGCTTGTGGCCCCTGGCTACGGTTCGCTTTCCCTTAGCACGCTGGACAGATTCCTCCTCCACTTCTCCATCGGCGTCTTCATCATCTTCATGCGCGCTCACTTGAACATCAGCCTCCGCGGATCGTGAAACTTCTTGCACTTCGGTTTTGGCACGCTCGTCAGCCTGACGCTGGGCCTCCAATTTGAAGGCGCGGATCTGCATGGCAAAATGCTCGTACGCGCTTTCGGCCTTACGCCCGAGCTCGTTCTCCTCTGACGAAAGAGAAAGCGTCAGATTGTAGGTGTTACAATCTGCCGCATTTTGAGTCAAATCCTGCTAAGAGGGAGTCAGCAAGAAAGATCTAGTCGGAAAAAAGAGGCAACTTACGACAATTTTGACCCAGTCGCGCGACCATGCCTCCTTCTGTGGTATTAAGTTGGGGCGGTCCTCAGGGATAGTGTTTGCGAGGGCCGCCAGACGAGCTCGCAGAGTTTCGAAAGCGCGTTGAAGGCGCGCGATGTTGGGGTTAACGACAGTAGTGAAACTGAAGGTAGACATGTTGAAAGGATGATAGTTGGAGGAAAAGGATAGAGAGGGACCTGATAGGGTTTTTATAAGGAAGCGCAATCCCGTCCACAATGTGGCCACTCTTCCATTGTCCTGCACCGCATCTAATTCCCCCGCGCTTCCACACTTCCATCTATTGTCCTAATCGCGACCACCGCAGCGCTTCCACAATTCTCACCCTCGACCCAGCGCTTCTCTGACTCCTCGTGTCCACAACCTTATCGCTATCCACAATCCAACCATCACTTCCATATCGGGTAGCAATCAGTCACGTGTCCCCTGGACAGAAAAATTCTGCTAAGTCCATTCTTGATGATGGGACCGACTGGGGACAGTCAGTATTCAAGTCTCCCGCAGATGTGACAAACACATTAGCACTGGGCGGATATTGAATAAATTCCCATAACTGGCCTCGCTTGTTGCACACCTACGTAGAATCCGGTCTGATGTCGGTATCGCGCTCCCCCATGTCCTGTCTATGCCCGCCTACCTCCACTGGTGCGTAAATTCCCATTGATTATCATCGCTAAAGCTACTGGCGCAGGCCGTATTACATGTATCCCCGTATCGCGCAACGTCAATCCTCCGCTTTACCTACAGATACAACGCGCCGCGCTTACATCGCTACAGGTTTCGCCTACGTCTTCCGTATATTCACGCACTACAATATAAGGACCAGCAGTAGATAGTTCTTACTCACTTCCCCTTCCCGTGGACAACTGTCGTATAGCGGAGTCACCTAGTAGTTTCCATAGTCGCGCAATCTTCAAATCCTATTGTTCTTCTGTGTCCGCGCGCGCTATTAAGTTCCCGCAGTCGCGCACTACTACTCAGGCCCTCACTCTCGCAAGGTCGCGCTTATAACCCATCGCGTCCAGTACCAGCGCATTGCTTACCAATACCCGCTCCTCCCTGTATTGCGTCCAGCGCCAGCTCATTGCTTGCCAATACCCGCTCCTCCCTGAAGTTGCGTCTAGCGCCAGCTCATTGCTTACCAATATCCACTCCTCCCTATAGTCGCGTCCAGCGCCAGCTCATTGCTTGCCAAAAACCGCTCCTCCCTGAGTTGCATTTAGCGCCAACGCGCTGCCTGCCAATACTCACTCCGCTCATACCACCGCGCCTTATACCAGCGGGTCATCTACCATATCCTTGCCCGCCGCAGTTCTCAAAATCGCCCGCCAACGTGCTACTCAGTTACACACTTACTCAGTGCACTATCGCTGTCGGGTTGACATAAGGTCGTTATAGGTCGCTAAGTCCTTAAGTTTTGGCTTCCCTTGCAATTAAGGATAAGTGGAACTAGTCTATTGAGTCTAGCTAAATTGATTCTTTCACACCGGATAACGGAATGAGGACAATCTAAGATGATATTCGAACTGGGGTGCTAAGAACATATACAAGAGTTTATATACGATAGAACTACGCGAGAGGCTATGCACAAAGTATCGCAAAGTATAAGCAACACTTATTAGAAGTCAAACATAAGCCGGAAGGTAATCACAAGTGAAGCGGATCAGTAAACATAACCAGGAATTAATCACAAGTGAAACGGATCAGTAGAACATAGCCGGAAGAAAGCATAACCGGAAAGGAGGATATACTAAATGGAGGAAATAAGCAGTGTTTAACGTTATATGAACAGGATATGAATGAAGAAGCTTATCGTATCAGATCCGGTATGGATCTGTGGATCGGATCTGATCAGATCTGACGTCCGGAACTTCGGATGAGAAGTGCGAATGTATGGGATATGACATAAGCACAAGAAAGCGTGAAGAAATGCAATGGAATGTGGTGAAATGCGAAGAGATGCAGTGAAATGCGAAGAAACCAAAACACAATGGTTGCGCAAAGCATGAGAATGTAGCGCATGAAGTGCACAAGTGTGGAGAGGGCATATAAATGATGCTGGGATGTGAACCAAGGCAAAGAGGATGGATGCTAGATGGATAATAGATGGATAATGTGATTGCCACTAGCTATAGACGGATGCTAGGGACTACAACAACAGATACATGCACTGCATGGAACTAACTGGTGATAGATGGTGACTGCCAGAAGCCAAGTTGTAAAAACAGACATGGCAACCCTAAGTCACACATAAGGGCCTTCCCAGGGCTCGGAAGTGAATCGGGAGTGCTCTAAGTATATATGTGATGTAATGTAAGGGTCCATAATGAAATAATAATCGTATGATACCAAACATAGTCAGATATAGTAATAAATGGAATGTGATGCACCAAGGAACTGGCTGGACAATGGATGGATGCTCCTGCAATGATGCGCACTAAATTGTGATGGAATATGAAGATGCGCAATGAAGTGTGATGAAATGCAAAGATGCGCGAGTGTGGGAAAGTGTCGTGAGTCTGGTGCGTTATTGCAGGGAAGCTGCGCATGATATGTGGAATCGCTCTACACATGATGGTGATGTTGTGCTGTGAAGCCCAGTCATCATGAGCTGTAAAATAGGCCAATACCAGCCTGTAGAGAATTGAGTCTCTACAGTGTGCACCCTAATGGTGACTACTACCCTAAAGTAAAACCCAAACACTAGGGAAGTACAATAAAGGGGAGTAATGGGGAGTAATAGCACTACCATCAGGTTTTATACTAAGTAAAATCTCATCGGATGTGGAAGGGATAGGGAGAACATGTGCAATAGTATGTAATGACATGTAATAGCACTGCAGTCCTTGTTACACTTGTGCAGCATGGAATATGACACACTAGAGGGGTGTTCAGACATGGATCGGTCCTCCTGGATGATAGGTGATAGAGCACGGGAAAGCATGCACCTTTGGCATGCTATACAGGGAAGTGTCATATAACTCCATAGTACAAATGATCAATGGACAGCTCGTGTAAATATGCCCTTTCCACACCTACAGAAATATGATTCCTTACAGCACAAAAATATTGCAAAGTGCGTTACTCCCTGAAAATGCAAAAGTGGGGCTCTCTAACTCGAGAGTAGATGCTGAAGGGGAAGTAGATGTGGCTCTCAAGAATATCCTGAGGCTCTCACAGAATGCAACAATAGATGGGAAGTTAATGAATTTTATGTCCTAAGTCCTACTAACTAATGTGTAAGTGATGGAAGAGAAGTGAAGTGAAAACCTCTAACTCTATGCTGATGTGTCAGCATACTAAGCAAGTTCCCAGGGCTTGGAGCCAAGTAGGTAGCACTAAACATACAAGGGTGATGTAATGTAAACACATAACAAGATAAGTGAACATAAATGGGAATGCAGAGACATATATGATATAATGTGAGTGAAACAAAGCGAAATACGCACCAATGGACCTTGGAGGATGAGGAAAGGACATGCAAATGGAATGCAATGAATCCTAGGGAGGTGCGCAGTAGTGCATGTCAAAGCATGAAAAACGAGAGAATGCTGTAAGGAACATTGTGTCTACCCATTGATTTTGAGGTCCTACAGGTTCGAACTCCAATGCTTGTATCACCATGCTCAGAGCATGCACTGTGCACGCCTCACACCTATCTCCACACACCTGTCCGTTCCTTGTCCTTACTGATTTACTGGTGAGTTATCTCAATTGCTACAGAAGCATTCACTTCGGATCCGAGCGCATGCCTTACATATAATTACATACATACTAATTATTTGGGACCGCGCTGTCATGCATGGTATGAACTCCATACCATAACATATACGATAAGGAATATAGAAGGAGATGATTAGGGAAGTATACAAGGATATATTTCTCACTATCATAAGCTTAGTTTCCTATTCTGATTTATTTATTTACTTGTATTTGTAGTTTTCCATCAGTTTCCAGTCTCTTTCTATTTTTCAGCCACTTGATTACATCAGAAAGCCACTCAGATATGTTTGTAAGCATGTCATGTGACTGGTAATAATCTGATTTGTAAGGATTTTTCCATGACTCATCATGTTTGGTCATGATTCATCATGCTTTGTAAGATTTTATTGTGCTTTGTAATATTTTACTCATGTACTTTAGTAAGCAGCTGATTCAGCACACCAAAAGGCTTGGTTTGTAAGCACATTCTTACCAATCCAGTGATGACTCATTGCTTAGTAAGGATGGTTTCCAAAATGTATATAAGGACTCCATTCTCACACAATAAATAAGTTTTCCCTTTTCCATTCTTCTCTCAAACCATGTGAGAGTTAGTAAGAATTTGAACAGGTGTTTTCCCCTTTCTGTCTCCTAGTGTGAGATCCAGAAGAAAGTGAAGGCCTAGTGTTGCCTTAGAAAACTGTGGTATAATCTAGTCAGATTAGTTGTATGCTATCTTACAGGGATCACCTATACAACAGTCTATCGTATTCGTATATTTGTTTTAGTTCAGCTTTCTCTCTTTTACAGGAAGGGAGACTCGTATTATCTAGCCAGCATTAGCAGAGGTCTAATATTACCTACTAGGTTCAGAGTAACCTGACAAAATATATATACTTCCTCACTATCAGAAGAGACCAACAAAGAAGGTGATTCATCACTCTTTGACCACCCATGAACAGCACATTATCAACCAAGAAGTAGAAAATCCGTTGACCATGAACTTGAGGCAGCTGGCATCTGTAGTCTTATCAAGTACAATTGTGATAGTCATTGTATTCTGAGCAACCTATAAGACCCTCAAGTAACAAGACAGCGCACTATTCGGCTTGGTACCGCACGCCTTCACGCTTATAGTTACAGTATATAGAGACCTTACTGGACCTTTAGTTCACACACTTTGCACACTCCCCACTCCTTAGCCATAGTTAGACTCTAAAAACACTGAATATATGACTGGATTTATTGTGTATCTGCGCTCACGATGACCCATGTGTACAAGCCATAACGCGCACCACGCCTTAGAGCACCCTTCCTCATTACAAGAGAGTCCCTTGCCTATATTCCGAGGTTCTCCCTCTCAGTAGCTGTCCTACGGGTTGAGTATATACCTCACACCCGAGTCTTACTTCAGAGTTTCCCCCATACTCATTATCACCTTTTCATCCCTGTAGCTGAGCCTCACCCTTCAATGCGAAGAGTGCAAAATATGCAATATGCGCGAAAATATGCAAGTACACAAAATGCGAAATGTGCGGGATCATGAAATGCACAAGATATGCAAGTATGCAAAATGTGTGAAAATGTGAAAATTGCGAATATGGCTGCACTGCAGTAGGTGCTGGTATAGGGTCATACAATATGGTCTGTACATGCCCATAGAGACTTGAGTCTCTACACCACCCTCCAAAGACATTAGCACAATCAATCTGCCATTCTCCTTCAAAAGAAATGACTTGCTTGATTTGCCATAGAGGATGCATTGGCATATGCCAGTAAGCCTCAGATACATCCACCTACAAATATGAAGAGAGTCTTTAGGGTGTTCTCAACGATATTCTCTAATGGCATCGCCCAAATCTCAAACATTATCAAGCGTAACTCCTGCAATATCCTCCTTCGTGATCATGGAGTTGAGGGAAAATTCCCCAGCACTGTGATTAATTACTAGATGGAACTTCCCTCCTTTTGGAACTGCATGAATTGGCACACCACACATCCCAGGGAGCAGGTCTGGACTGAAATTCAATGAGTATCTTCCAACACTTTCTTCCTTCAAGATCTGGTCTTGAAGAAATAAGTGTTCAGTCTCTGAGCATGGCTTCAGTGACAGGACATCCCAGGTTGTAGGGTAAGTCCCAACATGTGTGTCTGCCCAATGCCAGAAACCTTCTCATAAGCCTTGGCAAACAGATTGAATGAATGGCATATTTGGATGATTAGCAAGGGTAAGGAGTGTTTTGAAACGATCTGTGTTGATAGGAGTCAATACACAAAAAAGATGAGGATTTTCTGAAATGATAGTGATGGCCACAGAATTATTAAATTTGGATGGAGGAGGTCAAGGAAGGGGTTCAGCAGATTCAGTCCAAATAGCAGTCTTGCTGACTGATTTACTATCATTTCCCCAAATCATCCACCTCCTAAAATTTTGGTTGATGGCTATTCCTTCATCTAGCTCCCTTTGCCACAGAGCAGTCTCCCCTTTTGTGCACTCCCTTGCATTTGCTACAAATGTGGAACCAGATGCACTCGGCTGAAGACTTGTCGCAGGTTCCCTGGTTCCAGTTGTGACATGGCTCTCCCTGTGAGGAGTAATCTGTATGTGATGATTTCTTTCTGCCTCTAGTAACCTTTTCTGACCCTTTATCTCCAGCCCTGGTTTGAGAGGAGAGCTGCTGGAGCTTGGAGAATGCAACCATCCCAAGCAACGATAGTTGAGTGATTTCAAGTCTCCTGAATTCTTCAACTGAGTCAAATCATAAGGACTTTTGTCCTTCAATCTTGAGGCAACAGGCTTTATTGAAGTTGATGATCCTTGAGTGGAGACTGTAGTGAACATTGACAAAGAACCTGGAGATGTACTGTTTGTATCCCCTAAGCTCAGAATCTTTCCAGGGCATGATAAAGGCAAGTGCCTCAATCCATAAATACATTGCAATGCTCCAATCTCCATAGGTTCAGATTTTGTGAGTAGCAGTAGGTTGGGATAGAGTGATTTCAAATCCCTTCCTGAGAACCTGAGATTGCTTGGGGTTGATGAAGGTGGAATAGTGCCCCAATAAGACCTTTTCAAGGTCGGGTGCTCTTCCTTCAAGGAGTAGGGTCCATGGTGACAACAGAAAGCTGGGGTATCCCAGCATTGACATAACTTGTCCCTGATAGTACTTGGAATCTTCTGACCACTCCTCATAGCAGTTGAGCATGAGCTCTTCTGCTTGTTTTGGAGTAACATTTTGATAGGAATCGCTCTGGAGCCAGGGATAGAATTGGTACCTATCAGGGGAAAGTTTCTTTCTTTTTCCTCAAAGGATGAATTCATGTTCATCATTAGACGTGACACTTTCAACCTCTTCAGGTTGTTCTCATCTTCACAGTTTAGTCCACAACTCTTTCTCTTTCAAGATGGAGTGATTAGGTTTGAGTTCTCTATATTCTTCTTCTCTGTAACCCTCCTCAAAGCTGATTCTTGTCCTTGAGGTTGAAATCCTTCATCCCTTGATGCATGATCAAGGAGCTTGAGGAAGTGCTGAAATCCAGTTTTGAAGTCTTCTTGGGTAAGATACTCAGATTCTGCAATAGCGGACTGCAGCGCTGATTGGATTTCCAAGAGAGTATCTCCCTTTTGAATACACCCCTTTTTAAAGTCTTCAATGATTTGCCAACATTGACCAATGGTGTCTTGGTTGAAATCTCTGCTTTCACTCATCGAGGGATTGCTTTGCCTACTGATACTCTATGTACTTTTAGTCCTTTCTCATTTCAATCACTTCTCTTTCCCACCAATTTTTTAACCCTCCCTCCCTCTCTTATTGCTGGAGTTATAGTGTTGTTTTGTAGGTATGGTTTTAGTTTGGGGTTATGTAGGCTCCAAATCCATGGGGACCCCATGCTCTCGCAGTGAGGTCCTCATTTTGCTGGCTAAATCCTCTTGGTCTGTGTCCTCACGAGACTTAAGCACAATAATACTTATCTTGGTCAGAAAACAGCTTCAAAACTCTTTAATTCTCATTAGTCAGCAATTTCCCACACCTTTCATAATTTTTTCACACATTTTCACATCTTTTGAGATACTTTTACAGAAACACCCCAACATCTAAACATTAGCAACTCTACATCTGGACATAGTTATGTCTATGTAGGGAATTTTGCTTTGAAGAATTGTAAATAAACACAACATCATTTGAGTAATGTGTTATCTGTAAATATGAACAAATTCAGAATTAAGGTATTCAACAAGAGAGCACTAAGAATGTCTATTTTAGGGCTAGTGGCTAGAGCACAGCAACTAGGTAGTGCAAAGTCTTGGCACATAGCCATAAGTACAGCATTCAGGCAGTGTAAAGTCTTGGCACACAGCCTTTCAAGCACTTTATCTGAGACTTCCAAATTAGGTTAGCTCTGCACAGAAAGCACTGCTACTTGACCCAAGGATGCCAAATATGGGTTCCTCTGCCAAAGTGCTTCAGAATACTTTATTCAACAATTCTAGGTATTTTCAACAATTCTAGGTATTTTACTTGTATACCAATAATTTCTAGCATAGCCACCAGTAGAGTAGTATATAAGGGGCTCACTTTCTCCCCTTTGCAATAACAATACCCATCTTTTACACCTAAGAATTAGTAGGGCAATCATAGGGAAAATTCCCTAGGTTCTCAGTGAGTGAATATCTGAGTGACTATTTGAGAGAAATATTAAGTTATTTCCTCCATTCCTTTGACATTATTTGCAACATCATACAAAGCATCTGAGGCCACATCTGAGCCATCTTACACAGTACATTCCAGGTTCTCTTTTAGACACAGAAACAGTTCTGTGGAGAGAATATTAGTATTTTCAGCAATTAGGGAAGACAAATAAGGCTTGCAGTCAGTCAACAGTATTAAGAGCTTGGCCACTTAAGACTACATCAAGATGGTGTATTCTGTTCTGGTCTGCATCATACTCATTGTGAGTGCCTGAGCAGCAGAGGGTTGGTTTCGAAGTCATGTATTAGGTTGTCTTGATAGTGCCTGATCTTAGTTTGATCTCCATTGTTGAGGATAAGGAATATCCAAGAAGGATACAGCTTTAGGTCATTATATTCTGTTGCACCATTATATTCAGAGAAGTCATAGCACTGCATCAAGCCAGTTATTGACTTAACTTAGTAGAAGATCATAAGCACTGCATCAAGCCAGCTATTGATCTTATTTTCCCTCCACCTTTAGTCACTAGTATTTTGCTTAGAGAACTCAACAAACCTATTCCCCATGAACAACCACGTTATCGACCGTTGGTAATTGTCTGAACCGTTGACTGTGGTAGGATATTGAAATTGGTGATTTTATTGCTTTTCATATCCTAGTAAGATAGTGGGGACATTACCTGAGGTGACTTCTAGGTCACCCTGTTCCACTCACTTCTCTTTCACCTTGCTGTCTCCTCATGCCTCTCTTATCTCTAACTCATTCTGACTGCGCTTCCCATGAACCTTCCTTTCATGTACTACTACTCTTGGTCCATGCCCATCTCCTTTACCTATTTAAGACCCTAGTTACTGCTGGTATTTCTCTAACTTGAATCTACTTGGTTCTCTCTGATACTTGAACTCTAGCTCCTTGGAAAGGAGGCTAGCCTTTGACCTTGAATAGCTCTAGATCCTGCGGGAGTCTAGACGATCAGATCCTGCAGGAGTCCATAGCCTGACAAAGCTTCACTTCAGTCGGTCCTGATCTTGATTTAGCCTTTATTGGTGCAATTCTATCCGAGTTTGTAACACTTGGCAGAGCAGGCATCACTGGCCCATGACATCATAGACTCCATTGTTGCTGTTGCTTCCTCACAATGTGCAACACAAGGTTTAGGGCGAGAATCTTATATGCAGGAGCATGTAGCATCCATGGGCTAACCTGATGTTCCATGTTGCGTATAAACTGGGCATCCCTTGAAGCTGGGCCATTACCAGCAGAGCTGCAGAGGTTGGAATTATATGCAGTCAGAACATTGTTGGCATTGGGCAGAGGTACCACTGTGGCAGCCAGTAAACAGGCTTTCTTGGAACCTTGAAGCTCCAAAGCTGCTTGACTTACGAGCTCCAGCACAGTGACCACCTTGAGGTGCTGGGTAGAAAGAAATGGTCGTGAGCAGTATTTTACATTGTGATAGAGGATGTGTTTGCTCACCATAGATTGAATCATTATGGCTGCTGTTAGGTTAGAGTGATTGACCATCCTTTACCAATTTCGTGGTGGTGAATATTATGAGGGGTCACGTGAAATTGACGCGGTCGTGACGGGCCTGTGACGCGGCTTATGTGACGCGGCACCCACCTCCAAGTGCTCCACAAGATCAAGTACTGTGGTGCATACTCCACGACCACCTTCGTATTATCAACAGTGATGTCATACTCATGAAGCATTTTAATAGCTGCGAGTATGGTGTGGAGCTGCACGTCCATTGCTTTGCATCAATTCGCACTTTTCACCAATGTCCTACCCTTATTACCGGTCAACTCTAGATGGATGGGGAAGCAACCAAGTAAGCCGATTGATTGCTTGAGCACTGAGAATCTTATCGATCAAGAGAACAGTTACAATTTGGTCGTCCTCCCCCAATTCAGTTTCAACCACAGCCTTACTGTAAGTAACTACGTCGTGTACCAATATCTTTTTCGTAGAAACTCAGTGGTTGAGCTTAGGGGGCGGATGTGATTATTTCAGAGCCCACGCACCACATATGGACCCGTAAGAACAACCACATCCCGCTTCACAGCATGGTCACTTAAACTATGTCTCAGTGCGATCTTCAATCAGGTCTATGGCAAAATATTCAGTGCAGACATGACTCCCGTGGGTGTAGGTATCGATGAGGCTCGCATATGGCATAAACGGGGATACGGTGGTCTTGTAAGGCATATTTTCTAGTATCCGGTAATATTGAATCAAATGAATCTATCACCAGTGTGCAATCAATGCACTGACTCCCCAGGAAATCGGATATGCCTCGGCTTACGAAGCCTACCGAGTCTGGATCCATAACGTCGCGCTTTATGAGCCTCTCGGCGCAGACATTGAGCGCCAGGGAGAAGCATTCACAGGACTTGCTATTGCAGAAGGTACCAACTCTAGCTAGTATCGACTTCCTCACAACTCACTATATTTGTCATTCAGCCATCAGGATGTACATGATTTCACGCCCAGCTGATACAGATGGTTGTATACCAGCGTGCGAAGCTGCAGCAGCGACTGCATTGCATATATTCGATGAAGTTAGTATTCGTATGTTTGATATTTTGGACAGCCATTCCATGGGCTGTTGACTGATCGCACTGATACTGATGCAATGCCATCATAGAATCTGTCGGGTTCCGCCGGAGTTGATATGGGTACCGGGATGGGGTACGATACCGGAATGGATGTTGGCGCATATGGTTCAGGATTCGGAACGACGCCCAGGACGGCAGGTGGGATTGACCCGCATGCCATTGACTATGAGGCGCCATATTTCCGCCAGAGGGTTGGAAGACACAGGCGGCTCTCGATGCCAGCCCCATATTGCGCTACAGGAGCATATAGCCCCAGAGCGGGAACGGTCATGAGTGGGATTGGGGGCTCGCCTTACTCGGACACTGAACCTGGCATTGGCATGAAGGCGAATTCTCTAATTTATGGTGGTGGGAGCCCTTTAGTGGGTGGGAATGGAATGGGGGTTACAGGGTCGCACGGAGGTATTTACCCTGCCTATGGTGCTGGGTCCTCTGTGTATGGAATTGCATCTCCGAAACATTCGTCACCCATGTACGGCGCGTCTTCGCCATACACTAGCACCCCGAACGTCACGACGGTGTCTGCCTATCCAGGCACGACGACTGTCATCCAGATGCCCCGAAGACACCGCAGGTCATCTAGCAAACATCATAAAAACCATGCCAAGCGTGCGCGAAGTGCCGAGCCCAATATGATTGCATATACTGACGCAACAAGCAGTCCTACCTTCAACCATGTTAGGGGTGTAGCCGTTGGTGCCGCGAAGGCAGTAGGTGGCACCGTCGGAGGAATTGCTGGAGGAGCAGTAGGCTTTGTCGGAGGGGCCGTAGGAGGACTGGCACGAGGTGCGGTGAGCGGTTTTACAAGGGGAGCTATGGAAGGTGCCTCAATCGGCGCGTCTGGTCCCATGGGGGGCGGTGTGGGTGGTTTCTATGTTGGTCCTAAGAAGGGCTACGGTTACCCGGGACATAGAGGCACATATCGATACTAGTGTGCTTCAGACTCTGATACTATGCATCCCAAAACATTCTCAACAGTGTACATATATTTGGAATCGGTATATCCTGACACTCAGCCGCGGTGTGTGGTTTCCGTTCATTTACGGAAGTACACATCGTCTGACCAACTGGACCACTTCTCGGCAGCCTCGAGCAATAATTCCCCCTTCTGTCTCGCAGATTCCAAGGCGACCCTGTGCAAAGGAAGGCGCACTGGGGGTTCATCCAAACGAGACAACTTATAGACCACTTCTGCAAACTTGGCCGGATCGCCGTCAAAATGCGTCTGCCCGATACCAGGGTAGAGAGCTCGGTATGCGCGCGTAGGGAGGGATGCATTGGACGCATAGGCAGGGTGAATTGGTTCTGTCACATGACTTTGGATTATCGACGTACGAAACAGACCCGGCTCAATGAGAGTGATCTTTTTCGAGATGAATTACTTGTCAACACCGGAAAATACAGGCGACCTACTTTAATGTGCCACTCTGGGTCAAGTTCGCTGATATACCCTTCCGACAAACACTCCAAAGCTAATGATGACCAGTTAGACTTCAAAACCATGATATGAAATTGAGAGCCTGCCTACCAGCTTTGCTATCATTCGAATATCAGCCTACAAGGCAAACTGTGCAGAATATGTGAACTCACGCCGAAGCATAATGTACAGTGCCAGGCTGTGGAATAATGGCTGTCCGGGAAGAAACGTTTATTAATCGCCCGCCCACCGGACGATTCACGTCCCTGAAGCATCGTATGGCTTCACGCATGACATTTTCTGCACCCCAAAACAGTACATCGAACATCTCTCGTGCTGTCTTGTGAGGCACGCCTTCAGCTTCTGATACTATAGAGTATCCTGCATTGTTCAGCACGACATCGATACGATTAAAGTGTGAGACGGCCACATCGAATGCCGGGGCAATGGAGGGCGTATCTGTTACATCAAGCGGGAAAGTAACGAGGCGGGAGGAGGGATATGTAGCAGTGAGGTCTTCCAACATCGAGGGCTTGCGCAGGGTAGCAAACACGTTATCTCCTTTGCTCAATGCATATTCAACAACCTCCCGCCCTAGACCAGTCGATGCGCCAGTGACTGAATGCAGAGAGAGCTGTTAGATTTGTTTCCTAGCCATTAAGAGAAACAAATTGACTAAACCAAACTTTTGGGGAGGTCATTGTTGAATATTGTCTGACGATGTATCCCCAAATTCTGAGTTTGGGATCAATCTGTGGATGGATATGTGGACACTCACAGTGATCACAAAAACTGGGCCTTATGAAGAAGAGATAAACCGGGTTATCACTGATAAAGCTCTAGTAGATATTGGTTGCGACGTGAGAACATCAACCTCAGGTGGTAAAATTAGACAAGGGGATGCTCAATTCTAAAATACCATTGTCGTGTGACCTCTAGTTCTGCTGAGCTAGTGTTGCCGCGAACCGAACCGAATGGAATTGGAAATTGGATGCACTTCGGTAGAATTCATTGTGAACGAAACGAAGTGAAGTGACTTGGAGTTCGACGGCAACACTAACCGAGCACCGCTAACCCTCAATGAACCTGTCCCAAACGACAACGATATTTTAGAATTGAGTGTTCCTCAAGAATACATGCAAACTGTACATGTCGGAAATTAGCGCATTGAAGAAGTTTACAAAATTATGCTCGCCCCTGACTATTTTCCTCGTCAAGATATACATCATCTGACCAACTACCGTAATCTTCGACAGCTTGTAACAACTTCTGGCCTTTAATCTTTGCCGCTTCCAAGGCCGTTCTATGCAGCGGGAGATAAAACGGGGGGTCATCTAGCTGCACGAGCCTATACATCTGCAGTGCAAACTTGTAGATGTCTCCATCTGAAAAACGCTCAGCTCCTGGATATATGCTGCGGTATTGTCTAGAAGGCAAATTTGGATCGGAGTAAGCAGGATGGACTGGCACGAGAACATTGGTCCAGGGTGCGGCAGTACGGAAACGAGCAGGTTGAAGAACAGTGATCTGTGGAAGATGAATTCGACCATGAAAGTAGCATCATGAGTGAGACTCACCTTGATATTCCATGCTGGATCCAATTCAGTAGCATATCCTTCCGAAAGAGATTCAAGAGCTGTTTGCCACTAAATATTTCGAATCAAAGATAGGTGAACTATAAATACCTGCTTTACTATGCAAATGTCAGTTACAACAATGAGCGAAAAGGCGTCACGTACGCTGCGGCGTAGTGCGCTACTCCTGGAACAACTCGCAGGACTGCCCGAGATGACATTTGCAAGAGACGTCCCCCAGGAGGTTGGTTGAAATCTCTAAACGTCGTCACGGCTTCTCTCGTGACATTTGCGGCACCCCAAAACAATGTATCGAACAGGAGCTTTGCGTCGTCATTAGGCATGCCTTCTGCTTCACCAATTATGCATAGCCCTGCATTATTGAAAACAACGTCGATGCGGCCAAAAGTCTCGCGCGCTTTGAGAAAAGCGGTAGTGATATCAGAAGGAACTGTGACGTCCAGAGGCAAGACGAGAAGCCGATTCTTTGAGTACAAATTCGCAAGGTCATCTAGCATAGCAGGTTTTCGCAGAGTCGCAACAACATTGTCTCCTTTTCGAAGCATGACTTCGGTAACTGCCCGACCAAAACCCGAAGACGCTCCAGTCACTAGCAATAACGATTAGCATTTTCGGGTCATCGAGATATTCCTCACTTACCAAGCCACACCTTCGAATTTGAAGATGCCATAGTGGAAATAAACCGTCTTGAAAAGGAATAGCAGGCCAGCTTGTGATTATTTGAAGTTGACGACTGCTGAACACACTATCAAGGCCTTGGCTTTGACCACGATACGCATCAATTTAATCTCGGCCCGTGGGGTCGCAAGAATGACAATTCTGGGAATCGTGTGGTGGGAATGTATCATGACTTAGGCCTTGTACAATGGAGGAACACGCGGGAGTCTGCGGGAGTCCGTGTTGTCATCTGGGAATAATGCCCACCTCCAAGCCACCAAGGTAGCAGGGAATTGGCGGTCCGGGGAACCCTATCATGCAAAGATGACAGCAGTACGTAGGATCTCACTGAATTTCTTGACACGAAAAACACGTCACGTCGCACACCCTAGCACTTAGTTAGAGATCTAAGTTTAAGTGAGATCCAACTTGAGTGAACGAAGACATTGCTTACAACGTGCCCGACTCGTGACCATTATATTCCATAAGTACTCGTTTGAGAAGCTAATGTCGACGTTCTTCGTGCAGCCCGCACAGCCAACTGCACTATCAGATAGATATGAAGTGGAACTACCTGGTTATGAACTGTGGGCAACCATGGTGTGTATTGTGCAATTTCCTGTACATCTCCGAACTTGAATTTTATCTAGATCCAGAACGTTCACATTCTTGTGGGTTCGCTGGATGTAAAGGAGTTCAGTGCTGCGCTTTCTAGGACTTTGCAACTGTGGCCTCATACTGCTGGAAGGCTGGCAGACGATGGCGGGAAATATAAGGCAAGTTCAATTCTGTCCAAAAATTAGATCAAATTTATGAGCTTACAAGATTCACCTCACAAACGATGGAGTCCCGGTTGAATTCGAAGACCGTCCTCATGAATCAACGTCTTCGGTTGTCCTTGATTCTCACGTTATTCAGAGTGACCTATCGGACTTGCTGAACTCCCCTCGTCAGCACAGTGCGCTCGACTTCAAAGTCCCTCTTTTGAGACTTAAAGTCGTATCCTTTCGCGATGAAACCACACTCGGCATCTCTTGGAATCATATATTGGGTAGGTTGTTATCTGCGAGAAGTAATTTTCACGCGTTCCATACGTTATAGGTGATGCAACTGCGTTCTTCCGCTTCACTCATGCATTTTCCCAATTTTACCAAGGCTTACACCTTGTCTATCCACCGCCTACGTTCGAGAAGCCCGTTTTCCCTGAGCCTTCGGAGAGCACTATTGAAGAACTACGCCCATTAATGTACTACTTCCATGAACTTCATAGCAAGGAAGAGCTTCGTAAGAAGTACTCAGATCGAGGACATACATCAGAACAGGTCGATTACTTTTTTGAGAGGCAGGGATTGGAGACACTCTGTAACTCTTTGCGTCAAAGATCACCTTCAGCAGCAAGCCGGTTGTCAATCCATGACAGTCTCTCCGCGTACATCGTCACCGCAATCAATCGTATCTTGCCCAGTCAGATACGCAAGATCAAAGTCACTGACAGCGTCTGCCAGCGTTCCGTCATTCCACTTACAGACCCCGCTGACACAGCCATTTTAGTATCGCTTCTCTGGAGCAAGCTTCGCATTTCCTGATGTTGCTGGCAATGCTATAATCGACGTATGTCAGGCATCAGGATCTTCGTTACTTGCTGATATCTCTTTAGGCCCTGACAGTACTGCCAGAGACTCCGACCGATATTACAGGTATTGCCACAAGCATCCGCGAGACCCTCACGCACTATCGACAGCACGAAGTCATCTCAACATGGATGTCCGTAACCAGTCACCTGATGCTAGCAGCTGCAAAGACAGGGAAATCATTCTACTACCCTCCTTCTGCCGAAATTATGCCTGTGAATTCTATGGCAGCGTGTGTTATTCGCTGCCTTTCATGTCTTGATTTTGACTCATGTAGTCATCAGTATCGACTGGTGTTCAGCACACTTCGGTCAATCAGAGTCACACAGATATCACATGAGTGGTCATGGTTTGCTATATCTGCGCGTCTTTGGCGCCAATCCATGGCGCGGAGATGATGGATCGTGGCATGCTCCAGAGGGAAGAATTGATATATCCATCGGAGTGCCTCAGGGATGCAGGCAAAAGGTGTTGGACATACTGGCGCAAGGAATCGATAGCATCAAAATAGATAGTTGAACGACATGGATCTCAATCTTACAATTCTACTTGAGCCCTTGCTCGTCAACTCAAGTCTTGATTTCGTCCCGAAGATCATTTAATTGCAAAACTGATATAGGTTTAACATATGACCGTTTGGGTTCTGAATGGGCACACAGCAAACCCAGGGCAGAAAGCGAGTCCGCCATCCAGCACGGCTGAAGGTGATGTCAGGATGTGAGGTTGTTCCACTTGTCACGGGAGCCTCAGTGGCTGTAGGAAGCGTCGTGGATGCCGTGTCAGTGGCAAGCGGTTGCTGTGATAATGCCAAATTGCTCTTGGTCGCTCCATCGTGTCACTGCGTGGAGGTAAGATTGGGAGGTTGAGAGGACCTAGTAGCTCATTTTCTTGCGTAATAGCCGCTCTGTTTCAAAAGTGTAATAATAATAAAGAAATTGGAAGAGAAAAGATATACAGGTTTGCCTGCTGTTAGCGTGAGATCGAGCATTTGTACACGCAACTGGATGCCTGATTCATCCCCCCTGCGTAGTATACCAGAGACGAAACTTTGAACCCAGCTCGAAGCGTTGGATCGGGATTGTGTTACATGCTCAGTTGCTGCGCATGATGTCGAGGATTATGAACGGTCGCAAGAGAATGTGCAAATCTAGATGGAAATCACGTACATCAACACGGTGCAGTGCGTGGCTAAAAATCAAGGATACAGTCGGTCCAGGGGACATGCCAAAGTCTTGGAAACTCATCGTCGGTGGAGATTGTTCCTCCATTTTCCCTTTGCTTATCCAAGTATTGAACAGCGTCTGTCTGATATAGGCCTCCCCCTGACATCTCACCCCGTAGTGGTTCCGGGGTAAACTTGGCTGATATCCGTCCGACGCGACCACACATCGATGTTTGGAGATGCTCCATAAGGTGACAGTGACTTTCCTTCACGCAAATTCAAATAACTTCAGTTGGTTTTTTTTGGAAGTGAGTTGATAGCAAAGATCTGGAGTGCATGAGGGCGTACGAGGATGTTTTATTGTGCCTCTGAAAGTAGTTCAAGAAAGGCTTTGTGATTAACACTGGGAGAACTATGATGCTACTGAACGAGAAATATCAGGGAAGATGGGTTCCTGGTCACGATATCGATTGGTGAAGGTTTATCGCTTTTCATCAATGAAAGTATCGCTTCCTCGTAATCCATCCTCTCGAGGAGTGCACAAATTCTCAACAGTACACTGACATCTTTTTTACCACTGGCCACGGTATGTGCGAGAGCGAGCGGATGCTGCTGAGATGAACCATGATCGACACTCCCAAGATTGATCGGAATAGCCGACTAAACTCTGGAGTGTCGTGTCCATGAAGGTCCAACCAATACTCCTTTCTAAGTGTTTTTCATGCGGGACATCAGCTTTGGGGTAAATAGGATCACAAAATATGAGAAGCGGCCATACCCGTGGCAAAGCATAGTATCAATACACAGATAATCATTACCGAAGACATCCATGAGTTATATCAGCTAAGTTGCCCTTCTGCGCGAATCAGCAGCGGCTTCGATGGGTTTTATCCCTACCATTTTCTCGACCACAGCCTGAAACCATTAATTTCAAGTCCCTTCAGCTGGATAGCTCCCACTAACCTGAGCTTGATCCCAGTCTAAAGCTTCGTCATCGTCGTCTTCCTCAATTGGCCTGATGATGTCCTCGTTCCCAGCTCCAAGGCCCCACCCGCCCCCACGCTGGTGGTACGGCTTCGTCAGCCCCTTATCAATCCCCCCAATCTTGGGGGTTTCTCCGCCCTCTTCTTCCTCCTGTTCATCTGTTTGTGCAGGCATCGTTGCCCAGCCGCCAACAATCCCAAGTACACTCGCTGCTCCGGAGGAGCCAATTCGCCCCCGTCGATCACGTGGGCGCCCGGCTGACAGGAAACTGGGCGTGGCTGCCCGAGGTGCGAGACCATATCCATGCGAAAGCCGCTGCGGGTTTGAGACCAGCCGGAGTAGAGACTCGATTGCTGCTTCGCCTGCCGAAGGCTGGATAACAGGTGCGTGTAGTGAAAGTGTGGGAGAAGGAGAGCGGACGCGCCGCTCAGATGTAAGGACCAGCAACCTAGCGAAAGCGTCACGATGAAGTAGATTTTAAATTTAATAGGGCACACACATCTGCTGTAATCTCGGTTGGCGGAAGGGACTTAGCCGTGCAAGCATGTCTTTCCCTGAAGGAGGGGACAACAAATTCTGTAGACGACCATGGATAGGAAGCACGACACGATCACGGAACGCACATAAGGCAACGCTGCGAACATCAATCGTTGGAGATAACGAAGATAGCGCTGATGAGCCATTCAGTTTACTGCCTTGTCGCGTGGGTGAAGAGGTCCGATGTTGTTTTTGCGTACGATGTAGTGAGGTCAGGAAAGAATCCGTCTGCAATGGTAATAGGACCTAAAAGACGAGCTTAGAACAGAAAATGAGCCATTATTAGGAAAGACAACTAACCCCCTCGATATACGGGAGTATTTGGTCCCAGAAAAAGGCCCAGATCTCAATGACACGGCCTAGTAATATTTCGTCTGAAATATTAGAAAGCTTGGCGTTGAGAGTGACCATTCCTGCTGCGATGAGCTCGCGCGCGTCCGTTTCGAGAGTTGCTAGGGTTTTCGAAGGGGACACAGCTAGCACCGTTTGGATATGACGCCGTACAAGGGCGTTGAGGTCTTCTCTGTGCATACTTAAACTCTGCAAAATAAGTGATCGCGCAACAAACGTACATGGGTACACGTAATGGCTCCTCATTGAACAGGGGGAGGACATGCACATGTAGTGTGCGCCAGGGATTGTCCTTGTCTGTTATACCTACGCTTGACGTGATGGAATGAAGTGTTTGAGTATTTGCAATGCCACTGCTGGATGGCGAGGTTGATGGCGCGAGGGTGAGAGGGGGTGAAACAGGACCTGTGGACAAGGAGGGAGCAATGCTGGGATTAAGACCTGCGAGAGTCCCGAGGCGGTGCATTTCTCGTGAAACGAGCTTCGCATCGTAAGTCCGAGTAGAGGAGGGCTAAGGTAGCAAACGTCAAATATTGAAACGTGTGATGAATGGGAGGCATACTTTCGAGGGAGATGTGTGTGATTTGAGGGTATTCGAAGATGCAACAGAAGCCATTAACGGGGATTGGGAAGCTGCAGTTTCAGCGCGAGCATGAGAATGCGACCGGTCGCTGTGTTTGAGGTGCTGCGAAGGAGATGGACTTGTATTCCTGGGGTTGCTAGTACTGTTCGACGCAATAAAGAAGCCCAGTCGTCTTGATGATTGTTGTGGAGGTGCGGCAAGGAACGGATCGGAACTAGGGATATTAGTGTTCAGATTGGGACGCGTATGCGGTGCAGAACCATCAAAATCAGATTGGTTATCAGCATCAAGTAATGCTTCATGCTGCTGCCGGCGGCGATCATGCTCGTGGTGAAAAGTGGGCAGGGCTAAGAAGGGACCCGAGCGAAAAATGGATGGTTTTGGACGTGGTGTTGCATCACTGGAGGACGCAGACCTGCCATCATCACTATGCCTGCGCTTTGGACAACTGCTGTCGTTCTGCTCGTTATCACCGTCATCAACGCCAAAAATCGGTGACGGCGGGGTCGGGGGCCCACTGTCATATGACCGCCTAGCGCGGCTGAGCAGCATTTTAGAAGCAAGTAGCACTTGACTCTGGAGTGCGGCTGAAGAGGAAACATATTGATGACGGACCTTATGCTTCAAATAGGCACAGTAACAACTGTGGGATCATCGACGACGATTATAGTTCCTACTCGCGAGACTTGGTGGCTGTGCAATTGAGTGAACCCTGGTTATGAGGGAGTCGCTTAGTCAGCACAAGTTGCGATACGGCGGTTGTGCCGCGACTCGCCCGCTCACCGAGCGGCAACGAGCGGAGGAATTAATTATTATGGAAGGAAATCCGATCCAAAAAATATTTATACTGATGCACACATCACGTGAACGTGATATCATACCGACGTCAGTCCTTGAAGGTATATAAGGCGTCCCCTAGGGGGTTGTCATCCCCAATCAATTCCCTGAATTCTTCAACAAACTATCATGTCTGGTACGTTTTTCCGAATTGTCGGCATCTTACGATACTTATGAGTTTGTTGTGTTTCAGGAACCTCAGAACACACCAAAGATACAGCGCGCGTTGTTGCTGGCTTGAAAGCGGCTGTTCATAACCCTAATGTATCAGAGGAAGCCAAGGAGAACGCCTTGAAGCGTCTTGAAGAGATGGGTCAGTCAGTGGACCCTATTATGCCAGCTCAGGCAAAGGCTACTCAGTCTGCAGCGGCTGAGGCACATGAGAAGAATGTCCTTCGGGGCTATAAGGCAGCAGCTTCTAGTACGTTGGTCGCTTGCGAATGCGCATCATCTTGCTGATTTGTGCAGATCCACATGTTTCCGAGGAAGCCAAGCAACACGCCAGAGAGGTGTTGGAGGCCGCTGGCATACAGCACAAGCTTGACACACATTCAGAAGAGGAACACCAGCACCGTGTCCTTGCTGGATACAAGGCGGCCATTCACAGTAAGATTCGTTTCCGTACTATGTAGGCGTCTTCTGATCGTGTGCGTCTCCAGATCCAAACGTTTCAGCTGCGGCCAAGCAGCATGCCAGAGAGTATCTTGCAGATAGTGGGGTTACCGATCTGGATTGATTGAAAAGAAGCTGCTTAGGATGATTGTATTTTACTCCCATTCATCGACATCGCATTAATGGTATCATTAAAATTGCCTGCTGCTACTTACTTTGAGAGCTCCTCGAGTCGAGTCAGAACTCTATCCACTCTGTCCTCCAGACCTTGCACATTCCCTGCTACTGTCCCTTTATTAGCCTCCAAGCTGACCTCCACGTCTCCGACGGCAATTTTGAGAGCTTCCAGAGCGTCCCTTGTTTTACGCTGCTCTTCTTCAAGCGCCGTCATCGTTCCCTGAAACTCACCCGCAGATGCATGCAGCGCAGAGAGGGTTCTCAAACGAGTTAATATATGTGGGATGTGAGGAAGTGAAGGAGCCAGACGTGTCAACAGGGGGAGGAGTGCATCCTGGGTTGCAGTGCCAGGAATTATTGTTGTACTCCCAGGCGCTTGGCGTTTTTGCGCTTGCGCGGTAGACACTCGTTCAAGGTCGGATAACAGAAGTTTTAATCGACGGGAAATGGAGTCAATATGCCGCGGTTGAGTCAAGAGCATTAGTTGTGAGTTCAAGCGCGTGAGCATAGGAAGAAGGGGTGGAGTCATCGGTGTAGACTGGAAACTGGTTAACGGCGCCCTGTCCCTCGGCGTCGAAAAATACATACCTCATCCAAAGTTGCGCCCACCGAGCCCACCAGTTTCTCTAGTTCCCCGACTCGTTTGTCCATTTCAGCGACACCCCGAACTTCCGGACCTCCCTGCACTTTTGACTCCTTTGCCTTGACATCCGCACTAGATTGCTCCACATCTTCTTCAATATCTTCCCTGCCTCCATCACCAAGCACAACACCAACTAATCTCCCTCTTCCCTCACGCCCCATTCTGACTTTCTCTAACCGTCTGCGCACGTCTACTAATCCTCTGATCATCTCACCAGCATCGACACCCTCAGCTTTGAGTGCAGGATTGGACGGATCTGCAACCTCACCCTCCAAAGCAGCAAGCTCAGCTTGTAGTGCTCGTAGGCGCGCAGGGAGAGGTCGCCTGCTTGGTGATGGCGAACGTGATGGAGAGGATGTCGGTGACGGGGGGTATGCAAAGCGTGATTCCTGGCCTGATGTGTGGTCAGATGTCAGTAACCAGATACAGCGTATACGTGTTTAAGGGAGTGCGACGCACGCCGTCGTTCGGCTCTTCGAAAGTGTCTGCTCGCATCTTCCGCACTGATCAAGTTGCTATTATCGAGTTCTTCTTTCGAGGCTTCCGCACTCCGCTGAGTGCGTACCCGCGGACCTGATGGTTCGTCAGAATCCGAATCTCCTCCCTGATAGAGATCAGTTGTTTTTGGGTGACATTATATCAACACGAGAAGCGCTTACGTTGATCTCAGATGAGGGAAACACGTCCTCCGTTTCATAGACATCTGGCGCAGTGTCCTGTCATCAAGCAATAAGTAGAGACACCACAGGAATAGTAGCGATAAAACACACGATATCCGGGAGATTTGCATATTTATTCGCGCTCATCGTGAGTGTTCGAACATTCAAATATTCACACTTTGTGCAGACTTGCGGCAGTAAGTAGCGTAGCAGTCGCGTCCATGTTAGACCCCGTGGGAACTCTCGATCGCAAAATGTACCAAAAAAGCGTCACCTGAGCGATTCGAACACTCGCGGGCAAAGCCCAACCGCTTAGCTGTGTATAGCAGGCGATCCCGTTAACCACTCCGGCAAAGTGACTTGTTGGTTTGCAAGGCGATAGGATACACAACCACATACACTGTCCCAACGACGCCAAGATCTTGTTATTCCAGAATGTCTAACCGGGTTGGACGACCTGCGAATTCTAAATTCACTAGTGTCTACCTTCCCAGTGACCTAACTATCAACCAGTCCCATATAAATGTGTCTACAGAGAAATGTACTTTGCTAAATCCCATCAAACCAGTGAGGAATGTACACTCAGGCCGGCTTAGAGTTCAGTAAGTTGTTCATCAAAAAAAATAGCCGTGAGCGGTACGCCATCGGGACGAATAACGCCACGATACATGCCACTGCAGTTCAGTGGAAGAGCCACTAGCACAACCAGTGTTCGAGTCAGTGTATCGTTTCACACGAGGACATAAACGTACCATTGCCGTCTCTGTCCAGTGCAATGACACCACCCATTCCACCTTCCTTGAACAAATCATCGATGACATTCTGAGTCGCCTCGTCCAGGGACTCGTCAAGGTATTGCATCCGCCGAGCAATGTTGGAAGCTGCAGCACGGCGAATGTAGTACTAAACTGTATGGTTAGCACTTGCAAACTGAACATCTGCTCGACTGTTTCTCACGTCTCCATCACCAGTACCAGAAACGCCTACACCCTGATATTTCGATTTGCCTTTTAGGCGATCCCAGGTACGCTTCACAAATCCACCGTCCCTCTCCCATTCTTCAGCCCAAAAACCACATCCCATTACGGGAGTATCTCCAACTCGACCGACAAGCTTATTTGTACGTCCCCCAGTGGAGGTTACTGCCGCAATGCAGCCCCGGATATCAAGTGCGACTGCACCAACAGTACCCGTTGGCATCAGATCAAGGGGCTCCCAGGTCTCTTTGTCTTTGTCGTCAGAAAGGCTGGCGACATCTGTAGTCTCCGAATTTGTGTCATCGGGTATTTCAGGTCTGGGGTATTCAACGGGATCTTCAGGTAATCCAAGACCACGTCTGTGTTCTCTCCACCGTGCCTCAGTCCAGAAATAGGATGGATCAACTTGACGTACGCCAAGTGAAGCACCTGTGGCTTCTGCTGCTGCACCCGATAACATTGGGTGAGGGGCAAGCTGGGGCGCAAGGTAGAGCGCGCGTGCGAGGTGAGAAGGATTTCTGGTGTGAGTAAGTAACGTAACTGATGATCCACGTCGGGAGGAGGGCATTGCGGGGTGCGATGCAGGAGGTTTGGAGACCATCAAAGAAGTCTCGAGCTCAATCTAGATAGCATGATCTACATGAGGGCCCTTAATCATAGGTAAGGAACCGTACCTTGCCTGCAACATTAAAGACCGCGCCATGCCCAGAGTTGAACAACGGGCAGTCTATAAATCAAATACAGGAGTTAGTCGTTGACTGTCCGAATACTTATTTATCCCACCTTCCATAACTGATACAGCCTCGACTGCGGCATCCATAGCCTCTCCTCCGCTCTTGAGCACCTCATAGCCCGCTTTCAATGCCCGTGAGAGTGCAGCTCTGTATGTAGCGCGTTGCTCAGGTGTTGAGCCCTCCCGTATCATGGTACCAGCACCTCCGTGGATGACAAGCACATAGTTGGGCTCTGCAGACCTCTTGCCGGGCTTAAGCGTAGGGTTCGCGTTCTTCGAGGCGGGCATTGTAAGCAATTTTCTACAAGGAAGTGATCCAGTAGGCAAGTCGAAAAGAACGGCCTCTGAATCCCTGGGAAGTAAGATTGCTCACACACAAAGATAAGATAGATACGTATGCACTGTGACATTGATACAATGATAGAACGAGAGACATTAATATTGGCAACACGTCCATTTGGCAGGATCTGAGATCTGATTATAGTTCGGGCGGAGTTTCAAAACGAAGTGCTACCCCCAAGTTGGACAATAGACTCATGCTAAGGACTATATGTTACGTATGATGGTTAAATCGGTTGAAGAATCCTCTCAACAGCGTTCGACAGTTGACGTTACACTGCTGTGAAGAGAGTTACCGCTTATATAGTGGCTCGAGCTGCCCAATACGCTGACCTTGATGATACGACTGTCTAATTGTTTTCCAGTCCAATTAGATTAGTTTGACTACGAGAGATTACCTGTTGACTTCAACTCAACATGGTGAATGACTATTTTCCCGATTCCGCTGGTTTTCAGACTGCCGCAGTGCGTGCTCCTTATCACATGTCGGTTTTATTTGCTCATTTGAATTCAGTATACTGCAGGTAGTCTATATTTTCCTGTTTCTGTTGGCAAAACTGATTCCTCCGAACAGTTGCATCCATAGCAGCTTTAGTAAGGAGGACCAAACGGAAGACGATGATAACTACTGATTTCTCTCTGCAGCTTTTTGACTTCATCATCACTTTCGACTCGGAGGTCTGTTATTTTCAATGGCGCTATGTAAAGTTGACAAGATGCCAGGTTCGTTGGACATGGGGAAGAGGGTGGGGGATGATCAGGATAATCTTCATCATTTCTCGCTATGTGCCATTCGTTGGCCTTGTTATGACCGTATACTGTGAGCATTCGCGACCTTCTGTCTACCCTCGCCCTTCACTGAGGTTTTGCGGATAGATTCGGTCGGGTCTACTCATGGAGGAATTGTAAGTTCTTCGCGATACGACATTAAAAAATACCCATGACGATATTTCAGCCCGATCATGGAACATTCACTGCTGTATACGATGGTTGTATATCACAAGAACATCACTTAAGATCCAATTCTCAATCATTTTTAGGCGTCCGTTGGTTGGGTATAGCTGCTGCTGAGTGTGAGTATCAACTCTAAGTTATTTTTCCCCCCTTTCTAATGACTTCTTTTATTCAAAGTCCTACTTGTGTTAAGGACATATGCGGTTTGGGGGGGCGATAAGAGGTTCTTAACTGTGACATTGATTTTTACCACGGTGAGCCCAGTCTCTTTCTCCTGAGCCATTTGTTTTTGACTGAAAAAGACAACCATTCTTTCAGGTCATCTCAGTATTGGTGCTGGCAATCTCACAAGTTGGTGCAAGTGAATCCGGAGGTCTGTATCTTTGTGCTGAATTTCTTCTGCTCACACTATTTATTCAGATTCGACTGGCGTATTTGAGGAAGGACATGACTCTAGCATTTTTTATGGTCTATTGGTGTTGGTTGAGCTTGGTACGCAGCATTGCAATGATTCTGCTCAGTTACTGCATGATCCTCCATAGTGCTGTTGACGCTGATGCTGTATAAACGCTTTAAATCTTTCCGATCAGAAGGTAGTCCGCTGATGACTACTTTATATCGGGATGGCGTAGTTTCTATACTATGTATTACCCGTGAGTGCCGAAGGCTCCCGTGAGTAACGTGACCTTATCTTTCGCAGTGGTCTCGATGGCAAATTGCATCTCCATCGTCTTACTACCTGTGAGCAAGTCGTTATATCACCATATAATCATCTGATCTAGGCGTCTAGCCGCCCTATACCGGAGTTCTCGCTGGGTAAATTGTGTTGTCACTTATTTCGTGTTTAAAGCTGAATCAGAGAAGCCCGCAGCTGGTCACCCATAGCGTTCTCGCCTCACGCATCCTATTCAATTTACGAGCAATGTCCCACTTGCAGAATGTTGTGACAGACGAATCGATTATCTTGGGAGTGGTTTCTCAACCCATAGCGTTTCAAACCCCACATTGCACAGATCATACAGAGCTGTCGGAATTTACAGACTGCTAGTCTAATGCTTACACCATCTTGCTATCAATAATTCTATGCCTTTGCGAGGTTATTAATGTAATCAAATCAATAGTTCGTCCACGCATGTTTCTGAATCCTAGTAACATGTAGGAGGGAAGCGTATGATATAACTGAAGTACGGGGTTAAAGATTGGCATCTCATCTCATAAATACATATATACGATCTTGATACTTGACAGATTGGTATTCGGTACCGGCATCAGTTATCTGAGCGAGAGTGCAGAGAGGTACTATCCCCAACAGAATCTAATTGAGATCCAGAACTGAAAGGAAGGAATACACAGTAGGCTCAGGTTCAAGTCTTGTCAAACAATAGGTAGGCTTACCTCGGCCTGGCATCAGACACTTGTTCATCTCGAGTACTAGCACTGATCTCTGACGAAAGAAACTCGCGAGTTGCAGCTGTAATTACCGATTAGTCAATGTGACGCTATAGGATACAGAAAACCAACATTTACCGCCTGCGTAGGGTGCTCGATAAAGTCGACTTGACGGCAACTGGAGGTCAAGGGCTACGAGCAATTGCTCAGCCACCGCTTGTTCCATCTTGCAACGTCGTGTGAGCAGCGTGAACACTTCATTTCGCTTGAGAGATTTAGACTGGTCTGTCCCAATGAATTTTTGAACTCGCCGCCATAGCTGTTGCAGAGTGGACTTAGGATTAGGTCCTGCATCGCAACATTTCACTAGTAGTTCCTTGATCGCCTTCTGCGATTCGGTGTCCGCGGCTGAAGCACCAGGTCCAGGCGTGCTAGTTATGTTTGCACAAACGTAGTCCACACAAGCGATTTCGTGTGAGCGGAAAATTGCCTTGTAGCATTTGTCGTTTACGCCACGGTTGGTGACGACAAGAGCAACTGGAACTTCTTCTTCACAAAACACTTCGCGGAGCAACCTATAGTGACCCCTCATCTTCTCAATTTCATCGCCGCGTACGCAATAGAGGAGTAGGTCAATGCCGCCTCTTTTCCTTAGGACATCGATCGCGAGGTATGTATCAGCGATAGCGTTCGTGTAACCCTCTGTATCTAGCCCAGGTTCAAGAAAACCAATGGTATCAAAGACCTGGAATGAACGACCATCGACCGGAATCGCATACTCAGTCCAGTGTTGAGTACAGTGACCGAGGTCGTCTGACGTGGGTGCCCGGCTTTCTCCAGCGAGCATGTTCACGACCGAGCTCTTCCCACACCCTGTTTGGCCAACGACGAGTACGTTGAACATCTACTATTAAGTGAACACTCGAGTTTGCGTACTATGCTCAAGACACGCACCGACATATGCAGTTCTTGGTATCGATCTAGACACTGGGCTCAAGTTGCTGAATTATGCTAATGACAGTCAAATATTTCGAAATAGAAAATGTAAGGAATGCAACATACCAAGATTCTCGAATCCAACACGACAGAGCAAAGGTAAGTGTAGGTTGGGTTATTTGAAGGTTAAAGAAAGCACCAACAGCCTGCACCCACACGTTGTTGCCTCATGCAGTGCGCGAGGTCTACCTCATATTCATAAGACCAAGTCCCCATCGCTTATCAAGCACATTGCATACCATTTACGTCGGTGAGGTTGCGAACGGCTTTGAGACTCATAGCACTGTCTGGTGCCCTTGTCGGACGGTGATCAAGTCTTCGACCCGGAAACAAGACTATTTTTTTCCATGAGTGGTATTATTTGGGAGCTTGTAGTTCGTACTCGTTGGTCGCTTTATGTGTTTCCTGAGGAGTGATTAAAATCCAAACCCACCTGCACGAACATACAAGCTGCGGACGGTCTAGTCGCAGCTCCCATCAGGTGGACCATCCTTCCATCTCTCATCCACCTTTGCGCAATCAAAAATTTCCTTGCCCAACTTCTCGTTCACCTCGTTATGACGCTCACAAAACCACTTGCTCAACCTCTCCCGACTGCTCACGTCTGGGGGATGCTCCTTCATTTTGTCGCCAAAGTCCGCCGCGCAATGTGTGCATGGATACAGGGCGGGTAGTGCGTGGATGAGATTTAGCATATTTGCACGCTGGTGGATAGTGGGCCGTACTGGGTAGTATGCTGCAGTCGCATGCAAAAATGTCCACGTGGCACGTCCAAGGGCTTCGACATCTGGCGGACAGTGTGGGGGCAGGGTTGCGTTTTCTGGCTTGGGATCGGGGGATCGGAAGCCCGTTCCAGATGCAAAGGCAGCCATCATTCCTGCGGTGGATTTCTTGCTCGAACCAGTAGTGCTCGAAGCGGCGGGTCTCCAATTACGAAACGCCGTACATATTTTGCAGGGTTTTCCGTCCGGACCAAGCACCATACCGGGTGGTAACGAAGGCTTGGATGTCGCTGAGCCTGGTGATGCCGGGCGTTCAGATGATTGAGATCGATCTCCCATGACGGAACGAGATACACTGCACGTGCATGGTTTTACATGAGGTTATCAGTACCAACCACGTTGCTCTTGGAAGTTACTATTACCTTAAAACACCAGATGACAATTGTACAGGGCAAGGGCAATTCGAACTCGTTGATTGTATCAGAAGTTACGCGTTCCGTTGTAAAAGAGATCCCACATAGTAATATATTAAGGTTTACGCCGAGCACAGCACCCAAGCTGACCTAATATAGCTACACTGATGATGTTACGAAGGTCGCGCACAATGGCGCCAGAATTCCGTGCGCCATGCCGGAAGGTGACAAAAATAAATGGATTCGAGCACTGCAATGATTGTGCCAGTGTGTCTTCTCCTTCATTGCGTGGAACATTGAACGCCTTGGTCCATGAGTCCTTCAGCATCTTCCTCTTCCTCGCCCTCAGCTAAGAGTCCCGGGGATAGTCCTGGACACGAACAACATGTCAATATAAACGATGCGGAAGCGCTATTCCCTCAGCCGGTGCGCGGAGGTCTACATCGTGGCCTGTCTGCACGACAAGTACAAATGATTGCAATTGGTGGTACCATTGGAACTGGTCTTTTCCTAGGAACCGGAAGATCCCTGGCTCAAGGTGGTCCTGCGAGCATGCTGATTTGTTATGGAATAGTGGGATTCATCGTATATGTGACACTGTTGCTGTTAGGGGAGATGGCCACACAGTACCCAGTGGCTGGTGTGCCCTCTTTTTTCATATTCAGGCAACACGCTGACTATCTGCATCGTTGCAAGGGTCCTTTAACGCCTATGCGACGCGCTTTTTTTCGCCGTCTTATGGTTTTGCGCTGTCGTGGAACTATTGGTTTAATGATGCAGTGTCTGTTGCCTCTGATCTCACTGCTGCCCAGCTAGTGTTACAATTCTGGACGACGTCATATCCTTGGCTGGTTAGCCTGCTCTTTTGGGTGTTCCTTGTATCAATTAACGCCACTCATGTTAAAGCTTATGGAGAATTGGGTCAGTAAGGTAGACTTCCTTTTTCTTTTCAAAATGGGATTAACGCCTTGCGGCAGAGTATTGGCTTTCGTTCCTGAAGGTTGCTACCATCGTAATCTTCATTATCGTTGGTATCCTCGTTAATGTCGGCGTCAACGAGTCACATACCTACATCGGAGCACACAATTGGTACATTCCTGGTGCTCCGTTCGTTGGTGGCTTTGGTGGCTTTGCCAAGGTTTTTGTGACAGCCAGTTTCGCATGTGAGTTGCATTGCTAGTTATGAAGCCAATCACCTGATCGGTCTGTAGACGGTGGAACAGAAAGTCTAGGTATCACCGCAGGAGAGACGAAGAACCCTTCGCAAAACATGCCAAAGGTTGTCAATTTTGTGTTTTGGAGGCAAGTATTCGGAGCTCTATACAGATTATTGATGTACGAGCGGTGTGATTAGAATTCTGTTATTTTATATCTTGAGCATCTTGCTTATCGGCCTGAACGGTGGAGTGCTCTTTGCTCTCACACTGCTACACACCTAATTGTCTTCATTAGTACCATGGAATTACCCGGATCTGTCGAATAAAACAACCACTACATCCCCTTTTACGATTGTATTTACTCTAGCTGGTTCAAGTGAGCATATCCTGCTCGTCCCTCGTCCAAGTGTTAACGCTATTTCAAACAGCTGTGGCCGGATCATTTATGAATACCGTCATCCTCACCTCTGTGTTATCTGCCGGTAACCACGCTCTTTTCGCGGGGACAAGAGTTCTGTATGGTCTATCTGTTGTTAGCCCCATCCCTCACGCACCTCGTATATTTTCTCGGACCACTCGAGCAGGCGTTCCCTTGTACGCGCTGCTTGCGACTAGTAGCATTAGCGTGCTCTGTTTAGGCAGCAGTTATATCGGCAGTGGCCAGTTGTGGGGCTGGTTGCAAAACATTGTTGGAGTTTCAAACCAGGTCTGTATCAATACGTGAATTTGTGGTAACCCTGGACTAAGAAAAATCAGATCGCCTGGTTATCAATTGGATTGGCCAGTTGGAGATTCAGGAAAGCCTGGATCAGACAGGGTCGATCTATAGACGAAATGAAGTTTCGAGCATCGTGGACCTGGCCATGGGGTCCTTACTTTGTTGTGCGTGTGTTAATACTGCAAGTCACCTCTTCCCTAACCCATGCGACTTCCCAGATTATCACCGTGATCGCCTTGATTTTGAGTACGTACTTTGCTTATTACACTGCTACCTTTGCATACTGAGTACTGACAAACTGAAAAGTCCAAGGGTGGTCCTCTATATTCCCCATATTCTCACCGGTAGAATTTGTCTCCTTTTACATCGAGATACCCATCATGATTGTCATGGGCCTCTGCTGGGTCCTTGCTAGGAACACTTTCGTAGACTCTACACCAGTTCCAGGTAATGCCCTGGATCTCCCTAATGAGAGGACTTCTCTGATACGCAATGACACTGGAACCCGAGAAGCTCGTCACGAGTGGAGGTCCGACATTGTGGACATCCAAACGATTGATCTGTACAGTGACGAATATGACGAACCCTTGGATGAAGTAAATGATGAAATAAGGGGAAAGAGGTTCCGGCTTTTTTGGAACTTGTATGATATGGTGGCTTAGGTCCCAAGTTTGTACTACTGATATCACTTTGCGTTGTAAACATGCGACATCGTATCCTATATAGCTGTATAGTTTGTGTATAGACTCGACATCATTATTTAACGTGGTTACGTATGAAACACTATCTCCCAGAAGCTGGACCGAGCAGAAGCAGTCAAGGAATGGAACACCATTTACACATCACGGGCCAATCCGCTTTTGAGACTAATAGGGAGCGGTGCTTGTCGATATTCCCCGTCAATAAGTGAGATGGCGAGTTATGTGTGGCGCTGCGATGTCAAATGTCGGGCAACAACACTAATTTACCACGAAAACGTTATGTTGGGGCAACTTGCTCCCGATATGTCTATATCACTACGCACTAATTTCTGACATACAATTTCAAGCAGGCGGGAGAAATACTGCCCATAGGACACAGCTCAAGGCACCCCACAAAACACTCCATGTGACCCATGCTTTCCCCCACTTCGGAAGGTCGAGCATGAGACGAGCGGCAGCCCAGTAAGTGAGTGGAAGAGACGGAAGAAGCCTGAGTGATATCTGAACATGAGCATTGAATGTCAAGATCAACGTGAGCGCCAAGGCATGGAGTACGTGGGGCAGTAGGGATGGAGATAGAAATGAAGAGTCAAGCTGAGGAGGAGAAGGGATGTCATTGTTCTTTGAGCGGATCCACGGTGCGATATGAGGAATAATGGCAGGTAAGTTCGACAGATAAAACCAGCAGAACACAAACACATGAAGCAAGGCAGGAAGCGCGAGCACGAAGTTTGGTATGTTGGAGACGGTCCAATATCGCAAGAAGCCGACGTTCCAGTATTTGGATTGCACGTGGGAGTATATCGAAGGAATCATATTGCTTGTACACCAATCCGGGATGCGTGTTGCTGAAGACTTGCAAAACCGCAGATATGCGATGGTATTGTGGTGGATAAAGGGGATCAGAGGCAATGCAGTCAACAACACGCATTTAAGCAGATGCCTAGGAGTAAGCTGGCATAAATGCATTAATTCGGATGTCATAACTTGGATGCTTATGCTTACTAGATCCTTCTGCCCTGTCAGAAAGGGCGTGGCCAGCATACCCCACAGTATGAACCCAGGCAAGAATATTCCATTGGACCTGAACATGCTTGCCAATGTAAAGCATATAGATGCTGCAGCCCACTTAGAGCGAGCGCATGCCAGCATGCCCCGATACGAGAAATATGTGAAGAACGGTTCATTGTAGGATGCCAATTTAAGCGCAGCGGGACTACTCGAGAATACGGAGAGTGCAGTTGACAAAAATGCCAGGGAAGGTGAGCGGAGATGATGTAATGATAGGTGATACAGCACGTGTGTCGAGTCGCACAGTATGGCAATGCCTGCTCCGCCTCGGAGAAGCGTCTCCCAATCGTTTGAATCAAAACCTGCCAGGGCCTGCAGGTGGGCTGAGATGCGCATCAACAGTGGTAATCCGTTGAAGAATGCCCACTCGTGTTCATACACGTATCCTTCTCTTGCTATGTGCGCGAAATGGAACGCATCCCAACGAAGGAGGACAGAGGATGGGGGTGTCCCACTAATCCAAATGTATGGAGAAGCATCGAACAGTGGAAGCAAGTGTGCAGAAATCGAAACTAATATCCAGACTGCAAGTCGCACTACCACAGAAAGAGTCAGTAAAGTTCGGACATGCCTTGTCGCTGCCGATTGCATTTTACTGAAGTTCGAGGTCGTGTTGTTTGTCCCAATTTGCACAGTAACCAATCAGTCGATAAAGTTTGCGTGTAAAACTTATATAATCCAATCTACTTTTAGATGCGATACTTTGCACGTCACTAACTTGAATAAGCATGACCAGGCTGCTGCCAGCCGAACGCCGGGCTACGTTTCATTCCCTCGAGCGTCAGGCTTCAGTGCAGCAGTAAGTTCTGTGGTTTTCCGTACGTTGCTGATATCTGTTCAAGAACTATGACTGACCAGTATAAACAGGTTATAAGTAACTAAACACGCCTTCTCACTGAAAGCAGTGATCGCAACTGTCGTGTGAAATCTAATACTACCAAATCATCTGCTAATTGATGTCGCCCAAGTCCAAAGATTTCAATCTCAAACCAAAGATATTACAGATGCCCCTGACGGCACCTGTGAGCTCAGCAGCTACTATGAGCCCTGCCGTGCAGTCACCTCTAACACTCATCGAGTTTGTGACTACCGTTCCGACACCACTTGCATCAGAGCTAGTTGTCCTTGCGCCATATATTCAGGCCATAAGGCACTTCGCACAAATCATTAGCTGGGAGTCTTCATGGGAGGAAAGTTGGCTTGCTCTTGCCACATGGTGGGCGTTCTGCTTACTCTCTGAACCCACCTTGAGGTATGCGTGTTCAACTATCTACGCATCCTGGCTGATTTGAACGTCCCCAGGTTCTTTTTACCACTTGCAGTCTCATTCGTTCTCGCACTGAGGCGGTGGTCATCATCCACTCACACATCTTCGGCAATCTCACCGCCGGTAATAACCGACAACGCCCTTCACGCTCTCATATCTGATCTAACGACTATTCGCACCCTGCTTCCCTCATCACCTCTCGTCGAATCCCCCCTCCCTCCGTCCTTTGTTGTTCTCCGAGTACTCGCTTTTGTCTATCTACCCTACCTTATCCTCACATCTTTCGTTGGTCTCCGTATTTGCATCGCATTATGCGGCACCCTGTTCATGATTCACAGAGCGCACTGGGCCAGACATGCTCGAGCATCCATTACTCGCAGCGCACATATCCGATGGGCGTTTTATCGGCTATACGCATTTGTCTCAGGGGTACCTCTCCCACCACCTGCATCGCCCTCTCCCTTGGAAGCTTCTACCAAGATCCGCCCGGCATCTGTACTAGCGGATGATGTACCCAAGCCTTCCCCGCCTCTCCGCTTCCTGTTTACAGTCTACGAGAATCAGCGGTGGTGGATGGGTCTTGATTGGACAGCTGCTCTGCTTCCCAATGAGCGCCCATCATGGTGCAGCTCCTCCTTAGTTCCATTATCCCCACCCTCGGTCTTTGCTCTTCCCTCCTCTACAACGGCATACGTCGCTGTCGGCAAGAACGGCCGCGCGAAACGTGTAGCGCGCTGGACTTGGGAAGAACCTGAATGGCGCGTTATCATACGCAAAGAAGGCGAGGAAGGTGTCTGGCGAGTGGAGAAGACACCTCCAAGGGATAAAGACGGACCTGACGAATCTACTGCAGCACGGATGCTACGCGCCGCACGCGGCCGCGACAACCTGAACACAAGCTCCAGCGGTCCTGCTGAATCACCCGAAGGGACTGGTGAACAACATTCCAGCAACCCGTTCCTCGATCCCGCGTCTCAAGACAAAGCTATCACAGACCCTGAGGGTTGGTTGTACGGTGACAACAAATGGGAGGGTGCAAGCTCGAAGGGCGGAATGGGAAAGTACACACGCTTTCGGCGTTGGACTCGCATTGCTATGCTCAGTGAGACCGTCGAACTTGTGGGTCCAGGCGAGTTGGGTGTGCTACGCGATTCTACGGAGTTGAGTGGATATGGGACTGCCACGAGCTCCATTTTTGGCAGTACTAGCACCCCGTCTATCAGTGTCAACTCGCCAACGTTGAGCTCATTCTCGGAATTAGAAATGCAGAGTACGGTGACAGCGCCAGAGTCGCAGAAGGATGGGAAAGACGAAAAGGATGGAGGCAGCACGAGGAATATGCTGAGACAGCGACTAAAGGCTGTCGTGGAAGGCACGACACATTGATAATAATGACCTTTGTAATATTATTGGTTTTCGTAGGGAGTGGAGACAATCTACGAACGCTACTCAGTAATGGAACTTCGTTTCACGATCTGCATCCCACTGGCACACGAAAAGACATCATGGTCAAGGATAGTTTATGGTAGCAAAGGACGTCTAGCTCGAGTGTCGCCAGACTTTCACAGTCCCATCTGCGCTACTTGTAATCATCTCCCCAGGGTCTATTGGGTGATGCTCTGTCCAAGTGATCACCTTATCATGAACTTTTGGTGGAGGATTGGGTTGCAAAACTGTAGCCTAAAACAAACGTAAGCACTGTACCGATAGTTGTGAACTTGCTTGAATGCTCACGTCAACCAAGTCCCAAGCCCAAACGGCACCGTCTTCATCTCCACAAACGACCGTCGCTTCTGCATGTCCAAAGCATGCTCGGCAGCGATACGACGTGTGGTTGTGGCCAGTGAAGGCATTAAGAAGCTTACCACTCGTCGTGTCGAACAGCCTGACATGCGAATCGAGCGTAGATACGAGAAGTGTGGTACCATCAGATGAGGGGATAGCTGAGGTGACAGGGTCTGTGAGGCATGATCAATATATGTCTGATAAATATCCGCAAGACTTACGCCCTATGAAGTCTGAACGCAGTTCGCCTTTACGAAGATCATATGTTCGGACATGTCCGTCTACAGAGCCTGCAATTATCGTGGTTGCATCCACATGTAAAGTCTGGACGGCATCACGAGCTTCTTCGAGTACTTGAATCGGCGCACGCGCTGGTGCCCTGCCGAGAACAGTTCAATGTTGTCCCTAAGACCAAACGGTTCCATGCTTACCGCAAGTCCCATAATCTTACTGTGGAATCATACGAGCCTGTGATAAAGCATGGTGAACACTGTTATTTACACATCAAATGAAGGATATCATCTCACCACTCGCCAGCACGGTCGCATCTGTATTAAGCTCCACTACATTCACCTTGCCCATATGACCTGCCAATCTACGCGTCGTCACACCGGCCGTCACGTCCCACACGAAGACAGAGCGGTCCCCTCCAGAAGATGCAAACTTTGTATTGTCATGACTCCTGTACAACATATGGACTTATTCGTCAACTCCTAGAGGCCAAGAAACTGCAGATGTGACTGACACAGATATAGAAAGGACCTCGTATCCGTGGGCCTCAAACTTCTTGATCTCGGTACCAAGGTCTGGATTCCAGAGACGTATCGCGCGATCCTGTCCTCCACTTAGGACGTATTTTGCAGTTCCTTTGGCATATCGAACGACATGGACAGGACCTCGGTGGTTCGAGAGTGTTTTATGGAGCGTTCGAGCAAGTGCTTGTGGACCTCGTGAAGGAGCCATTTCATTCGTTTGGGTTAAGTAACAAGCAACCCTCGGATTCAATCATTGAGTCTGTTTGTCTGGCTAAACTTGTATTTTACCTCAAGTAGAATGTCTTGTTAACTTATTTCAACAATCCGCTATGATAACTAGGAAGTAGAGACACCACAGCCACCAAAGTAGCACGAAGCACTCCAATTTCTTCCTGTGCCGAAGGCACGGTTAGTACTCGTAAGTATGGTATCAATTGAGTTGGTTCTGGTTTTCTGTCGAGGAAAATTAATCAGGAAATCGGATATGGTTATGCAACGCTTATATAAGCACAGTGACATGGTTGTACAACAGGTGGTCCCGGTCTTGTACAAAAGTAAGTATCTGCCAAATATACATTCATATTTAAATACGCCCGTGACGATCTGTATCAAATGCAATTGATACCCAATTCTTCCGCAATAATCATCGCAGCTCGCTCTCCGATGAGAGCTGCCGTTGAAAACGTGTTCTGTGCATCATATCGTTAGACCACACATCAACAATTCCCTGTTTAGTACCCACCGTGCCAATGTTCAACGGAACAATGGACATATCTGCGACCTTCAGGTTCGACACACCATATACATTCAGGCGAGTGTCGACGACTCCTCGATCTGCCTCTGGTTTCATAGCACAAGTCCCAAGCTACAAACACAAAGATCAGTTGTGAAATTATGTAAGGTTCAGTCGCACGCACCGAGTGCCATGACGTCTGCGCTAATTTTAGATTCAGTATTTTATAGTACAATGTAGATGGCAAGTCGGGACTTACCGATGTCGCGGTGGAATTGACTGATCGCCTCGTCATCTTCAGCAGTGTAGACGATGTCAGGCGCATTCAAGTCCACGGGCCCGGAAGCTTCTCTGCAGGTTGCAGCACTTCCCTCTGGGAAATCAGGATGGCCAACAGCGATTTCACCTCGATAGGAAGCCATGCGCCGAAAAATCTCGCGCGTCTTTTTGTACCCAAAATCAAGGGGAACAATATCGGATGGACTGTGCGGAGTGTCGTGGTCACGCAAAGTACCCTAGAATGATGTGCATCCACTCACTCATCCAGGAAGCCTGCAGTAAAGTCCATTCCTTCTTCGCCATTCTCCGTCACTTTGATATGAACACTTCCAACAGACACGGGGTAAAGCTATTGAAGAGATTCAGAACAAAATCACGGAGTAGACGGAGAGCAGTACTGTATAATAAGCAGCACTCATGTAGCTGCGAGGAGGAAGGACAGTTGGCCTCGAGAGCGGTGGAGTATATCTGGTTGTCATGAGCGTTGTCATATTATCAAAGTCAAGCAATATGCACGCACCCTGAAAAAGCAGTGAATATTGCAACCGCCTTGTCTGGGCGGTCTTGAAAGAATTCCTTCCAGCGTGATTGAAAAGTTGGACTCATGGCTTTCAATTCCTCGTCATCAGGACGCCACTTAATTTTCGAATCGAGTCCACTGAGATGCCAATCAGCACGATACCGACATTGATAACTTGTACCAACTTTTGTGCAATCAATGACTTGCCGTTGCTGTTCCATTGTTCAAGGCTTTCTACATTTGGGTAGTTGTAAGGTGCTGCAATCGTGGCGAGAACATACTACTTACCCTGTAAGATACTCTCCCCACGCCAGATGGCGTCCATGGTAACAGCCCCGTCAACAGCCAGATACGGAGCAATGACAAGATTGTGATCTGATCGTACTAAGCCAAGTTCTTAGAATAAATTTCAAACGCACCTTGATAATTTTCTCCGACGCCAGGCAAATTCACTAGTTGCTCGATACCGCAGCGCTTGAGGATCGCCTCGGCACCAATCCCAGACCTCTCCAGAATGGTCGGGGAACCGAACGTCCCAGCAGAGACAACAACAAGTTTTGATGCCCTCACAATACTCGACGACTGATCCGCCCCTGGGCAAGACACTGGGTCGCTGGTGAACTCGACACCTACAGCACGTTTGTCCCTTTCATTTGGAAAAGTCGTCAACCGTTTGCTGCGGCTGCGATCCCAGGTGGCAACTTACTCGAAGATGATACGCTTTACGCGCTTTCCGTCCCAGACGTGTAAGTTCGGGTTGTGAGATTGGTTGTAGATGTATTGGTGAGCCGCGTCCGAACGCCTTCCGGTCGTCCCGTCAATGTACCTTTTATACATGAGCCAAAAATTTGCAATAGTAGGAGAACAGGAACTCACTTCGGCCATGGCTGAGACAAATCTGGTTAGTGATCGCAATCAGAAAAGGAACGTCATAGCGTACACTGTATGTATTGCATGTTTCCAAATCATCGGTGTCGTCGGCATACTGCCTCTTGTGATAGGTCGTGCCAACCTGTATGAATTCGTCAGAGATACCCAATTTACACCCACCGGAAGACACTTTGATAGGTCCGTCGTAGCCGTGGGTTGGACCACTGGGCTGCACCTCATATGTCTCCAGCTATAAAGTGAACGTATGAGCAATTTGAACACATGTTCTGGAAACGCATCCGAGACCTTCTTCATAAGGGGGATCAAATTCTCAGATTCCCAACCATCGGCTCCCCAATCATCATAGTCGGAAGCAGGTGCACGATTGTATACCATAACTGTCTCGTTATCAGAGTCTTCTTCATCACTGCCAGTATGCTACGCACAATTCACACATGAGCCTCCACCAACGCAACGACCGCTAGGAACGATCGGTACACGGCCGTTGAGACTAGGAGATGGATTTCCAATGTTGAATGTGACCGTGGTACTCGTTGGTAGTTGATTGAAGGGATATTGAGAGGGTTGCACATGAATAGGTTTATCGAGGGTGTGTTGACCCGCTTCCAGAATCAAGATCCTCAACGAGGGATCATATGTAGCTAAGCGACCTGCAACAACACAGGCTGTAGTACCACCTATACAGAATGATGTGTGAAGAGGCCAAACTACCACAAGATGTTATTTGCTCACCTCCAGCAAAAACGATATCGAATTCTGACGGGATTGGATGAGACATTGGTATGGAGGGTTACGTTACTTCAGGTCGCCCCTCATTGCTTCCATCTTATAAGATTCATTCAAGTGAAGCGCCAACATTCATCAGTAGCTGGCACTCATTGGGGACTGGCAACACGTCACAAATCACACGATCAAGACCGTGATGAACGGGGATAATAACTGCTTCCACTAGGCCACGTCGTGGCCCAGTATTTTCACCTTTATAGGAAGGCATGCGTTAATAAATCTCGCGCATCTTCTTGCATGCGAAATTAAGGGGCACAATGGATTGCGGAGTATCGTATTCACAAAAGTGACCTGAAATGAAATGCGTCAACTCACTCGTCCAGGAAGCTGTTGTAAAGTCCATTCCTTGCTGGACTCTTCCAATTTAATATGGACACTTCCAACAGAGGAGGGGTAAAACTATTTAAAGATTCAGAGAAGTGGCCAGGAGAGGGCAGAGGGCACAGCAGCTGGCATTTATGTAGTTCCCAAGAGGGAGGACTCCTAGAGGTATTTAGCTATCGTGAGCCTATCTGCGTGTCATCAAATCAAGGTGAATGGCGCACACACCGAGAAGATGGAAAATATCGCGACAGCCTTGTCTAGGTGATTCAGGAAGAACTCCATCCATCGTGGTTGAAAAGCCAAACCTGTGACTTCCAGCTCCTCGAGATTATGGCGCCATTTGATCTTTGCATCACCGCCACTGGAATTATAGTCAGCACAATGCCAGCTGCGATAAAATGTACGGACTTTGGTGCAATAAGTTGCCATTGGTGTTCAATCACGCAAGGTTTTCTGCATTCAGGTGAATGAAGGTGTGCTGTGAACCTACCAAGAACACGTTACCCTGTATGACGCTTTCCTCCTGACACCAAAGGGCGTCCATGGTAACAACCTCGTCAGCAACGTAGTATGGAACAAATGCGGCGTTGTAATCTGGTAACCTTAAGCCAAGGTCGCATATAGATAGAAGACAGCAGACCGTTGTAATTTTCCCAGACACCAGGCAAATTCACAAGTTGCTCGATACCGCACCGCTTGAGGATTGCCTCGGCACCATTCCCAAATCTCTTCAGAATGCCAGAATGATCGTGGAATAGAACGCCCTAATAGAGACAGCAAGCTTTCCATGTCATCACAGTACTCGACAACTAATCTGCGTCTGGGCAAGACATTGGTCATTGCATATTTCTAGATTATTGGTGACGTCGGCATCTGCCTCCTAGATGAACTCATTGGAGATACCAGGTTTACACCCACCAGAGGACAACTTGATAGGTCTCGTACCCGCAACTTGAACAACCAGGCTGTACCTCGTAAATCTCGAGCTATGAAGTAATATCATCAGCTTGGAAATATACGGATAAAACATTGAAAGTCCTGCTTCATGAGGGAATCGAATACAACCGAATTCTCGTATTCCCAACATATAGCTCTCTAACCATCGAAGCCCAAAGAAAATACACGAGCGTCTATCACGCTGAGAAGACATGAATTTCCAACGATCCGCATGACCGTGGTACACGTCAGTGTTGCGTTCAAGTATATCGGTAGGGTTGCACATAAGCAGATTCGTTGAGGATGTTGACCCACTTCCAAGATCTTCAGCGAGAGATCACACGCAGCTAGGCAACCTGCGACGACGTGTCACACAAGCTGTATAACCACCTGTATAGAGGGCAATTACAAGACGATAATTGCTCACCTCCAGCAAAAATAATATCAGATTCTGTTGAGGATGAAGGAAGAAACAATTGTCGAACTTACTCGTTGATTAGTTCCTCGCACATCACCTTCGTGACTTATCATCGTTAAAAGTCTTGCCTTGTCTTACCCAAGCTTGTCACTCAGTGGCCTGGCCGCCTGGGACAGCAACGACCAGATACCGTCGATTGCCACGTCACAATGATAATCCCCCTCCGCTGTCTCGTGCATGCGTAGCTCGCACCATACCAGCATCATTCCAGTTCCCTGGCTACCATGAAATATCCGCATCAATGTGTGTACCAGATCTATGGAGAGTAGGTCGAAGAGATGCTAAAATATTTAGCCAAAATCATACATGAACTCACGTGACCATGTGCAACTCACGTCCACCTTGAATTGCCCTTAGACTATCAGTCTATCCGACCAGATTGACCATTTGACTTCCCTCTCGAAGTCCATCAGGGTCAGTGCTGATGGGTTTCCGGCCTCAAATGGGCTCTTCACAACAGCTGTCCTTAACACTGCCCTAGGTGATTTGATCCGTGACATCGACTCTGCATAGGCTGCATTAAAGTACTTAGATCAGCAGTATGTTTTGCGTTTTTCTAGGACATATACCCTGTTTCAACCTGTCTTGTATGTTGGTCACTCAATTCGCCCAATGCCTCTTGCACGATCACAGGTCCTGGGTCCTATAAACAGGCTGGATGAGACAATGGAATATCAGAGGCCAAAATCCAGCTCGTAGGAGTTTACTGCGGCAGTCTGCAAACGAGAAACGGCGCATACAATATCTCCAGGCTCGTCTTATTGAACTGTGTAAACAGGTGCGAGTCTTTAAATTCCATGTCCACGCATCCTTTTAAATTCACATTTCAACAGAAAGAAAATGTCCTTCGCACTTCCAACCCTGCTCTCAAGCCTGGTCCGGGACTGACTAGGGCTCCTTCGCCTCTGACTGAACCTGAGGCCCAGGAAGAGATGTTCTGGAACACGCCTGCCGCATCCGTGCGGTTACTTTGCTTGGTCGGGAAGCCCATGGATGACTCGGAGGAGGTGGGCATCGATGACGAGTCAGTCATGTCCTTCATGAGCCCGGTTCCTTGGCCTCGGTCCGTATTATCATTTCTGGATCTTATATTGGGCAGGGCGAGTCTGATCATTGATGCCTGATCCATGAGATAAGCCTGAGGAAGACTCCCAGGCAGTGGGCTAGAGGTGGATGGGTGGAGACGGAGAACAAACCGCGGTTCTTAGGAAGCTGCCCTACTCGTTACCACCGAATCCCACTCCACCAGAAGGCACTACACCTCCTAAAACATTGTTGCCTGCAGACTCCTGCTACAGGACCTCCTGAGTCCGCCAGAAAACCAAAAGTACGCATGATTGTGGAGATCGATAAGGTTTATTTTTATCCAATTTCTGTCCTTTTCAAAGTGCCACTCTATGTAAGACAATACGATATATACTATAGGGGATCGAAAAGGTTGTGGTGAGAATCCTGGTCACATAACCCAAGAGCGCATAGAACTGAAGCGGCGTTTGATAAGTGAAGGTATGGAGCACAGTGGGCGAGATCATCGTGTCGGTCTACCCGTTCGGCCCCACGGGATTAATATCAGGCAGAAGCAAACCTCCAAGGGCAAATGAAATCTTGTACATTCACCCCAGTGTTTCATATCTATCCGCTGACATACCCTAGTGTCCATCTCGAATCCTGTAATAAAATACTCTCAGGGAACGTATATATATCAATGCCACCCTTAATTGTCTGCGCATCCCCGAACATCCGACTCAGTGAAGGCAATATTGTGCAATGAGATATAACAACTTGAACGCCGTCGTGAATGTTCGTGGGCTAGTGGGTCAGTTTTGGCCTGGCTATTATGATTACCATCGGATATGTAACCTTGACAGTCAACCTGGCGGTTGGAACGGGTTGTGAGCATATATTCAGTGATTTCTACTGTAAGCGTAGGCCTAGGGCGGATGTGATATCTGGAATATGTGGACAAAAATCAATGGGCGACGCGCATCAATGGGGATCCGGATGGGACCGCTTGGGCTATAGGATGTGATCGTTCCAAGACATGCGTTTGAGGATCTTAGCATGGATGTCGTTAGTATTCTGCACCATCTTGATACAGTACACCAATCTTTATAATTCGCGATTACATCACAAGTCGTGCAACGCCATCGCAAATTTTGCTCGTCAGCGTGCAATGTACCTTACGCAAGCGGGAATGAATCTCTTGTGGCAATTGTCCAAGGGATGGAGGCAACGATTGAACGAGGAAGACTGGGTGCTAGGACTCTGGGAATAAGGATAGGGACTGGCCATAGTCTATTTCCTCGTGCCCCAAATGTAGCATTTCCTCGGACCTATCCGGTCTGTGAATTATCGGCAGGCCGATCCAATGATTGGTGATATGCCTCTTACACATTTCTCCCCCGTACTGCCATGTCCAAGCACCGACTGTCCCCAGCGCCTCTGCCCCCTGCAAAGAGGCTACATAACAGTCGAATCTCGTCACGGGAGCATCGGCTTATCACAGCATTTGATGATGCGCTCTATGATGAGCTCATTCTGTTTATCTTCTCATTCCTGAACTCCCGAGATCTATGTGCCATGCACAGGACGAACAGAAACTGTGCGAGGCTCGCGGGCGACAACCAGGTATATATTTGATTCAATTAGGCAACGAGAGAATGAATGTTGAACACACTCGGATCGCCCACTGCTCTGGTTATGCTTGTAGCTCTGGAAAGCCCTGTTTGTCAGAGAGTATGGTAAAACACGGCTGAGGGGAGGCAAGGGGTTTTATGGTCGCGCTGATGGAAGATTGGTTAAACCGCTTCCTTCAAGAGCTTCTGCATCTACGTCGTCAGCTGATGACGCTTTAGACTGGAAGTGGATGTACCGCATCAGCTCGAACTGGAAGAATGGTATATCTTATGATCGTGGTTCATCTATTTTCACTTTCTCATGCATGTCTAGGACGTTGTGCTGTCGAGAATTTCATTGACGCTGAGGGAACAACTCTAGCACCGCCGCCAGCCTCTTCTCGTCAGCACGTTATATTGGCAGGCGGGTTCACCATATCCTCGTCGAAGTCCTATGGATCCTCTCTACTAGTACGGGACAACAATGGAGTATCGCGCACTCTGCTTTGCAGGTCTACTCTAGCTACATCTATAGCGGAAATATCTGCTATAGCACTCGATCAATCTCCACCTTCCTTATCTTCCTCGCATATCATACGTCTAGCTGCTTTCCTGACAACTGGAGAATTCAGTATATTCGAACATGATCACTCTTCCATGTCCCTGGCCACCACTCCAAAGCAAACCTACATCCCTTCGTCCCTGCACCGTACTTCTCCGGTGACCCACGCAGCCTACAATCATCCGTTGCTCGTTACGTTGTCGCACTCATTTACGCTAATGATATTCGACCTGAGCAATGATTGTATCACGCACACTCAGACACTCACGTCTTTCACCAGTCATCCGCCCACATCACTTGTACTTTCCACCATACCCTCGGCAGCCTCGTACAAACTTATCATGGCCTACGCTATCCCCGTCTACCCTGCTCACTGGAGTGTGGGTGCCACAGAGCTTATTATATCTCCGTCTGGCATTTTACCGCGTAAGCAGACATTTGCTACGTCGTCCAACGAGTCATCACCACAGGGAGCTTTTGAAGTGAGCGTCACGAGGTCCACCCGTGCTTTCGACGTCCCGCAAGGGTGGATAGATGAGCGAAAATTGCAGCTCATGCGTGACCAATGGGGCCGGAAAGTGAAACAAATCGCAGATACACAGACGGATGGAAAATGGGTCGTTCTAGCCCCTGGAGATGTAACCGATATGTCTCCGACATCACATGGATTTTCAGAAGGTACAGCACCCCAACAGGGACATTCACACCCACCCCCATACATTTCACCTCCGAGCCACACATCGAGTCACCTTCAATTATACCGCCTTCATGTACCGCCGATTTCGAGTTCATCAGTCCATGCACCGAGATTGACGTTTGTCCGGACTCTGCATGGACCTCTAGGCCCTGTTTCTGCTCTTTCTCTTGCAGATGGGCGGTGTGTCAGTTTGAATGCAAACGGGGCAATTTGGGTGTGGGACCTCGAGGGCGGAGATGGGACTGAAGTGGCTGGGCCTGTCGAGGGCAACCTTGCGGGAACAAACAATGCAAGTACATATGGTACGATTGCATTCGATGAGCGAAGGATCGTCAGTGCTGGTATACGGGGTATCGAGGAACGACGATTCGATATCTAATTGAATAGTAGAATTTTGTATTTTTATTTTATTTTACTGCTCGAGTTGTAAGTTAACATATTCAAGAAATTTTGCAAGAGTACCTTCACCTGACTTTCATTCGGCGATTTGCGAAGACCCCACTCTATAATATGCGAACGACTGCTTTCTTTCGAATGATCCAGGCTGCAGGCTGGGGGAGACTACATCGTAACGTTGGCTACGACTCGTGAATAAAGCATACTCTCAACTTACATTCTGGACCGACCTTGGCGAATGGAGTGTCAGCGGGAGGGATATGACGTTGCAGCGAATTAGCTCGAGCCTCAAGCTGGACGGAAATTTACTAGGTTCGTACGTACCCTTCGGCATCCAGCTCGATATCATATAGATACAACGTTGTCGGCAGTCACCGAGGTTCGGTATTTGCTCAAATGGAAGGACTGGGACCTTTCCGAAGAAACCAACGTGACGGGACGACATCTTACACTCCATCTTTGGGAGACAAGGAACTTAACGAGTACAGCATGCACCCGTGTACGTCAATATTAGTTCCTCATGCACACTGCACGCTTACAGTGTGCGAATAATTGAATTATACAAAGGTGAAGGAATTAGTTAGCAAATTCTGAACTGCACTAGCATGTGCAGCCAGTATTGCTGTCCATGGTGGAAGGACGGACTCACGCCCAACTCGCAGAAATTTGCTTCCATGTATCTGTTGGTACGCTTACGCTATGAATTTTTTGGTTTTACCTGAATTTGCCCACAACGACACGACAATCAAGTTGCCCGGATGGGTGTATCAAACACCGCTTTATAATGAGGTTCGAGTCATCTTTCCTCTATCAGAATTACGAAGCTGTGAGAAACAATCTACATACCCTTCACTTAGATGGTGAATCACTTTATACAGTACCAAGAAGCTCGAAGAGTGACTATAGCTAAGTAGGAAGTACTAACGCCAATAATCATGCTATACCCAAGGTTTATTATATATAGGTACTCAGTACTCGATCTTCATGCTGCCCCCCATTCTCCGCTTCCCACATCATGTCAACTCCTACGAAATCAACATCAACCTGGAATCCATCTAGTTATCTTGCATATGATGCACTCTTCAATCAATTGGATGACTCTCACTCGGTCACATTGGACGTGAAGTCTGCACCCGACTTCTACGACCGCAGTCTGACAAGTCGTAGATGTGCCCTCGCTGGTGTGGTATGCACAAGTATCGTTAGCTGCTGTTGTATCATAGCAGGCGCTGTTATTTCTACCACTCCTGAAGGTGCAGCCACTGCGATATCAGCCGGACACAACAGCGTCGCGCTGCGGAAAGAGATGTTGGTCATCTCACTAAACTTGATCGTCACATTATGCACGGAATCCACAGGTTTCGTACACAACATCTCATTGCGCTCTGCGCTGGCCTCAGAGTCCCGCCTTAGGTTTAACTCTAATCTGCGCCTTTTGACCGCAGCTCGTGGATGGAGTAATCCCAATGGTGCCCTGCTTAACGGCATCATGGTCATCCTCCTCATCATATCCTATACCTCAGTCTCACTGGTCACATTAACTTCTTATCGTGCAACAAATGACTATCCGTGGGTGGTGGCTGAAGTTGATATCATAGGAGTACCCCTTCTGGTTTTGGGTCTAGCTCTTCTTCTCCAGGTGGTGATCGCATTGTCAGGGATGCGGGCTGCCAAGATATCGACGTGGAGTTCTTCATCTTTGGATCTAACCGCTGCTCTGGTCCACCACACACAATTGACCCCAATTCTTCTCCGCTGCATGCGCAGTGTGTCCGACTTCGATATGGATGCAGGTCCAGCGAGGCCATCAGAGACACAGCCTTCTGCGTGGCATGCGCACCCTAGCATCCGGAAGGTTATCAAGTCTCTTTTGGGCCTCATCATAGCATGTGCTGGATGGGGTGCTCTCGTCCTGTTCATCTACAATAGGTATGAAGGCTCCTCCGGTACGATAACCTGGATATCGTGGTCGTTCTTCCCCGACGATCAGGATTTCTTGTACGGCCTTAGATATAACGCTTACCTCGGAGGGGGTTCTGGTGCATCATGGATTGTGACTTATGTCAACCTGGCTATTATCCAGGGACCGTTAACACTTTGTCTACACTGCTCTGAGCTCATCGCAAATGTCATTCGAGATGAAGAGCATTGGAGATGCGGCACCCGACAAAAAGGGATTACACTAGCGATGAACCCACTGAAGTCAGTTATTGCCAATCCGCTCTGTTTTGCGCTTTTCATCGCGAAGCCTGTGCTACGTAAGTCACTCGCACCTTGCTTGAGATGTGTTCTCGAATGAAATCATTAACGATATAGACTGGGTATTTAGCCTTTGTTTCGTGATCTCTGCCTACGTCGAGTCTATTGATATCGACGGTAACATAGTCGGCATTAACGTGTCTATGTATGCAATGCAGGTTCGTATTCACTATATAAGATAGGCGCTACAATATTCTTATATACTTGTGCAGATCTTCAACTTATTTATAGTGCTGTTTCTGTTCGCCTGTTTCTTCACTCTTGTGGCACGGCGCCAACGACGCGGGCCTCAGCCAGCTGCATACGGCCACCTCCAGACACTGGCCAACCTCGTGGATGAGTGGGCGCCCGTGATGTGGTGGGGTCACAAGGAAGATGGAATCCCGTATTGTCATGCTGGTAGGATACTCGTACGGTAACGAGGATGGTGCATTGATCAGGCTTTTAAACAGGGACGAGTGGTCAATTGCTGCCGGCTGTGAAGATGGACTGTGTGTATGCTGGTGTCAGTGTCGGGTCACATCCTTCTGTTTCGTGAGAAGTCTTTTTGCGGAGATATTTGTTGACTTATCCTCTTCAAACAGAGGACGTTAGGTTAGCTCCTGATACATTGACCGCGCGCACAGCCAGTTATGCCATAGAACGGGACATTTTTGCGATTTTTGCCACGTTGGAGGTGGATTGGGATGTTGTCAATATCTATACACACTTACTCGAGCGCTACCCGACTAGGACGTACATTGGGACTTGGGATATGAATTACAAGGTTGTGTATGTTTGGACTATATGCATGCTTGGCGGTAGTGCTGAGCACCGTAATCTCACAGAGAATCTTGATACCTCGGATTGCAACGGTGCAGATTAGTCGTGAAGTAATGTTTGCTAAAAGACCGCTTCTTGGACCTATACCAAGTGGCACCCCGACTAGGACCCCGGAAAATCCTCGTCAACACTGCGCCCAACAGCGCTCCCAACAACAAAACGCCCCTCCCAATGGCGCCAACCGGCTCCTCGGGAACCACACCACCCCCGCCAACATCGCTCGCCCCGACAACAAAGGGAACGAGAAAGACAACGGCAAATAAACCGCTACTCACGTCCAGCAAAAGCTTAGAAGAACACATTGCAGGAGTAGGTACTAGGACGGATATAACAAATTCGTCAACAGCTAGAAAAATTCTATCTACTCACGGACTAGTACTCCCGGCATCAGCCAGCTCCATGAAGCACGTCATTCAAGCAATCTTCGAACTAAGCCTAACTGTCAACTCCGGAGCGACATTCACTGAAATCCTAAGGGCCTTAGGTATCATCCTACACGAGATTGACCAAAGCATCGACATCAACAACCTAATTGATAAAATCAATCTGCTGGTAGGAGGACCTCTCGTCACCTTAAACGAAGTAGTGGAAACTCTAGAGACGACAGCAAAAAGTCAAACCCTGGAACTCGTGGAAACGGTAGCAAAAGTAAGTGATCAAATTCAAATATCAACCGAAAACCTAGAAAAAACAATGGAAAACACTACAAACCAACTAAAAGCAACTAATCATGTCTCTCAAGCGAGTGCAAGGTCTGACGGACCTAAAACTTACGCCAGCGCAACCAGAGCAACTATACCCGCTCCACTAACAAAGATTCTAGCACGTAGCGAAGCCCAAGCCCGCCAAATAATGATAGATAGAAGATCAGTCTTCGCTAGCAACACCCTGAAAGATTTAATGGAAGTGCAACTAGTCACCAAAGTGACCCTAGCCATAGAACTCATGGTAAAAAACGGACTAGACGCCCCAAAGAATATAGCCATCCTCTCAGCAAGAAAACTACCACACGGAGGAATACTCTACGAATTCGAATCAACCACGTCCACCGCATGGATCTCATCCCCAGCAAACCGAAGAGCTTTTCTAGACCACTTCGGCCCCGAAGTAATCGTCAAAGACCGCCTATACCACCTCATAGTAGAAAACGTACCAATTTCTTTTGATCCTCTCTCCGCCGCAACCTTATCAGAAATCGAAAGAAAAAGCGGTCTGGCTAACAACTCTATCACTAGAGCGAAGTACATCAAGCCCATTGCAAGACGAAACTCAAACCAACGCACGGCACACATCACCCTCACCCTCAAATCAAAGACCAGCGCCAACCAAGCAATCAACTTTGGTCTATCAATCGAAGGAAAGAAAGTATACGCCAGAAAACTCCTCCCAGAACCTACTAGATGCCTAAAATGCCACTCATTCGACGCAGGCCACATGGCGAACGAATGCACACAAGAAAATGAAAAATGCGGTACATGCGCACTCGATCATCGAACCTCACAATGCACAATGACTTTCCCCGACCTGTTCCATTGCGTAAACTGCGGCGTAGACGGTCACGCCGCCTGGAGCAGAGATTGCCCAACCTTCATCAAAAAATGGCAGGCACACAAATCGAGAAATGACGACGCTAACTACCGTTTTTTCCCAACAGATGACCCCAACACATGGGAAACTGTAAACAACCATCACACGGAAGACCTCAAGGCTCAACCGCACCATCAAGACCCTCAAGAAATCCAAAGACACCCCCCTCCCCAAAACGAACCGCAAGAATGGCAGACAGTACATCACCGAAAGCCCACACAAAAAGTAAGTACCAAACACAAAGAAAACGCTAACCGAATCCCTCTAGGCACCCAATCTCGGCTCACGGACGCATGGTCCGCCAACAGACCACACCAACCCCAAGGAGCAAGACGACCCCTCCCTAGTACTCCGGCCCAGTCACCAAAAATCACCCCATCATCACCGGCCCTATACTGGACCCCTTCATCCACCGAAGACATCAACCTGGTAGGAACTAACACAACCACAGGATGGGATTAATGTCGAACACAAACGACAACCTCAACAGAAGCGACCTCAAAATATGGCAACAAAATCTACGCAAATCCCCCAACGCGTGGGAACATCTACTGAAAAACTTAAACCCCGACACGTACGACCTCGCCTGCATCCAAGAACCTTTCCTAAACGCCGTCAACCTCGCCAACGCCTCAAACCTCAACCGCTTTTGGGACGTAATCTACCCTACCGATCACCACTCCCAGCTAGAAAGATCGCAAACCCTCCTTTTAGTCAATAAACGACTATCCAAGAACCACTGGCAAACAATCCCGCTCCACTCACCAAATGTAATAGCAATAGAGATAACGGGAACATTTGGAAAGGTGCGCATATACAACATATACAATCAATGCGAGAACGAAAATACTGTACGATTTCTGGAAAGACATATGTACACTGAACATAATGTACGAAATAAAAAGGCGCCCCCCGCTGACGGCGGAAACCAAGGCACGCGCGAGCACATCATATGGTTGGGCGACTTCAATCGCCACCACCCTATGTGGGAACCCGTCAATAACACTCACCTATTTACAGCTGCTAACCTAGACGCAGCAAACAATCTAATCAACCTAGTGAATATGTACAACCTAGTACAAGTACTCCCACCCGGACTAGCAACTCTGGAAGCCTCCAACACGAAGAACCTAACAAGACCAGACAACGTGTTCTGTTCCGAATCCATGGAGCAATGCTTCACCGAATGCGACGTTAAGTACCACCTCCGTCCAGTTATAACTGATCATTTTCCCATAATCAGCACCTTGGATCTTCAACCCAACCGCATCAACACCACCCCGAAACCCAACTATCGAGATGTCGACTGGGACATATTCAACGCAACGCTAGCCGATAAACTAGACTCTATCCCAATCCCCGCAGAGCTCACCTCGGCCCAGGAATTCGAAACAGCTCTCGCCAACCTCACCCGAGCAATATCAGAAGCCGTACAAGAGCACGTCCCTACGTCCAAACCATCACCATACGCAAAACGATGGTGGTCCAAAGACCTAGAAAACGAACGAAAGTCAGTACACAGACTCGGCCGCAAAGCAAGAAGCAAGCTAGCTCAACGGAACCACCCCATACATGAGGAGTACCGCAGAGAACGTAACAAATTCTCAGAACACATCAAGAAGGCCAAGCTCGACCACTGGAACGAATGGATGGAAAACATAACCCCAACAGGAATATGGAACTTTCACCGCTACGCAACCAGCAACCCATTAGACCAAGTCCAATCTCGAATAGCAACCCTCAAAGACCCCCTCAACGACGCAAACACCCAGCAAGACAACACTCGCAAGAGCGAACTCCTCTACGACACTTTCTTCAAGCCCCCACGCGAGAACGACGACCTCGATCCAGACTACGAATACGACGACCCGGTATGTGAATTCAAACCCATTACTGACCAGCAAATTCTCCGAGCAATCGCAAGATTAGCACCGTACAAAGCTCCAGGTCCCAACGGAATCAGCAACATCGTCTTCCGCAAATGCGCCACAGTCTTAGTTCCCTTCATGGGCCCAATATTCAGGGCAACCTTTAATCTCGGCATCTACCCTGAACAATGGAAACGATCCTCAACCATAGTTCTACGCAAACCCGGTAGACCAGACTACAGCGCCCCGAAAGCCTATAGACCCATCACCCTACTAGACTCCATGGCCAAAATACTATCATCGTGCGTCGCAGATGACATCACCTACATAGCGGAACAGTTTAATCTCCTCCCGGCAACCCATTTCGGAGGAAGACCAGGACGATCAACGACAGACTCCCTTCACCTCCTAGTCAAGTTTATAACCGATGCATGGGCGTCAAAAGAAAGCTACGTATCACTCCTTTTGCTCGATGTAAAAGCCGCTTTCCCAAGCGTTACCATCTCCAGATTAATGCACAACCTCAAGAAAGCAAGAATCCCTCACGAATATGTCAGATGGTACCAAGAACGCCTCACCAACAGAACCACCACCCTATCCTTCGACGACTTCACCTCAGACCCCTTCAATGTTCAAGAAGGGGTCGACCAAGGCTGCCCACTATCCCCACTAGCTTTCATCTTCTACAACAGCGACTTGCTACGCATCCCAAGCCCAAACCCAAGACAAGGCGAGCTGGGCCTGGGTTTCATCGACGACATCGCCTTCGCCGCAAGAGCCAAATCATTTGAAGAAGCCAATAGAAAGCTTATCAACATAATGGAGAAACCGAACGGAGCCTTAAGCTGGAGCGAAGCACACAGAGCGGAATTCGAACTGGAAAAGACGGCTCTTATATGCCTATCAAGAAAACGTGAAAGTGACCGCACGGACCCAAAGAAGACCAACCCGATCAAGAGACCCCCAATCACGATAAGTGGCCACATTATTCAACCGTCACGCTCACACAAGTTTTTAGGCGTCATAATTGACGAGGAACTCAGATTCAAGCAGCACGCGGCTCAAGCACTTGCCAAAGGAACGAATTACACCCTAGCCTGCAATAGAATGACCAGAACGACCAAAGGCATAAAGGGAAAATTCATGCGAAAGCTCTTCGACAGCGTCATCCTCCCCAAAATGCTATACGCCGCAGACATTTGGTGCTCAGATATCCTAACAAAAGGCAGGGACAAGAAAACAGGAGGTAGGGGCGCAAGAGGCTTCGCATCGCAAATGACGAGAGTCCAGAGGATGACCTCCCTCCTAATCACGGGGGGAATGCGCACAACTGCTTCTGATATAACAAATATACACGCTAACTTGTTACCCTTCCAACAGAATCTCCGCAAAATTTGCCATCGCTCAGCCCTACGCATGAGTACCCTCCCAGAATCACACCCCCTGCACAAAGGTCTGAACGCAGCGTACCGTTACTGCTCCAAGAGAGACTTTCAGAAACGCAAACGGCACCCATCCCCCCTCCACAACCTAGCAAACGCGTTTCAACTCGACCCAACGAAGTCCGAAACCATCCTCCCAGTCCGCCACAACACAAAATGGATACCTGACGTCGAAATCAGCATAGCCAGCAAGACAGAAGAAGCATATTATGAAGACTTAGCCGCAAACGAAGACATCAGGGCATACTCGGATGGATCCGCGATAGATGGAGGAGTAGGAGGAGGAGCAGTGATAATGAGAGGAGAAGAAGTGCTAAGGGAGAGGAGATTCTATCTAGGAAGCGACAAAGACCACACCGTCTACGAAGGGGAAGCGGTGGGCATGATATTAGCGATCCAGTTGATCAAGGAAGAGCTGAGGGAAAGAGGAGGGCAATCACTTACCATGGCACTGGGGGTAGACAACCAAGCAGCTATCAGAGCGACGACCTCATACCAATCCAAACCAGGGCACTACCTCCTCGACATCTTTCACGACGACCTCAGATCAATCCTCCCGGAGGCAGACGGAAGAAAGCTCATGATAAGGTGGTCAGCAGGACACATCGGGATACCGGGCAACGAAGCAGCGGATGAGCAAGCCAAAAGAGCGGCACATGGAGAAACGTCGCAGCCTCATCTACTCCCTAGCTCACTGAAGAACAGAGCACGCACCGCAATAGCCCTACCCATCAGTAAATCCGCGCTCAAACAGTCATTCAACGCCGCAGTTCAAAACGAAGCGAAAGAAGTATGGATCAGATCCCCCCGCCACGCCACACTTCAAAACATAGATCCTTCAGCCCCATCTAAACGCTTCGCGAGCATCATCGAAGAACTCCCACGTCGGCACAGCGCACTCCTTTTCCAGCTCAGAACAGGCCACGTGTCCCTCAACAAACATCTTCACCGCATTACGAAAGCTCCCTCCCCCATATGCGAAGCATGTAACCAGAAGAACGAATCCGTATATCATTATATCCTGGAATGCCCAGCGTACACGCGTCACCGCAATGTCATGCGAACCTCAATGGGAACGGACCCTCTCACCCTAACCAACCTACTCAACAACCGCAAACATATCAAGAAGCTACTCACGTTCATAGCCCAAACCAAACGTTTCGTAACAACGCACGGTGACGTCTCCCCACCAGCAGAACGCAGAGAAGAAAGATGAACCCCAACAACTGGCCCCACCCCCGCCAGTCGCCTCCCAAAAATGCCTTAAGCAGGCGTTTCAAGTCCTCGCACTAGCCAGGACCACTGTACCAGAACTACCAGCATATATGTACACAAGTAGGAATACACTCAAGTACGTACTGTCCAGCATAGGGCTTCGCCCCACCGGACAATAAACAAGGAAAAAAAAAAAAAAAAAAAAAAAAAAAAAAAATGTTTGCTACGTGCTGTGCAGAGCTGATAACACGTCGATAAAAGTTCCTGTAGAGTGTGTGAATAATTGAATTACTAATATACAAAGGTGAAGAACTTGAAATTATTTATCCACTGCAAACGCTGAATTTCTGAACCACACTGGCATGTGCAGTGTAGATATAACGGATACCATTGTCGCGAGACAGAAATCAGAGGCTCTGTTCTGCAATTTCTTGCTGTCCATCATGATGGTGGATCAAACTGATGAGGTTGGTGAAGGGTTAATGAATTCACGCCCGACTTGCGAAATTTTGCTTTTACTCAAATTTGCCCTGTGACAATATTAATGGTGATCAAGTCGCGCAGGATCATCCAGGTGTCGCTTAGAGGTTCGTGTCACATCTCCCTTCCATCAAATTTGCAAAGCTGTGACAAACCACTTACATACATCCAGGGGCCAGGGCAGCATAAAGATTGAATACTCATATAAAAACCTTTGGTACAGCATGATCTCCATTCTCCGCTTCCCACATGGCAACCGCTTCTACAAAAACGATCTGGAATCCATTTAGTTTCCTTGCATACTATGATGCACTCCCGAATCAACTGCCAGATGACTCTAACTCGGTCACATCTGACATGAAGTCTGCAACCGATTTCTACGACCGCAGTCTAACAAGTCGTAGGTGTGCCCTTGCTGGTGTGGCATGTACAAGTATTATCAGCTGCTGTTGCATTGTAGCAGGTGCTGTTATTTTGGCCACTTATGGAGGTGCAGCGGCCACTATGATGTCAACTAGACTCAGCAGCGTCGCGCTGCAGAAAGAGATGTTGGTCATCTCACTGAACTTGATCGTCACATTATGCACGGAATCCACAAGTTTCGTACACAACATCTCATTGCGCTCTGCACTTGCCTCAGAGTCCCGCCTTAGGTTCAACTCTAATCTGCGCCTTTTGACCGCAGCTCATGGATGGAGCAATCCCAATGGTGCCCTGCTTAACGGCATCATGGTCATCCTCCTCATCATATCATATAGCTCAGTCTCACTGGCCACATCCTATCGTATAATAAATGACACTGCTGAAGTCGATATCATGGGTATACCTCTTCTGGTTTTGGGTATTGCACTTCTTTTCCAGGTGGTGATTGCATTGTCAGGGATGCGGGCTGCCAAGATATTGACGTGGAGTTCTTCATCTTTGGATCTAACCGCCGCTCTGGTCCACCACGCACAATTGACCCCAGTTCCTCTCCGCTGCATGCGCAGTGTGTCCGACTTCAATGTGGATGCAGGTCCAGCGAAGCCATCAGAGACACAGCCTTCTGCGTGGCATGCGCACCCTAGCATCCAGAAGGTTATCATGTCTCTTTGGGGCCTCGTCGTAGCATGTGCTGGATGGGGTGCTCTCGTCCTGTTCATTTACAATATGCCTAAAGACTCCCATCCGATAACCTGGAAATCGTGGTCGGTCTTCCCCGACGATCAGAATTTATTGTACAGCCTTGAATACCCCATTGTAGGGGGTTTTCTTATGACTTATATCAACCTGGCCATTATCCAGGGACCGTTGACACTTTGTCTGCACTGCTCTGAGCTCATCACAAATGTCATTCGAGATGAAAGGCATTGGAGATGCGGCACCCGACAAAAAGGGATTATACCAGCGATGAACCCGCTGAAGTCAGTTATTGCCAATCCGCTCTGTCTTGCGCTTTTCGTCGCGAAGCCTGTGCTACGTAAGTTACTCGCACCTTGCTTTAGACATGTGTTCTTGAACAAAACCATTAACGATATAGACTGGGTATTTGGGCTTTGTTTCGTGCTCTTTGCCGTCATCAATCCTAGTGATATCAACGATGCCAACCTCGCAGTGGATGGCACTTGGATGGTTATGTATCCAATGCAGGTTCGTAATTACTACATAAGACAAGCGCTACAACATCCTTATGTACCCGTGCAGATCTTGAACTTATCTATAGTGCTATTTGTATTCGCCTGTTTCTTCACTCTTGTGGCACTGCGCCAACGGCGCGGGCCTCAGCCAGCTGCATATGGCCACCTCCAGACACTAGCCAACCTCGTGGATGAGTGGGCGCCTGTGATGTGGTGGGGCCACAAGGAAGATGGAATCACGTATTGTCATGCTGGTAGGATACTTGTACGGTGACGATGATGGTGCATTGATCAGACTTTCACACAGGGACGAGTAATCAATTACTGCCGGCTGTGAAGATGGACTGTGTGTATGCTGGTATCAGTGTCGGGTCACATCCTTCCGTTTTGTGAGGAGTCCTTCCTTTGCACAGACATTCCTTGACTTATCCTCTTCAAACAGAGTGCCTTAATTCATGTTAAGCGGGCTGTTGATACATTGACGGCGCGCACAACCAGCTATGCCATGGAACGGGACATGTTTGTGATTTTTACGATGTTTGCCGCGTTGGAGGTGGATTGGGATATTGTTATTTGTGCATACTTATTCAACAAATACTGCACATCCAAGATATCTCTGCTTTCAGCAAATACTCAACTAGGACGCATTGCGTTGGGATCGGATATGAATTACAAGGCTATGTATGCTTGGACTGTTTGCGTTCAGTAGTGCTGAGCACTGATCTCACAGAGAATCGTGATACCTTGGATTGGAACGGTGTAAATCAGTCGTGAAGTAATCTTTGCTGCGTACTGTACAGAGCTGGGATGCTGTTTCATCGTATAATTACTCTCTGCGACTGGGAGAGAGCACCTTAAACGAAGAGCTGGCAGCACTCGGTAGATATAAGTCGATTTACATAAACAGCGAAAATTTCCAAGGTAACGTCGTTTCTCGAAACCTTGAGGGGGTGCCTAATTCCCGCTACCTCGAGACGGCGTGTTTCGGGCGCTCGTAACTTTGCTCAAAGGCGGCGTGCAGCTGTCTACCCGATTTCTGCTTACTGTCCGTGATACTTTGCCAGCCACGGTTGTCTTGGGACGTGATTGGTTCGCGTTTTGTCGCGATATTCTGCACAGTCATCCTGAGGTACGCCTGCCACTGTGCCAGTGGACGTTGGCGGAGGATTTTGCTCTTCCTTCAGTTAGTCCCACTGGACGTTCGTTCACACCAGTCGCCGATACATGCATCATGCGTGGCTCCCCTTGGTGGGACAATTTTAGGTGCTTAGGCCCTAATCCACGACCGTCCGCTGTTAGCTTGTGCTTCTCAGTCCCCGAACATTCAAGGACATCCTGAGAAAACTCAATTGTTGATTTTTACGGGTGAGAGCCCTGCTATGGCTGGAGGTCTCCGTGCGAGCTCTATGACCCCGTAAAATGATGCACATCGCCTATGACATTATTTGGCTAAAGATGTTGTTCATGCACCGCTCTAGCATCGCCCATGACATTATTTGTCTGAAGATGTTGTTCATACACCATTTCAACCCTAACCGTAAGCAAACTCTAAACGTGACGCAACTCATAAATATAGGGCACAAAATTCCTGCCTACAGAATCCCCCAACGGGCCCAACCTCACGAAATGATCTTTGTCTGATTTATGTACAGTCACGCTGGGCGAATGGAAACCAAAAGTTGTGCGAAAACTGCCATGTGGAAAGACGCTCGAAGATACTTCTACCGAGCCCTTCGCGCCCGCATAACACACTCCAGCTTGCTCGAGCAGATTGAAGATGGCAACCCTGAAATGAAGTCTGAAGAGCGCGCCGCGTTGTTGGACTCACTTATTTTTTTGACTTGCATAGTAACAATCGTACTTTGGCCGAAGTCCTTGAGCAGCTCGACGACATCACGCCGACCTTGTCGAAACTGAAGGCTGATCATCTACTTAGCCACTTGATTACTGCTAGTTACTTTGTTACTTGTACTCGAATGTCGTACCGTGGTTCTGGTAGTCCCAATAATGTGCATCCGCAGCCCCAACGAGCAAGGGAAAAAAAAAGCATAGAGAGACGATCGAACTTAGAACAACCAAAACAGGTAGCGGGCCGTGCCACGGATGTGGCCCTGCGCGACTTATTAGGTATTTGTACATCACAAAAATTGCATGACCAAGACCTGGCAATATATGGTAATGTTTTCGGTGACTACCATGTCAGCAGTATCAGGTCCAGAGCCCAGTATATCTTGCAATACTAGGGAACTGAAAAGTCCGACGGACGAGTGCTTGTACGTCGTAGAGGAGCACACGACTTAATGTTTCATATAGTTATTTCAGATATTAACAGTCAAGCAGATAGCGAAGACATTGCATGGTATTGTCTGCAGTAATGAGAGTACAAAGTATTGCTATGCGACGGTATGTAAGGAAACTTGAGTCATAGTATCCAGATACTGTGTAGGTATCTGTAAAGTACACTGGGCAGCCGGGGAGCGTGAGTACAAATGGTCAACTTCATCAGTAGTAGAGAGAAATGCGACACGAAGCACCAGAACACGAGAGCATCGAAATGAAAGCATGGAGGAGTAAATGTCCTGAGAGCAATGCGAGATGAGAACACCAGAATACTATCGATCAAAGCAGGGTGAACATCAGTTACAGTCTACAATATAACAGAGACATACCTTAGAAGAAAATACCTACTTCCGGCGGCGCGCTTGCCGTTTGGGACGTCGAGCAGGTTCAGATGGCTGCTCATCATCTGATTCCACGGCACGCTTCCTTTTCCCCACAGCCTTGGCTGTGACCTTGGCTTTCTTTCCAGCCGACTTCCCTTTCTTACTGGTACTGACTTCGAGTTCCTCATCTTCATCCTCCTGCGTTAACTCACTTAATCCAGGTGAAGGAACAGTAGGACCTTTCTTGCGCGGGGACGTACGACGGGTTGGGGTGGGAGAACGAGCATGACGGGGTGGAGTGCCGTTTTTCCGTGGGGATGTACGACGGGGTGGGGTGGGGGAACGAGGACGACGGGGTGGAGTGGGAGAACGAGGACGACGGGGTGGAGTGGGAGAACGAGGGCGTCGAGGTGGAGTGGGAGAACGAGGGCGTCGAGGTGGGGTGGGGGAACGAGGACGACAGGGTGGGGTGGGGGAACGAGGACGACGAGGTGGGGTGGGGGAACGAGGACGACGGGGTGGAGTGGGAGAACGAGTAGTGTCAGGTACCGTCGGAGCAGCCCGTTTAGGCGGAATCGGACGAGGTCGGACATGCTTGTGGGGGGAATAAGAGTAAGAGGAGGTACGAGGAGTAGTAGAACATCCTCGGTGAGCAGGAGAGTCCCTACCGTGCGCAGGAGCAGGAGAACGTCCACGAGGAACAGGAGAATGGATCCGGGGAGCAGGGGAACGAGCACGAGGATGATGAGAATGGCCAAGAGGAGAATGAGAGCGATCACGAGCACCAGTACGAGGGGTGGGAGAACTGGGAGGATTACGAACACGATCTTGACCTGAATTCTTAGCTGCACTAGCGCGGGCAGACATCTGTGCCCGCATCTTGGCCAAGCTATCCATTGGCGCAGAAGAGCTCCCGCTAGAATCATTAGTAGAAGCTTCGTCAACTACACCTTCCCGTCCATGTTCAGTTTTGAATAGTTTCCTTCCAGAAATGCTCAGCATCATAGTCACGAAAATAAAAATCACCTACCTATTCCACCATTTTAAGAGACCGTCTACCCAATCCTTATCTTCGCATTCTCGCAGAAAGTCGATGATATTCTGGTAGAACTCTCGATAGCTGAATTTCCCGTCGACTTCGGCCCACTTATTCCTGCTGCTAATCCCGAAGCGAGCCTCAATAGTAATAATTGTAAGATAAAATCGTTAAGTACACGAAAACACTTACCTGAACACAAGCATATGCAATGTGTTCTGGTTGGACCGTGGTCATGTCGTGCAATGAAGCGTTGCAGGAACGTGTTGCACGTGAGTCTTCACCTAAGGCAGTAGACGGTCCTGTGAATATATGACGCATGATCTGATATATACAATGAGTGTATGATATTGACACGTTAAGCAAACAGTTGAAAACTTACGCGGACGAGAAAATACCCTTTGAAAAGTCCATCAGTCATGGAATCGTCGTCGTAGCTTTCCCCCGGTGGAGTTCCCTCCCAGAGATAAGCAGGAAAATCAGCTGCGGACATCAAGATCTGCCCGTTTGCCAATTTTTTCCGCGTCCTAAAATACAGAACCTCAGAATCGAATATAAGCGCAAAATACCACTTACTCTGCTGGATCCTGGTGGTAATCTTTGATCGCCGTTATAGGACAAAGAAACGAAGCCAACACAGGGTGATTAACACCCAAGTGTGACCTAGACGAGGTGCCGTTATTGACAGGCGGGCTTAGAGGTTCTTTTGCTGGTAAGGGAGCCGCATAGTGGCCGATTTGTGACTTAAGGCGAGTTGAATCATCAGACCGCGTCGCACTAATAATACCATTCATCTCCACGGTGCGTCAGTAAATCATAAGTGCGCATATATGCAGTATATGCTCACCTTTCGTGCAATCCTAGCAAGTTGTTTCGACTTGCTCTTATTGTTGATGAGCGCTCGCAAGCCGGGAGCAAGTTGAAGGAGTTGTTGGTAGTTCCGTTTGTAACGATCACGTACATAAGTTGAGCTAAAACAATAAATCAGCGATATACAGCCTAGCAATGAACAAAACTTACAGGCCCTCAAGCCTCTTTTTGCGAGACATTTTGTCGGCCTCGTCTTCCTCGAGATCCCCCTTATCAGCAGCCTCGTCTTGCTGCAAAAGGCACCCGATCTTGATGAGCTTCTCGACCTTGCAAAATAAGTCATAGCAGCGCGTCATAGCACGCGCTGCAGCAAAATACTCTTCGTCTAAGTCTTCATCAGTGTCCTTGGAGATCTTAACCTTTCTGTAAGATGAGAAGTAGTAATGTGAGCGTCAATAGAATACAAAATATAACTTACTTTGGTGTCCCATCTCTACTTTGAACAGATTTGCGTGATCGACCGCGTTTTTTCGCATTCTTGTGGGTTGGACTTGGAGAGCGTCGTGAATCGTCCAAATCACTTGAGGAATCAGAATTTTCAGATTGAGAAAAACTGGGGGATCGCTTGCGACGCGCCATACTTAGTGGTTAGAGTTACAGAGTTGCATAGGGAATTCACGCGTTATCGTACATGTTTTATTTGGTTCTGTTGACGTGTTATCATCATATTTCAGCGCAGCAAGAAATACATTTAATTGTACAATTACAAAATACTTATCGTATACAGACTGCAAAATAACAAATGCAATAGCAAAAACGCACAGCAAAGAAAAATAACCTAAGTTAAGTCAGCTTTAACCGGAGCAGGCACGGCTTGCAGGATAAGACCGGCAATGGAATCCTTATCTTGCACGTCCCTGAAATGGTGAGGGCGGCGGGGCGGCCAAGTAGTACTGCTGTCGAATTTGAGTTTGCGCGGCTGAGGACTTGTGCGGGCTCCCAACAAGCGCACTGGCTTAGCTTTGACGGAGTTATTTCTGTAAATCAAAATTTGTCAGCGTGATGAGCCAGTAAATATAAGAAAAACTCACCCGGAACTCTGGGACGTGATCTTGAGGCGTCCGAGATCTTCTGTGATCTTGATGGTATCGGCCGAGAACCTAGGAAGTTTAATGTTAGTGAATATGACGCGCAAGACCAACACACGTTTTGATTTTCTTGCTCTCGCGATCGGTCCTGTACATCGAGTTAGCAATCTATTTGTGAGAAGATCGGAACCAAAAGACACACCTTTTCCTTTTGCGACTGCCTGGTATCAATAACTCCGCCTCGCTATCGGTAGAATCCTCAATATGGACCATCTTGACGGGATCCTTGAGCCGGATGATTAGTTTCTAAATCAAAGTCAGTAAGTAATATGAAAAGATCGAGATGACTCACCAATGGGCCCGGGTTCTCGGGCGTAAACTTAATCTCGTAAGTCGGCCAACCGGTTAAAATATTCTCGATATCCATGACAATGACATTGTCATGGATAATGACCTGGTCGGTCCCATTAACGAGGATGGATTTGGTTGACATAGTAGTATAGGATTATGAAAAAGATTAGTGGTATTGATAAGGAATGAATATGAAAAACGCGTAGTCGCGTCTTTTGCATTACCGGTATTTGCCGGGTGAGTTTGAAATGTCACGTGATGCTCGAAACCAAGATTTCGAACTCGTTCTTTCTGTTTCTTCAGTTAGTACCATTGGGTGTCCGCTCATACCAGTCGCCGATACGAGCATTTTGCGTGGCTCCCCTCAGTGGGACACTGTTGGGTGCTCAGGCCCTGACCCACGACCATCCGCCGTTAACTTGTGCTTCTCGGTCCCTGAGCACCCAAGGGCACCCTGGGAAGGCTCAGAATTTATTTTATACTAATGAACTAACAGTATCATGTATGGACTATATCCGCCCGCCACCTCTGCACAGGATGATAGCATCAAGCTATGCGGTGGTTCCAACGTTCACCATACCTCTTACAAGCCATAGGTAAGCCTTCCATTCTATTCTATCTTTGTAGTATGATGGTCTCACGCGGTGCTGGTCAGGACTATCATATTACTGGCTTTTTGCACGGATTACTGTCGAACTACCAGAGATATTGATTACATACGCCCACAAGTGAGTCGTTCCTTAATTGCCATTATCACTCACCCTGAAACTTCTCTTTGGCACCTTGCACAGCATGCCACATCTATGTGTATCGGCATCGCCATTCTCGTCAAAGCTCAAGACCAGCCATAATGACGTTTGGCTCCATTCTAGACGGTCCTGATCCCCAGTTCTCACCCCTCTCGTCAACCAGGCGCTTCCTGGTGTTACGGCCGACTTTTGGTACGTTCTTCCAATGTCCAAGTTGCCGTCCACCCTCACTAACCCTGATAAACTACCAGAGATATTGACTATACGCCCGCCGTCAAGATGAGCTCCGTCAAATCCTGACCCAGCTGAGATCTCTATCACAAGCCCCTCAACCTGCCGCGGCCGCTCCTCCGACAACTACTACATCATATCAATACCAAGCTCACAACGCTTTTCCTCTACTACTTATACGTCTTACGCCTTGCCGTCCATTAATCAACCTAAATCTGAACCGGTCAACTCTGCATCTCTTTTATCGTCTCGATGGACGCTGTTTGCTCCAATGCAGCTCGCCCTGGCCATTCTCACCTGCTTACACCTGTGAGTCATTTCGTCTACCTATGCTGCGTGGATTTTCGTTAATGTAATCACTATTTTCATTTCTTTTGATATCATACGCATGTGGATCCGGACCTTTGCCTCCCGGTACTCATTATATTCCACTGTATTCTCTACAATATTGAATGTCAATTTCTAAATGAACGATGTTGCAGTGTGACTTGTGATTCAGAGACCGAAGGTCTATCTCCACCTTTAGCATCGAAGCCGCTTCCAATACTTACCTGTGGTGAATCACCTCATGACTCTTATCTTCCACAGGGACTAGAACTATCGCATTCAAGTGAATCTATGGCGACTATAAAGGCCTCCAGAAATGCCCAGGTATGTCTATCCCCCTCCACATCCTCTATGTACTTATCTATATGGAAGACCTCGTCTGTCTAGGGTGCAGGAAGGTTTTCCCATCCCAAAAGCGCTTGAGTGGTCACGAGGCCCGGTGCGAAGCCGACAAACTTTTAGATGCTGACGTCTATAAGAGTCAGCGTCGCCTCGAGAAGGGGCGTAAGAAGCGTAGGAAGACGAGAGCTCGAGATGAGACCAGGTCTCCGGAACGCAGGCAAAGGAACACCTCTCCCGAAGCTGACGTGCAGATGGACCTGGATGATGACCATGTCAATACTGAGGTGATGTTTTTAAAATTTACTTGATTTGTATTCTACTGATACAATAATTGTATAGTACGGTGATGTTGCTGGACCCTCGGGATATATTCCAGAACCGGAACCTCCAGTGCCTACCCCAGACGCACCTGCTGTTGTCTCTGCCCGTTCTGGGCGGCGAATACGGATGCCTGCGCGGTATATTGACTATATCCCAGGCTCGTCAACTCATCTCGCTCACATGCCCCCGACGATTCGTCAGGAGCGCGGACGACCTATCGTCGAGGTCCGGCCTGAGCAACCACAGGCACCAGATAGTCCTGCCTCCGAAGACATCCCCCACCAGCCCCCCCTTGTCCCATACCAAACAGCCCCTGATGCGATGGGCCTTTTCCGTATCTACTCTGCACGTCCTACCATGATACCAAAGGGTGATGTAGGTCTTGATGCAGCCGTCGATGCTCCTACCCTGGATCGTGATCTTAGTGTCGGGAGTTCTCAGATTGCGACCGGACTTCCTTCTCCAGAGATTGGGCCCGATAACCTTTTCTCTCCTTTTAGTAGCCCGACAGCAGGGCTCCTCATGTGCTGGCAGTACTCTGGGGTTAATTCTAAGTCGAATGCTGAGATGAAACGCCTCACAAGGAATTTCCTCGACGACGATGAGTACAAGAGAGAGGATGCGCGGATTTATGACGACGTACGTGAGAAGCGGCTTATCAGTGTCTATCTGAAGGATTCCTCTAACCCCTTCCGTGCCGAAAACGGCTGGCGCGAGTCTACGGTCCAAATTCGCCTGCCGAAGGAGAAAATGAAGTGGGCATCAGAGGATGAAGCACCTGTGCTTGAGATACCAGGTGTTTATCACCGCTCACTAACTGATATCATAACATCTGTCTTCCAGGATAGTGTCGCCTCCACCTTTCACATGACACCCTTCCAACAGCAATGGAAGGTGTCAGAGGAACGCACCGTCAATGTGTATTCCGAGGCATACTCATCCCCCGCTTTCTCAGAATCTTACGTGGAGGTCAACTCTCTCCCTAGGGAAGGCGATGACGACCTTGAACGTGTCGTTGCCTCCCTCATGATGTGGTCGGACGCCACACATCTTACAAACTTTGGTGACGCCTCACTTTGGCCGTTTTACTTGTTCTTTGGCAATCAGTCTAAATACACGAGAGGGAAACCGACAGCATCTGCATGCCACCATGTGGCGTACATCCCATCTGTAAGTCCTGTCTTATAACATGTCATCGGGATACTTATCTTAACAGATCCCTAGTGACTTTCAAGACACCTATTTCAATATTTTCGCCGATGCATCCTCAACTGACGTCTATACGCATTGTAAGCGCGAGCTTATGCAGGCCATCTGGGCACTTCTCCTCGACGAGAAGTTCATGCATGCCTACAAATATGGTATTATCATTCGCTGCGGTGATGGGATCACACGGCGCGTATTTCCCAGATTCTTCAGTTACTCCGCGGATTACCCTGAAAAGTAGGTTTTGTGATTGACCTTCATCAGATTGCAATATCTAATTGAGTTTTACTATCAGGATCTTACTCGCATGCATAAAATTCCTTGGTGAATGCCCGTGTCCACGGTGCCTCATCAAGAAATCCGATATCCCTATGATGGGCACTAAACTCGATATGAAACGTCGTGAGAGGACTCAGCGGATTGATGATGAACGACGTCGTCGTCGTGTTGAACAAGCGCGAGCATTAATGTTCAAGCAGGGAGCTAGTATCAATAGTCAGCGCGTTCAGAATATCTTGAATGAAGAGTCGCTGGTCCCTACTCGGGTAAGTCATTCCTCACAAGATATTGGTTTTTAAGACTGATTTGTTAGTAGAATGCCTTCTCTGAGCGCCTCGCAGAATACTTCTTCAATTTCTTTGTCTTATTCGTTGTCGACCTACTGCATGAGTTCGAACTTGGGGTTTGGAAGGCTATATTTACTCATCTTATGCGTGTCCTTTTTGCGGCAGGTGGCGCTGCAGTTCAGGAGCTGAACTGGAGGTATGTACTTAGGGAGTGCGGTCATATTTATGCTCATGCGGCTTTTTACAGATATCGAAGAGTACCTACCTTTGGACGGGGAACCATCCGTCAGTTCCACAACAATGCATCAGCAATGAAACGTCTCGCAGCCCGAGACTTTGAAGATCTCCTGCAGGTGAACTTACACTCGCCTCGTTTACTCATTCATTCAATTTTATTGTAAACTAGTGTGCTCTTCCTGTCTTTGAAGGAATCCTCATCGACGAGGAATCAAAGGACAAAGAAAAGGCTATACATAACAAGATTATATTGGACCTTCTCTTCGACCTTGCAGCATGGCACGCTTATGCCAAACTCCGCCTGCATACCGACGACACACTTGAATTTTTCGATTCAGCAACTGCCGCTCTCGGTCAGTCCGTTCGCAAATTTCAGCGAACCGTGTGCAAACATTATCACACAACGGAACTTCCACATGAGCATGCTGCCCGTGGACGACGTCAGGCTGCACTGGCCTCAAACCAACCAGGACTGTCACATACGGTCTCTGGTCCGAAGGTGAAGAGGTTGAATTTGAATACCTACAAATATCACGCGCTCGCTGACTATCCTAACACTATCCGAGAAAGGGGTACAACAGACAGCTTTAATTCGCAGTTGGTATGTATTAGTTATTTCTTCCAATGTTGGCTTCTAATATTCACCAGGGAGAGCTTGAACACCGCCTGTCAAAGCGCCGATACCCACGAACACCGAAGAAAAAGGACCAAATGACACGCAGTATGACTTCGCAAGATGCAATCGAACGCTTGGTCAAGAAAGTCATCACTGCACATGAAACCATTGTCGCGCAGAAGGCTAATCCCAGACCAAAACGCCTTCGCACTTCCCCCACTGATCATTACTACATCGCTAAGTATTCTCGTGAAAGCGTCGATCTTACAGCTTGGTTAGTAGATTTGGCCGATGATCCAGCAGTTAAGGTACGTCTGTCTGCTTATATGTTTCGCTCAAATTTTATAGCATTTTTTAGAACTTTATCCCGCGCCTCAAAGACCATTTACTTGCCCGCCTCCGTGGGCTTGCATATAATGGTGATGAATATGAGTTTTCAGATGAAGACCGTGACTCCGTCCTCATTGGCGACAACAAGCTATTCCAGCATAGCACATTGCGTGTCAACTACACGACATATGATCTACGACACGAACAAGACACGATCAATCCCCGAACTCGTGCCGATGTTATGGTACTTGCCCAGGAGGATGAGCGTACACATCCTTACTGGTACGCACGCGTTGTCAGGATATTTCACGTCAATGTAGAGTATCGCGAGAACGAGTATTCACACTATTCACGACCGAGGCGCATGGATGTCTTATTTGTTCGTTGGTTCAGACGTGACGGATCGCCTGCCGGCTTTTCTGCTAAGCGCCTACAGCGCTTGGAATTCTTCGATAAAGACAGTCTCGACGAAGCATTCGGATTTCTGGACCCTGACTCCGTCATCCGCGGGGTACACATTATCCCTGCATTTGCTTACAGTCGCACTGACACACTGCTTGGACCGTCCTTTGTTCGCAAAGAGGAGGAACTTGATACAGACTGGCGCTATTACTATGTAAACATGTATGTGCTTTTTTCCCCCTTGTTATATTACTCATTGTTGTATCTACAGGTTCGTTGATCGTGATATATTCATGAGGTTTCGTGGGGGCGGGATAGGTCACAAGGCCATGCGGGACTGGGATGACTTCCTCCAAGGTGCCAAAGCTGATACTAGTGCACAGGAAGACTCCGAGATGCGAGGGGACGAGTCGGATTTGGAAGACGAAGGTGATTTGGAGGACTTGGGTATGCAGGAGGAGGGCACTGATGAAGAAGATAGCGCTGATGAGGAAGAGGGCGCCAATGAGGAGGAAGGTGCTGACGACGATGGTGACGACGATGCTGATATAGGTCAGGATGACGACGATGACAGAGTTTTGGCTGACGAGGGCGAGGAACTTGACGATGACCTGCTTGCAGAGGAGGGCTATGGCGCACTTTAACTTAATATTTAACTTAATAGACTCACTTAATTTTGCCGGTCAATCTGAGCAATACCTTGTATATATCATGTAGATACAATGTACTACATAGTAATCCTATTTTGACAGCACGCAGATAGTTAATATGTCATTGCGAGATGTTTTCTATCACGTCCGGCTGTTGCCGAGATGGCCTGACAGTGACGTGCCAATTGTTGTGGCACACAACAGTCTAAATCAGGTAATATCTCAGTTCTGCAAATTTTGTGATGTAGTAGTAATGACTTGACAAGTTGAAGTACTCGCTCACTGGCGGTGCAAGTCAGTGGAACTGGTTTTAATCAACTTGTTTATGAACCTTCTTCCCCTTGGCACTGTACGTGCTTTAGCCGAATTCCGCGGGCTAGCTGTCCAAATCTTGCTTGGCTCAGAGCCAAGATTGGCACCGTGCCCTAATGATGGCCGCTGCTGCTTGCATCTCTTCGGTGGGCACCCGAGTAAGTCTATGAATCCGAGTCTGTCTGGATCTCGGTTAACTTGTAATAGAACACGTTCGGCCAAGCCCAAGCGGGTATTTGCACATGGGCCGGCCTCACATCGATGAACCGGGCCTCGTGTTCCTCTTCGAACGGTTGTCTACGAGGTCGAGGTACTCTTTCGTTGAACCATAGTCCTGTAAAAGAGTGAGCAATCCAATTTTTTGGATGATAGCCTGACATACGATATCTGAATCTGACCAAGTTATTACAGACATGTTGATTTCGACTGAAACATCTTTGGTACACTGCAGAGCGATGGATCCTGTCGCTGACCTCAGCACCAGACAATTAGATGCTGCCCTTTGTACGATGAACTTCACAAACTCTCTCTTAGAGGTGGAGATCAACGAGGCTCGAATCGCCTTGCAGAGAGATGGAGAAGAGTTACTGAACATAGACTCTGTAGTCGACAGTCTACAGGCTGAGATCAAGGCGATACACGTGCGCATAGCTGTTCAGCAAGAGAAGCGGCGCGCTGTAGAAACTCGCATCCTCGAAAACAGAGCTCGCATCAGCCCTGTGAGGTTCCTTCCCACAGAAATTCTCCAGCAAATATTCAAATCCTGCCTCCCTAACAATCGATATGTCATTCCCCACATACTATCCGCCCCGCTCTTACTTTGCCAAATCTGTCGCCGTTGGAGGGACATTGCACAAGCGACGCCAGAACTATGGTCTTCTATTGATGTTCATGACTGGGGCGTCTGGACTGCAGAATTCTACACGGAGATGGTGGCTCGCTGGCTTGCGGCAGCACGTACTCGTCCGTTGGCTGTCAGTGTAGTGTGCCTGCAGAAATGGGATTGGTTTCGCCAATACGACCCAACACAGTCAGGGCTCTTCCGCCTACTTGCATCACACTCGGGGCGATTTCATGATCTTCATATACAGGCCAGCCGCGGCTACATCGACGCATTCATTGCCAGCGGTTCCTACGCTGTAAAACACATCTTAATATCCGTCATGCCAACGTCGTTCCTTGTCAACTCCGGACATCCTCTTACCCTTTGCACGTCGAACATTACGCATGTCGCTCTTTGTGGAAAGGAAGCGCTCATTAACCTTATTCCACATGTCACGTTCCCTCAAATTACCCACCTTACACTTGACAGACCAGGGGCAGAAGTCGACTTCATGAAAATCCTCCTTGACTTCCCAGCACTGGTTCAGCTGAAAATCAAACTTTTCTTCCACGGCGAAAGCTTGGAGATAGTTAATCCTCCCCCTGATGCGATGACCCTCATCAAGCATCAGGCCTTGGAAACACTGAGCATCTATCTATCAGAGGATGCGGTTCAGTTTGGGAATGTAGCACCCCTAGCTCGCATCTTCGATTCGTTGTCTCTGCCATCTTTGCGAGAGTTGGCCTTTGTCGCTCTTGGCCCTGGTTGGGAGGCCACTGTTGACGAATGGCTTCCTGACTCGGTGAAAGTGTTATTCAGTGGGTCGTCATGTTCGGCCAAACGCCTTCTTTACCGCAATTTTAAACGCCCTCTGAACATGATTGGCTCCCGTGAACAGCTTATGAATCTCGCTATTGACTTGAGGGTTGATAACACGGGATTCGGCTGTCATTGGTATGATATTGCATGATATTGCATCCTAGCACTTTTAGCCTCACATTTCATGTACACATCACTAGGCATTAAGGCTGGTAGATTTCTACTGATAGGAACAAGGCAGCAAATACAACGAGTGGAGTTGAGATATTATGATTGACCTCTAGATCTAAGAAAGTCTGTCTGTCCCACACTGCGCTACAAGAGAATAGTGAGGCATCCGAACAGCATTTACTTGTGTGATCCAATAATACTGAGTACGAACAAACGCCTACTGATGGCATCCGCACCCTCGGGAATGGCCTCTGTCATGTCTATCCACCACTTGAGTTGGCCCCTCAGTTCATCTGCGGAATTCGTTTCGCTGAACATAGACCTATCGAGGAACACAAATATCAGGGACAAGCCATTTATAAAATGGGATACCTACATTCCACGTTCTTGCAAGGCTTCCTTCAACTCTGGGAGGGTGAGATCACGTCCATACGCCTCTTGTTTGAGCATCTTATCGTCGGACGCAACGTTCTGAAGGTGGCGTTGTAGCCGCCACCGAACCAGTTGTAGCGGCCCCCAAGCGGGGATACCGATGGCTCTACAAAAGCTCTTATATAAGTTTGAAAATATACTTCGAGAAAGTACACACCCGCACAGTGCCCCTGGATTTTTCAAACTGAGAGTCGGAATGAAGCCAGAGCTTTCGCTTTCTTTCCGTAAAAGATCGAATATTTGCCAGTTCCCTGCAAGGACTAGCTGTTGATTGTTGCGTGCCTTCGCATTGATACGATCACGTTGACCTGGAAGGACGCACGTAGATGGCAACATTCGAGGGACGTAAAGGGCAATAAAAGGAATGAGCTCCTCCATAACCACGACAACAATAACGAACGGAATAAGCCTAGAGGTTGGAGTTTCAGAAAAATCATGAGAGGTGGACGGATGAGTACTTCAGTGCATCCTGCTGGAACGTTTTGATAAAACGCGACTCTGCTCTGGAGAGTGCCGCACCGCCTGTAGATATGCGTAAACGAATTGCTGCCGCCTGTTTACGGTGTGTATTTATGGCCTTAAGGCCTCGGAAATAGAATTTCTAACGAGGCCAAAAGAAATTAGGGGAGCAAATGCGCCGATGAGGTTAAACACAGACAAGGAGTTCGAAGGCTTGATGAGTGAAGCGCTTTATGGTACCGGCATCATGTGGAGCTGGTCGAAGGACTCCCTGAGCGGTTGCATCTGCTATGTCTTGCTTCGCTAGCTCGATCGCAGACGGAACAGAATCTGGTGTACTTGATGTCGGAGGAAGACGAAATGCTGGAAACGAGGGTTGTGTTTTCTTTGGGGATATCGACTGAGGCTTTGGTGTTGCGCTTGATGGTGAAGGTCTCTTCAATGGGCCAGGCTTTAGCTCTACCCGGTGCTTGCGAGGTGATACGGCAGAAGGTGGTAGATTTGAGGTATGACTAGACTTATCATTGGAAGAAGTAGAAGTAGAGGCAGACCGTGTTGAAACTTTCCGCCCAACTCTTGCGTAGTGAGACAGCTGTAATCTACCAGAAGCAAGACGTTGGCCAGAAAGCACCAAGTGTAGTTGCCGTGGTTGGATGACACTGGAGGTGAACATCATGTCAGTATGCCACTGAACGGTTTGAAGGGCACATACCTGTTCACCGCAACATTCTTTCCAGTAAAACGAAGCATACAATGAGAAGCAACCCTGGCGAGTTAGTGGAGGATGGTTGCAACTTGTACTCTGATTTGCAAAACTCAGCGTTACACATTTAAGTCACGATTATAGGTCACAACCATCCGGTCACACGACAATATTCTTGATCGAAGTTCACATCATGATCTACAATAGATGTTTAATGTTCGAACGCCCATGGCCGCCCCGCTCCCTTCTCCCTTGATATATTGTCTGCGCACGCAAACTTAACGTAATAAGCTCAATTATCCCTACACAATACAAGGGCTCCTAGTAGCGTTCACACTGCAGAGTGAACAAGCTCCACTGCACGCTTGCGAATCTCATCAATCCCCCACCGCTCACCCAAACCATGTTTCAGGTCTAGAATTCCACCCACCTCATCGCACGCCTCCAGCACCATATCAATGTCCTCCTTTGTGTGTGACGCACTAGCACAAAACCGTGCACGACCCTTCTCCAATGGAGTGGCAGGGTACCCAACAACAACGACAACAATCGGTATTTTCCGCGCACGCATCAGACGTGAGAACATCATACATTTGCCCGGATTAAAGATAAGCAGGGGAACAATCGGGCTGAAGGGATGTCCGGAAATAATAAAACCGAGCTTCTTGAGGCCCGCGTGCAGGTAACGACAGTTGAAGGCAAGACGACGAATACGCATTCGAGCTTCGGATCCGTCTGCGAGGGATGGATGAAGATTTATCCACGCCGGCAGCATGCTTTGAGGCGCCATTCTTCGGAGGTCATTTGCATGATCCTTCACAGTGCCATTTGAACTAGCAAGGCTGAGGGAATTTTGGGACTTGGGCAGCTGTGGTGCTGGAGCAATGCCCATGATGCTCGCGATTGACGCGATAACCTGTGCGAGCACCGGGGGTGCCATTGCTTCCGCATACGGATATGAGGATCCGCGAAGTCGGAGAGCATCAATAAGGGTTTTCGGCCCTGCAATGTATCCGCCACAAGCACCAAAGGACTTGGTGAACGTCCCCATCAAGACATCAATTGAGCCAGGATGGATATTAAAATAGTCCGTCACACCGCGTCCATGGGGACCGACCGCACCAATTGAATGTGCCTCATCAACAAAGAGGTAGAACTTGAATAAAACATCGACATCATAACCCAAAACGGTAACTGCAGTACGGACCTTGTACTTCTGCTTCAGTTCAACAATCCTAAGCAGGTCCACAAGCGTGCCCTCCATGGAGTATAACCCCTCCACGATGACCAAGATCTTCTTCCAAGAACGATGCGTCTTGGATTGGCCCTGGCTTATTGCCTCACGCAGAACGGACTCGAGGCTTGACATATCATTGTGCTTGAACATACGGATCTCCGCACCACTCTGGCGTGCACCGACACGAATACTAGTGTGGTTCAGCTCGTCAGAAATGATCAAGGACTTCTTTCCCACCAATGCAGGGATAAAAGTAGAGTTAGTGGCAAACCCCACAGAACTGACTAGCGCGTCTTCTGTCCCTAGAAACCGTGCAACGAGGGCTTCAGTAAAGACATGGAGCTCGCTGCTCCCGCTCTCAAGACGCGTGCCGCAGGTAGAGGTGCCATAACGACGGATGCCTTCTCCGACTGCATCTGAGCAACCTCCTCGGGTCTGGGAGAAGCCGAGGTAGTTATACGATGAGATGTTCAAGGCTCGTGTTTTGGTACCGGTGTATATTTGAGTAAGGTTATAATTAGTGGAATAACGGTCGAGGAGTAGAACGGTACGGCCGGGGACACCTGCAACGGGGTGGGAACAGCAGTCATCCACGCGACGCTGGAGCCGGCGGGTATAGAACGAATCAAAGTCAGAGTTCAGCGGCGCGTAACCCTATATACGACGTCAAATAAATTACTAGATAAGGCAATCAAGATAATACTCACATTGTGGGGCATAAGGTGGGTGAAATAAGATTTGGCAAAACGCTTTCCAAAAAAGTCACGCAAATGACCGAAACAGATGATCATGATGTAGCTTATGTAGGTGGAGAAGAGAATATAATACGGAGGGTCCTCGATTGTGTGTTTCTGGAAAGGTTCCGTATAATCATGCTTAGAGACACAACGATAAGCCTCGTTCACACAGTAGCCAAACTCTGCGTGAATAGTAGCAGAGACCTCAGAGGTGGGCGGTGTAAGAGGGTTCACGAGACAGTTATTCGTATCATCCTCATCGAGTATGGTGTCTTCAGATAAAGATGTGACAGAGGAGGGGATGGATCGTGTACGAGTTGATGCTGCAGAGGAGTTGCCATGACTACGAGCGCGAGTGTCTGCTTGTTGAATAGCAGAAAGGTATGACATTGCTGTCGACATTATTGGCAAATTGCCGAGTGATCCTGTCTTCTTGAAGATGGACGGGGAAGGAGTAGGCGGATCCAAAGCAATGGGAGAGGTCATTTTTCTTGTCCTTTAAAATGAATAACCCTTGGATCGTTGGCGATGAAGGAACAAGGAAAGCTGGGATGTTACGGAAACCTGTTCAAGTTATAATACAAGTCATTGATGACGAGGGCCACCGTATACGATGACGGAGGACAGGATCATCTCCTACTAATAAATTCAAGGTTCTTCAATACCGCGGCTTTTTGGAATTAGCTGCCACGTAGTCACAATATGAAAATAACTACATCACCGTACACGCCTGCGCGGAAGTGGCCTCTCAGGAAACGACACTATGACACCTATACAGTGGCCGCTCGTCGAGTCGAGAGCCGTCCTCTAGCGAACTCTTAGTATCGATCGAGAATGGACCTACGGTGGAGTGGTGTTCCATAGACAGACACCATAGACGAATGAAGTGATTTTGTTCCATATGCTTCGGGGCGATATCGGTAGTGTACAAACTTAGAGCGCTGACGGGGGATGATCCGTGGGTATACCCTTATACGATTAGTGTAACGTTGCAACGTTGGGATAAACCACCTAGGCCCGAGCTCCACACCAAAATCGAATAAGAGTGATTGCATTTATAGAAGTGACAACCTTCTATTGGTCTGCTTATAAGGGACTGAGAGATTGCTGCGACCGACCATCCATAGTAGAGGGCGCGTGGGTAGAAGGCAGGGTTGAGACAGGCTTATACTATGTGGATGAATTTTACGCCAAGAGAATCCAAACATGATGAAATGCTGTATGTAAATATATTAAATGCATACCTGTGCAACAGCCTCTCGGGAGCTAGCGTTTAGTAGTGCAATACGCGAGAAATGAATGAGGTGATCAAATGCAAACAACTGGCTAGCAAGTTTGAATCATGCTGTCGAGACTCCAAATAAGGATGGTGCGAAAATAGGAAGAAACCTGAGACACAGACCCCCAACAACTGTTAATCGAGATCGAGTGCTCGAATTTGGCATGCCTTGATCAGCCTGAGTGATCTTGTAATGCCCGGTATAAGGGTCCCGTTTGAGGTCCCATGTCGTGGACTCGGAAAGCGCAGCGAGATTTTGCTCCCAGATCACAGGGGTCTCGATGGCTCCCTGCAAGATCGCTGTGTGTTTATAATCCGAAGTGATGTAGGCACGCAGAATCGGAGTGAACTCAATCGTGATGTTACTGGCGTCTCTGTGTTTTGCACTGTGAATTATCTGGTTATAAATAAAGGAAAGATGACATACTCAACTTCCTTGAAGTATAACATCGGCCTAGGCATCAAGTTTCCCGGACTCATAAAGCCTGCAGTTGAACATTATACTCGGGGCAAAAAAATATGGTGGTTACAAACCGAGTGCGATATCTTGCATGGACCCAGTATCGTTCCGGGCTTCCAGGTAACCAGGGAATCCCTTCACAGGATTCTACGGGTTATTCGTGAGCTGTCACAACAGGGATAAAACAAAATAAGACTTACAGAGAATTGGAAGACAGAATTCTTCCGAGTCAGTGTGGTCTTTTCGCTATCCTGCACGAGGGCGTTCGGTTGAATATTTGTGGAGTAGATGAGAGTCTCTCACGTTGATCCCCATGCAGGTTTCAGCCTCGATAATATTCCCATCTGTAATTTGTGGTCTGGAAAAAGCAAGTCTATACATAGAATGAGTATAGTTCAATGAGCACGTGTATCAACATAAACTTACTGGCTCGTGTAGGTTGCATGCATCCTATACGAGCCTAGGACGAGGAGTCATAGGTAATTAAGCAATTGGGCAGGAAAGACAACCCACCCGTCTGTCCGAAGGTGGTGAGCCTGAAATGTTGCAAAGTTCGAGGCCAACGCAAGTGAAAGTGCGGGTACTTACCAACATATGGCAGGAAAGCATATCTCGTAGATGCCTTTCACGTCGCTATCGAAAGTCAGCAGGAGCGTCGCTTCCTTGCCGAGATCTTTCCTGCGAAATAGTCGGGTGAAAAACTATAAAGAGAGATGGTACGAGGACGCTCACGTCTGGAAATACAAGTTTCTAACAAAAGTGCGCGACATTATAAAATATTGGATGTGTACGAAAGAGCGTTTTCTGCATCTGCGAGACCGGGGAGGTTGTAAGCACAAGCATGGATAAGCATAAACCGTAAGCTCACAGGTGTGAGCTCCCCTGATATAGCCAACTTCCCCTTTCCTACAACTCCATGCTTTTGTACTACTGCAACTGTATGGGCGCGCTGCCCTGTGGCTGGACCTGCTTGTTGTACAGACACAACCCTGGCTTCGTTACGTCACGACACAACTTGAATTGAGCTCATTTCGTGTGACCATTGTAGAAGTTGATGAGTCTATTTTGTGACACAGGGTATGTTTTTTGTTACACCAAAATGTGCGCTTGTTGTTATTGTTATAGCGAGTTGCGACTCGATTCGTACTATTGTCATTACTCCAGGCAGAACGGTTGACATGGGATACAAATGACAATCGGTGGGGACGAATGTGCACAGGGTCGGGGTGTATCGGGCCCGAGACTTGGAGGTGCCATAAAGACAGGCACAAAGAAGCACGTGCACCAGCCAGTGGCAATTACCGTGGTAACCCCCGACGCACGAGGGTGTCATGCAGCTCATACAAGCAAAGGCATGAAAAATGTATGTCAAACTAAGGAAGCAGGTACGGGACCGTCCTTCAGGCTGGCAGTCTGCGGAACTCCAAACTCTCGAGTCAACTTAGGCACGTAGCCCCAGCGGCAGGTACAGAGGCACGATGTTTGTAAGAGCCAAGAACAAGCTGGCTATATAGGTAAGGGGTGTAATGCATTGAGTCCTCAGCGGCAGGTACAAAGGTGCAGGAAGGCCCTTCCAAGACAAAGCTGGCTAAATCGCAGTGGAGGGAACGAAATGAGGAGTGATGCATCTGGTATGTCTCCAGCGGCAGGTACGTACAACGAAGGCACGAAGGTGCTGAGGATGGGCGCAACTTGAAAGTCAGGAATGGGCTAACAATGTAAACTAAGGGAGCGGGTACTGCGACACATGCGCCCATCCGAAACATAAAAGGCTACGGCTACAGAACTTGAAGCTATCCAATCTGAAGCAATGTCAGAAACTTTCCTCAGAAACTTGAACTTTCAGACGTAAGTGTCTTTGTGCTATCGTGCTACCCCGTGTTTTTATCTGACCATCTAGCAGTCATAACCTCGGTAGGGAGGCGACGCTTTTACTCACTTTCGATGGCGACATGAAAGGCATCTATAAGGAATTCTGCCCCATAGTATGGAAGTAAGGACTCCCGCTTCTGCCCGTGACAAGTTACTTCACACCTTGAAATGTATTAGGTCCTGCTCATTTGGAAAGGAAGGTTAATGATGTCTCACATTTTCCCTGCTCGCTTGCCAACTTACCAATGGCCTCTCGTTGTAGGCCCATACAGCCTCCGCGCAACCTACTTGCACCAGTAAGTCGATATCTCCAAATCAAGCTCATAGACCAGACTGATCCATCTTCTAGACTTGCTTTTTTCAAAGCGCAGGTCGACGAAGGGACCATTACTGACGCTGCAACCTGCGTTAAGATCAATGTGAGCAAACGTTCATTTTTTCCATAATTCATAGCATAAACATTAAGCTATCATGCAGAAAGGCCAGTTAACGAAGTTGACTCAAGATGACGAAGAGGTCTTCCATTTCTCTGTAAGACTGCCTTTTGATTGAGTACTATCTTTATCACGACAGCTCATGGGATGACTGATTTAGGAACCCGAGGATGGAGAGAAAGGTTTCCTGCAGGCTAAGAACGAGACTGGGCTCATCCAGGACATCGGAATTGGTCTGTGACTACTTTTTTTTGGCTTTTTCTTCGTCTCAGCGTATTGTTCAACTCCAGGTTTTATGTGCCCGGGAGAATTGATGCCTACGCCGTTACTCTACTTCAATGGCGTTGGGTATGTCCTCCTCCCTTTATTTTTCTTACTGGAACTTACGGTACAAAACAGAGATGGAAGTTGCGCCGTGGCTAAGTTCATTCCCAAGATACGCGCTTACATTACTTCGGACTATGAACAAACTGCAATCTTGCAACACGCTATCGACGGTCACTGTATCTGGGAGCAAGATCTCAGTTGTCTTGACTCCGAGGATACAACATGGAAGCTCACATACGATGAATATTACGGATACAGAATTACCAGGGGATAGGAATATTAAATTGGTGGTCACGCGTACTTGCTCTCTGCCTTCTGTGTCTTGATTTGTCCATCTTTTCGTAGTATTGGAGCACCGACAGCCCGAGTTTCGACGGTTGTATCGCGTTTGAATTGATTGATAGCTTTATGTATTCGTAACACTTATCTCGGGCTGCGTTGAATAGGATCCTAATGATTTCTCTTGCACTAAATAACAAGGTGCTCATCCGAGTCCCAAGTACTCCCAATGAGATACGGTATCCTTCGTTGTAGCAGGGCTACCAGAATTGTCCAAAAGATCTGTAGTAATCTGCAGACTATTATTATGATTTCGACTGTCTTGGCTCTTGACTCCACATTGGACTTGGTCATCGACGTTCAAGTTATCCCCTGTATGGCCACTATCAAGCTCGATTCACACATCCTTGAAGGAGATGCGGGCACCATCACGGAACAACTTAACATACAATCGCAACAAGCTACCGTGAGGACACTACAAGTCCTTTTTCTTCCTACCAGAGCCCAATTAGAACACATCCACTACAACCCCCCTATTTTCTTATCACAATCATCATCAATTGCTCCCAGCGACACAGACATTGTCCCACAAGACACCACCGACTACCTCGAAAAGCTCGTTCGAGCAGCGCAGCAGACCGCAGAATCTCACTACTGCGGAAGCTTCGTTGCAGGCCAAACCAGCGAAAGCGACGAATTTGCGGATGTTGGTGTATGGCTAGGAAGAGGAAACTATCAAAGAAATCACGAGAAAGAGATCTTGGACAAATTAGGGCTTATTGCATGGGCAGATGCTGAGGTGAGTTGTTGGTTTACAAGATCTGAAACGCTGTCGGTTATCGTCATGGCATCTGACGTTCTCGTGCAGATAGATCAGATGGACACGCCCTATGATGAGAAGATGAAAGCAGAGTTAGAGGGTCCAGAAGCAAGTACCGTTGGAAAATTGTTGGACAGTCTTGAGGACTGTCACCGGTTTTTTGCGCGCCGTCAAGATTCGTACTTTGCATGCTTTCTCGTGGGCCGGTCGAAGGCGGGTTGGTGTGGGCTGGCCAGTATCGGGGTGGCGTCTTGAATGAAACTGAATACCAGTATCATTCTGAATTTCTGATGCCAATGTGAGGTCTGGATCCGATATGGAGGGTTTGTCATTTGAGGGTAGTAGTGTCCAGTGTCCATAGGCACGTGTACACAGCCACAATCACTAGTTCTCTTTTATGTAAAGTTGTTATTCAATTACTATCACAAGTCACACCAGTACAAGTTAGCTCTGAGATCTGAACGTTTCACACCATGTCAGGAGACCCAGAGATGGAGGTGGATGCAACGCCTGCTGCGGTTAAAGTCACACAAACTGTCTCGAACCTTGCACCTAGCACCGATGATCGTATCCAAACCCTTACAGACTTCCACATTCGTCTTCAGTCAGTCCGACATATACCTTCGTTACTTTTGAGGCATCCATCTGGATCTTCCCTATCTCATGAATCCGAATTCACCTCTCCATTCGACCCTGCCGACCACGATTTCGCAGCTCCATTCCATACTACCCCGACACAAGACTTCCGCACCCTAAAAACCATAGCCGATGTCCTGCGCTCTGAAAAGCTACAAGAAGCGCTAAAGGCTGCCCGCGAGAGCGAAGAGGCCGATAAAAGCGAGCTTGGCTTGTTCCAGAGAGACAGTCGCAAACGGAAGTAAGCCCAGATCCCTACATGTAACGACCTGTACGTTATGATATATTTTGATTTTCCGTCTTTCCGGATCTTTAGGCGACCACTTTCGCCAGTCGGCTCGCCTCAACCTTACATACCTTCGCCACCGCGAACTTCATCATTATTCCCACCGATTGATGACGAACTTCCATGCTTGCGTGCCGAAGGATTGGTAGAATATATTCGAGAATTCAATAGAGGTGACATAAAGTCTCCTCCCAGCCCAGGGACTAGTGAATCTTTTCAACCGAAATGTAGAGTATGCTTATGGTCCAGGACACGTTCGCCACAACCTGACCGATCAATGAATGGGCCGCCACCAAAGTTGACTAGTCCTATAATCTTACGGTTCACGATCGAAGATGTACTCACGGCTTACGTCTCCCTCGTGTACTCCCGGTTGGAAGATCCACTCCTTGTAGAGAGTGTAACCGCGTTTGGTCCCAGAGAGATGGTACGGATCAGTCAACTCTTTTTTAATCCGGTCTTCTGATTGTGGCTACAATGTACTTGCCACTTTTGAATAGAAGTTGCCCCACATGCAATCCGATTATCTCGCGTTTCAAGTACTATCTCAGCATATTGCGAAAATGGTTCAGTCTCATCCGCAAGTCCCTCTTCAAACGCTCATCGTAAGGCACTCGGAACTTTATTATTTCTCATGTGCTGATTGTTTATCAAGCATCTTTTGGTATCTTATCAGGGACTTTTTGTGGACCGGTGTAGTAGTTGCGAACGGGTGCTTTCGGCTGAAGGCCATGTTCCTCCGGCTGGGCGGTTATGGATTCCTAGAGGCGCCCAGCAAGTTATTGATGTCAATGCAAGCAAAACAGATGAACCTGACCCCGGTGTTCTTATCGATTCAGATGCTACTCCCGCGAGGAGTCAACTTACGGATCATACCGATGTCGGACGTTGGGAGTCACGTCATGTTACATGTATGTACAATTGATTCAATATAATATTGGTTGGAGCCTACATCGGTGACCAAACTATTTACTGCATTATGTGGACTGATTGGTGATGTACGTAAATCCTGCGGTTAATGGGCTTTTGGTTTAACCCTAATTCATTCCGTATACAACGTGAACTTTTGATTGAATGACGTTCTTGGAATAGCGTACGTATGCTCGGTTCGGAGTTACCTGCAAAGAGTATGCTTGTGGCCCATCTTGCATCTCCATGACGAATTGATTCAAAGAGTATGCTCGCGGTATGGTTCTCTCAATTCAATATACCGCATGGTTCGGAGCTGGTTTCAAAAGAGGTATCTCCATGATGGATTTTCATCGTGGGGTTTTTTTTTCATTGGACAGCGCTGACGCGGCCCATGGAAGTACTGATAGCACTTTTTGAGTTCATGTATAGGCTCTGGACTATTACACTACGGGATGGAGTATGTAAAAGAGGTGAGTGCTCTAATGTTATACGTGCCTTGCATCTGGACTAAGCTGTAAGTGGGGTAGACCACCTGGTTGGTCGCCGTCCCGTCGGTCCCTACGCTAATCGCTCAATCCTTGAAGTCGTTTGCATTGTTCACGCCACTACTATGACAAAGAAATATGACCACTCTAGACTCGACAAATTAAGTTAGGCACCAGGTTGATTGTCGATCATCAACATCTTTTATATGTCCCCTTGGCTAAGTTATTGTTCTATTGGACCCCGCAGTTTGACTGTTGAAGGCCTTTTATCAGTATTTGGACCGGGATGATAGCTGTACGAGAACGATTATTAAAGGAATTGGGGTGGCAAAGGATAAAATTATTGACTGCTGTCATTTTTTGAGATCGGCGTACCCAGTTTAAAGAAGCCGAAGGCACATGCTCTTGTTGGGACGAAAAAGGCAGGAATCGGGACACGAGGTTACCAAACGGTTATCCACCATTGCTCTACCAACTTTTAGAAAACTTGTGTGTGTCCATCGTATAGGAACAAGTTAACTTACTTCTTGAATCTCTTTATTCCTCCTTTATCATAGCTTGGAGTTTATTTTTATTTTTATTTTTATTTACAAAAGATAAATGTTCGCCTCCTATATATCTCGCCTCTTTTTACCATAATTCTTAACTCTTTCTGTCCCCGCAATCGATCACGTCTGCCCTCAAATTTACTTTTTGCCCTTGTTTGTCACATCTGACAGACACTGTCAGTCAGCCACCACTCTTCATCCTTTCTTTCTCCCCTCCAGGTCCTCGTCTCCCTTCCTTGCGAAGCATTTAAAGACTTAGAATACTACTAGAAATTTCTATCGGCATCATTTAAGTGAGCTCATCTCATCAACGTTACAGCTCATCATCTCATTTACTTAATTTCCGAATAGCAATGACCACACAATCTATGCCGGCATACGGTATTCAGTCTAGCGACATACAACAACCTTCCAATGGCGCCCATGTCCTCAACAGTCCGACAGTTGCATCTCAGAGCTTTATAACGCCTCCCGGCTCATACCCACGCGTTCCTTCCTCCTCCATTGGCATTCTGCACGTCTTGGGTTATACCCCTGCCGAAGGAGAACAGAACATTCCCGTCGTCGTGAATTTCAAGTGCACTGCTGATCGGGCTGCTGCCTCCCACATTCGTCTCGTTGTCGGTCGACGGGCAGTGGGTACTAAGGTCCGTGAGCTTGGACCAACTGGCTATGGGCATTGGCAGCTCGAGGCGACCGTTCCTCCCTTCTCCCGCCATAATTCTACATCACCAAACCTGCCTTTGACAATTCAGGCCTTGGCTGATGATAAGACAGTACTAGACTCTGTCACATTCGGTGAATTTACATACTGGGAACCAGGTATGAATGCCATAGTATCCCCAGACAGTGTTCTCACTATGGTGACTCCAACAGAGCGTGAAAAAAATTCGACTACGATGCGAAAGCACACACCTAGTCTCTCGTCAAATAGTTCGGCCCTCACAGGGACTGCACCATCTGTTGCTGTTTCACGCTCCGAGTCGTCAGACAGATCAAGGAGACAGTCTAAGCCATACAGCCGTCCTTCAACCCCAGCATCCTGCTCAGATTCAGAACCCAGTCAGCCACAGGCGCTAAAATCATCGACGCGCCCTCAGCCACAAACGCAGGGCCTTCGCCGCATGAGGCAATCAATCGACGCCTCCGAAGACGGTGCCACTGCAAGTCTTGACATCATGGTCGTCCTTGACAGCTTCTGCTATAACTGGGATGATTTGGAAATGCAAGCTGGCAGGCGCCTCGTGCGCTTCTCACGCATCCGGGATGGGAACAAACTTCTCGTTTCGGCAGAGCGTATCTTACCGGGCGACTACGACGCCAAGGACATCGTCATCTCGTGCATCTACCGCGATGAGACTGACTCCTGCTGTGTTACGTCCGTTGACATCATTCATTTGCTCCAGAAGCTCGTCGCCGCAGAGTTCGTCGTTGAGAGAAGAATCGTATTAGACGGAACCTCGAAGGCCTGCGACCCACGACTGTCTCTAAGTCGCGTCCGGGCTTTGAAGGTTTATTCCAGCGCATTATGGATTTTCCAGATCCGAAACCACGCAAGATCGAGAAAGATCTTAAAGTCTTCGATTGGAAGTTGCTTCCCCAAGCATTGGATAAAATTATATCTAAATACGTAAGTTGTACCCTTCCATTCCTACTCCGTATTGGGTAACTCAATGGGGGACCCACAGTCCCTGAGCAACTTTGGGCCTATCCCAACAAAGGAAAGCAACCAATCAGCTTCCTATCAGACGCCTGTACACAGCGTATCAACATGCAGCCGAAACTGGAGTTTTGTCCGTCGGTCGGCGATGGCGTTCATTCGGAGGGGTCGCAGGGTTCCCAATCTCATCTCTCTCAGTTTTCTCAAGCGTCGTGTGTGCGCCAATCGCCTCAGCTAGAGTCACCCATGGAAGATTCCCTGTTCTACCCTATGCCAGAAGACCACCTCCAGTCAGTGTACGTTGGCCCAGACGTAATTCCCAGATATTATCCAGGCCACGAACCTTACTTCGTCCCGAGCATGGATCCTTCGCACTATCCCGTAGATCCTTCGATGGCACTTGCGAGTTCCCCGTCGCCCATATCACCGCTCAGCGCTTACCACCACCACCCAACTTGGGACTTGCAAAATCAGGATAACGTCACTATCCCTTCAGGTGTACCCGCGGACCATCAGCATCGTCCCGCCTTTGACTTCATTCCCTCCCACGAACCTCTCGACATGTACTCCATCCCCCAATATGGCATGCACACTTACGACTCGTTTGAATTCCAGACGCTACGAGAGCACAGCATGAATCCTTCCTTGGCTAGTCAGGTTGCATGATCGTTCATTCTACTCATCTGTGCTATACGTTACGCTTGCGTCATCGCGTATGTGGTCTATCCTATCTTTATTTCTATCTTGCCACCTATTGTATCATCACTCTTTTCGTACCTGGAGAGCCACGTTTTGATATTTGTATGGCCCATTGTAATTAGCGTTATACCTTTCCTAGTTGTCCCTGTGTACTGTATTGGCATGTAATCCATTGGGGTATCAATGTAAATGTATTCATAGGAACGAGAAATATGTGTCAGTGAAAACGAAGTGTAGCAGGAATCAAACAAAGTTCAACATGTAGGTAATCCAAGGATGAGATACACTAGGAAACCAGAGGATACAACAACTAAACTAACTAATATCAACCTCGACGACTGCGCGTAAAGTTACCGAATCGTAATGACAAGCGGCCTTTAATAGAATTCACACTGCCTATAGTCGACATCGCCACAGAGGCGCCAGAGTGCGCTGGGCCTGTATTTCCAACCGTGATCAATGAATCCCGCGGAGAGTCTGGGGCAGTATCACTTGGAGCATCTCGCCAGCCAGTCAACACCCCGTTTATACCATGACGAGCAACGTGTGCGGCGTGCATCTGCAACGGGGTACGCTTGGCGCCTTCATGATGATGATGAGACAGTGGGGGACGCGTGGATAGAGGTGAAATCGGCTGAGGACTCATGGATGAGCCGCTAACTGAAAGCGGGAATCCAAAGGACGGTCGTCCCGACGAGATCGACAGCGACCTTTGATGGGAACGTTCGTCATACGACGAGGTTTGGTCGTGAATTCGTATCGAGGTAGCGGACGACTGTGGGAAATGTTGGAAACCGTTTTCTGCGGCTATACGTCGGATTTCTTCGGCAAAGTTTTTCCTGAAGAGCTCTTCCAGGGTTTGATGGAACCGTAGCATCTCTTGTGGACAGATCTGACCGTGTAATTTCAGGCAACTATCCGTCACCCGCACCTATATCGCAGGTAAACAACTTTTCAATAATCATTATGAAAACATACCTGGTCATCTATCGCGATTCTGAGACGGTCGATCATTTCCACCCTATCAGGGTGCTTGGTAGAGTACGCAGGATCAAAGAATATTTCACGATAAACTGGCAGACCATCCACAGGTGGGTCGACGGCTCCATTGAGGCTCATAGAAAGTGCGTTCGTCGAAAACACCTGAGCAGTTTTGGCAAGAGCCGCATACCGCAGATGGAATGATGCCAGTTCCCTACTCTTTTGCTCGACCTCAGTGGAGAGCATTTTCGACAGGTGATATTTCGGATATTTCCCATTCCGTAATGTCTGATCTCCTCAGACTGTGGGAAAGGCTTGTTCGGTAGTGAAGGACGTCTTTTCTAGCCAAATCTCCTCATTGCCATCGCGGTCGAACTTTGTTACTGCTTAGTAGAGCTGAAGACATTGATGGCACTACCCAAAATGATTAGTTGCGCACAGCTCATTGTTACGAAAGAACTAACCTGCTGTTCGTAGTAGTTGCGAATGGCTAGTGGGACATCAGGACTGGTGAAAATGGAAAGGGATCGGTCCGGCTCGGGAGTCACGGCAGTACATTGGATGTACTGATCGTTTCCAAATCGCTGATCCGCGGTGGGATCGGTCTTCAATAACTGAGCGCCTGGGTGTTTGTTAAGTAGCCGCTCGCAGAAAGTACCAAATTTCTCCCATTCATATCCACGGTACTGCGCCCAAAATTTCAGTAAATATATCAAAGACAATTTGCGACTGACGTACAATGAATTGCTTATTCCTCAAGGCGTCAGGGAAGTCTCCATAGAATACCACTCGGAAATAGTCAGAGTAGTAGCGCTGGTCTGTGATGATATGCTCGAACAATGCAGCTTGATGACGCAATAATTCTGCCAGCCGCGCACTATGAAGATGATTGGAATCAGTCAACAGATAGCGAAGCGCCGCAGGTACATACTAGTTGAATGTAACCTCGGCGTGCTGCTTTGCCAGCTCTTTACAGATTTCGATTGCGCTCTCATATGCCTTACCTTTGCCTACACAGTACTAAGGACACACTGGAAAGTATAGGAGCTGTGCGGTAGACTCACCCAAGTAATCCAAAATCAATAAGCACAGGGTCTCCTTCCTATGGAAATGAGATTGTTGAGGTAGTCCGAGGTCCTCCATAGGTCCAACAAACGAGTAGAGATCCCAATTGTGCAAATCAGAATGGAGCTTTAGTGTCAACGCAGCTTCCACATAATTTTGTGATTGTAGATGGGCCTTCGAACGTATTAGTACCGATCAATCCTTAGCAATACAATGACTCACATTGACTAACTGGTGCACATATTTGATGTACATCTCTTCCCTTCCAATGTCGCGGATGAAGTTCATCAGGCGCAGCTGGGAGGGGAAAGCATTTAAGAATCTCATTTGAATGTCCAATGAATATGATACTCACCGTGGCAATCACACGGTCATCAGAAAACTCTTCGCCCTCAGGTAGGCTGCGAACGTTAAGCAGAAGCTTAAGGAAGGCATCCTACCGAGTCAAGGAAAGCAGAGACGCGCTCCCTAAGTTGATCGTCGACCTCGGACGACTCGAATAGGTGCCGCAGTTGTGCGATAAAGAATACACGAGAGATATCATCGCCCTTGGACTGGGACATGAAGAGGGAATCCAGCTTCCTGACCAATTCCGTCTCGATCTGGTCAAAGTGGCCATATTGATGATATTCTGAAATGATCATGCCGAACAGGATCCCGACTGCATTGTTTCGCAGCTGGTCGTGGTGACTGAGACAGAGGTTCACGATGTACCCGATCAATGAGCTTAGTACTGCTTGGTAGCCCTGGGTATTGTCAAGTAATTGAACGTCGAGATAAAATCTGCTAGGGGAAACACGCACCCCTTGAGAGACAGAGCTGGTTTCTGTAGGTTCCGGCCAGGCGAGGGCTTCCCATAGCCGCAACAGGATATCCGCACCTTCACCTCGAATATCGCCGCCCAGACGCCATACAGCACGCCGTTTCTGGATCCCAACGTAAGAACACATAATACAGAATACGATCATACGTGCCTGTGGACTAAAATCTTCGATCACAAGCTGTTCGGATGATAAAAGCTTCAGTAACATGAAGAAAGCGTCCTTCCACAACTCCGCCTTGAACTGAAGTGATGCCGACGGTGGGGGTATGAAAATCCGCTTTAGAAGTGTGGCAACAGGATCCATCATCTTGATCAACACCTTGTGTGTCAGGATGTTCACATTCAGCCAGTTGCTTGGGAAGGCATCATTCTCTAGTATAGATGTCGCAACCTTGAAAAACTGCGTCAGCAGACTGGCGAAATTTTCCTTCCCTTCAATATCATAACTGGACTCCAAAAAGTTGTAAATGTGCTTCGTTGGAGCCGAGAGCAGAAGGGAAAGGAGGACTATAGCTGTCTCGCCCAAGCCAGGGTTGAAGACCAAGTTGTCTTCATGTGTCAGCGATGTGCTGGTAGCATTCCGGGGAGCATTTGGTAATAAAGCCATGAGGGAAAACGGATAAGACTCCGGGAATGTGACAGGTACTGCGGCGGTCGTGGTGGTTGGAGTACGCGTCCGCGTCCGTTCCACGGCACGGTGATTAGCCGGATTCTGGAACTCGCGATAAGAGTCAAGAAGCCTGCAAAAAATGAATACATCATAATTATGCCAGTATAGGGAATACACACCTTGGCATGAGCATAAGTATATACTCGATGTTCTCCTGCTCCTGCCTGAACAAATTGCGATCTGCCATAACCGATGACGACACCAATTGCAGCTGCAATTTATCTAGCATCACCGCAAGAATCGTCACACAAAGCCGGATAGACTCCAGCCAGCTAACTCTCGCTCCATCACGCACGCCATCGGAATCTGCCGTGATGGTCTGCGTGAATTCATCATATCGGCCGAAGTGAGGCTTGATCCACATAACGACAGCTTGAACGAGCAATGACCGCGAGTTGGGATTATCGAACAAGAAACCCTTGACGATCTGCAAGTACATGATTAACCGCCATATGATAATTTTGCCCTTGCCAGTCGAGCTGGCATTGACAAAGTTCGTGGCGACCGTCACCAGCTCGATAGTAGGGATGATCTTGGCAAGTTCTGGAAGGATAGATGTAAAGTGCTGCAGTGCAATGGTTTGTGTGCCAATGATAGACGCCGGTGACGTAGTTGCCATCATCTTGTTAACTTCAATGAGATGACAACGAATTTCTTTCTTGAACATCGTCTCCAAGTGCTCGGCGGTTGCTCCGTCACCCATGCCCAACTCAGTGCTCTTTTGAAGTTCTCGTGCGCGCGTGATAAATTTAAAGATATAATGCCAAACCTTTAGCGCTGCGCGTAAAGGCGAGGCTGCATCATTATCAGTCGGATTCCGAAGCAGACGGTCCATCGAGCGGATCATGTGCGAAGAAGCTGCAGCGCAGTTGAAGTGCTGCTCAATGTAGACATCCAAGACGGGCTGGAAATTGCTGAATCGACGATCTTGCACGATACCGAGGACAGTTACCAGGGCATTGAAGACGAGGTGGTCCATTTCACTGGCCTGGTTGTTCTGCGACTCGATGATACCGAAGAGCGAATCGAAGATGTCCCTGAGAAATTTGACGATTTCTCCTTCGCCCACGAAGGTAAACTTGCTCAGGACGGTCTGCAGAAACTCCTTGTCGTGAATTTGCTCCCAGTTAAGCAAGCTCGTGAGCACAGGGTTCTGTGTAAACTTCGTGGAACAGAGAGATGAACGTATGATGACAGTGTCCCTCATAGGCGAAGCCAGTTTCAGCAGATCTGGCGACACAGAAACTTGCTCAGGGCGCTGTCCGGGGAGTACCCACGGCGAAGACGCCAGGTACATATCCGCCGTGATTTGTGGCAGCTTATCTGCGCGGTACAGTACTAAAGTATGACTCCCATCCTCCAAAAACGCCCCTTGACCAGGGAAGAGTGGCTGGAATGCAAAAGCAAACGGCTTATCCGTATTGAGCCCTCGGCCAGAGCGATTCCGGAATGTAAAGAATAGATGCCAGTTGGGAATACCACGAAGCGGAAGCTGTAGTTTGATGAGCTCGCCGAATGTGGGCTGATTATTACGCATGAAGACCATTGAATGGAACTGAGTCACGCTGGGCTCGCCACTACCCATAGAGATGGCATTATCAATGGTGCGACCTTCTTGATCTCTGACTTCGATCGACACTTGAGCGTTTTGGGACACTGGACCAGGGCGCGTGAAATTGACCATGCTCAGTCGGGCGGAACCGCTGGGGGAGGATGGGAAGTCTCCCGTCCATAACTTGATGTAGAGCTCATTGCGCACATCTCCAGGAAATACCACATCGGGGAATCCAAGTCGGAGGGTCAATGGGATGTCTTGCAGAAGAGACATGTTTTCTCTGATAACGGTAGATGAGTCGCCATGGAATATTTTCACAGAAACAGCAAGCATCTCAGCCCTGGTCGCAACATTAGGACACGGAACGGAAAATTGATCGTCACGCTCACCTTGGCGACTTCTCGAACTCCTTCACGTTATTTGCGATGATGTCCTGATGTAACATCGAGAAAAGCGCTTCATTGGTAGGTACAAAGATCGGCATGCAGTGCTCCTTCATCGGGCTCACATCCGTGCCATCGACCATCATCTTCGTAAGCTGCGATAACTCGAGCACTGCGCAACCAAACGGCCTACGGAAGTTCATCGGGAGTTCTGATATTAGATTTGTACGGGAGGGTGTTAACGGGACATCAGAGAGCGATGCTTCAGATGGCCTGCGCCCACCTTCACCGGGGGCACCTGATCCCATCGTGTTATTCATCTTGAGCGCACCGTTCCGCACGATACGACAAACCAGGAATAGCGGGTCTTGCGCATCCGACTGCGCGATATCAATAAAGAGCGTACGAATGCGAGCATTGGGGTCGCGTGACAACACCCCGTTGTGATTAAGTACGATGCAGCAGTCTTCAGTGACGAACCGCGGGAATTCGGAGTGCTTATAGACCGAAAAGAAAAGCTCGGCCGTCTCTCCCGGTGCACAGGGAGTTGCAACAAAAGCTCGAAGGTCGAGGAAAATGTGATAGAATTTAGCTGCAGTTGGCCTCTCGGGCTGGTATGGACCCAGGGAGCCGACCTGCCGGGAAATGGTTTTGTTTCGAGATATATCAGGGAATGCAGAATGTGCAAGAGCAGGTATAGGTATCGTGGAGAATTCGGAAGGTCCGATGGTAAGCTTGGATGAGTTGTCTATAGGCACATTGATATATGCAAGAGAAGTTTGCATGGCATACATCCGCACAGCGCTGACCCAGCTGCGAGGATCGATCTCTCCCTCTACATCCACTGTCACTAGCGCACCCCATGTCGGATGGCGAACGATTATATCGAGATCCTGCACCACATTACCGCTCACCAAGCGCGCAACGCAATCCCTCCTTAGACTAACTGTCTCCTCTGCGCTCAATGTTTGCGCAAGTAACTGTCTTCGTCCAAGGTGGAGCGCTTCGATATGCTCGCGAACTGTATGAAAGAGTTTGTAATCGCGCCTTGCGAGGTACTGGAACATCATGCTATGCCATTCTCGAAGGGCACTAGCAATCTCGTCGATGATGGGCTGCACCACGCCAGAGGCTGTATCATCACCTGACTTTAGAGATGGACGCGGAGGAAGGGGCTTTATATTCTCGGATTCTGGCACCGAGTGTATGCTCGCGGGATATACGACAAGTGCAGCGCGAGTGGACTTGGCCTGGTCTGGCGGGGGCCCGAGTTTGAATGATTTGCGTTCATCATCATATGTCAGTTCTCTGACTTCCCTGTCTCTTTCTCTGTGCTCGCGAGGGGGTTCCGGGCCTGAGTTTGCACGCTCACGCTTCCATTGTGCAAGGTAGTCTGCACTACTTACTGACCCGTTGTGATTCAAGGAGCTGGCTGTAAGGGAGGTGACGAGATCTGGAAGGCGTCCTTCGGCGTCTGAGAGTTCATCACGGACAAAGATATGGGATGCAGGAAATATGCCAATGAAAACCTGCTGTGGTTCCTCGGTTTTGACTGGTTTGGCGGATGAAGATGAAGTTGGGTCAGAAGAGGTAGACCAGGTGACTGGTGGAAGGCGGGCAGTGCATACTACGTAACTAGATATTATATGAGAGTAGTAAGCACTCCAGACGACACGAGAACTCCGTTATCAGTATAACGCACCCTCTGTACCATACGCCATCCGCTTGGTTTCCTCTTGGGGTATACTTTTCGAAGGCATAGACCTCATCGCCAACTTCAAGAGAGACTACATCCCTGTGTACACCACTCTCGTCTGTGGAGCCTTCTGTGATAGTCGACATAGGGCGACGACTTGATAACCTGGTGTCGCGTTTGGAGGGCGATAATGGGTGGACGGCATAGCCATAGACGATGAGCGGTAAGGGCTCCCAAACGCCCTTGCGCTGTGCGTTTGCAGAGCCCATCTTCGTGTTATATGATTAGCCAGAAGGCAGTCGAGTCGGTACAGTTGTTTACCAAGGTTTGAAGACAGCTGCAACGACGTCTTGCAACCTGGCTTGATAGCACGTAATGAAACCGCAAAGACGTTCAACGAACAACCACTTGTGCAGGTCGTGGACAGAGATAGAAAAGCTCGAAGCGCGTTACACGGGCTGGGAATTTGGTCGAGCACGTTGCATAACAAGGCTTCATATAATTCATTTTCACGATGTCAACATCATAATCATCACATCATACCAAACCTATACATACATAACATAAACATGTTGCCATTCGACCCTCATTGCAACGCTATTTTTCCTTCCATCTACAATGTATCAACAATATTTGAGTGCTTACAGCTACTGGTAGTGTCGGCGGCTGTCTATTTCGGATCCCTGGCAGGCGCGTGATGTGAATCTGCTCCACAGGAATTATGAAACGAAACAAGGGGAATCTTATCTTGGCAGGGAGCGATGCTCTAGTTTTGATTTTGATCATCCTTTGCATGATTTCATGTACGTTCGTTCACGTATAAAAGTTTTGGCATTAATTCACAACACTGCTGAAGAAACTGTGCTGCGTAGCTCCTCCTGATGATCGGCGCCGACAAGTGCTCGATAGAGTAGTTCTCCCCAAAAAAGCATGCTCCATATCCCGTGCTCGTTGTCGTTGGGATTTCCAATGACGAAAAAACACGGGACATGAATGCTAGCTGGTTTTGGACAATTGATGATCGATGATGGCTCATGGAGTTGTCCATCAGGCCATGGAACAAAAATTGTAGCGGTGCTCAGTGGTGCTACTAGCAGTCCCCAACTCCCCCGGAAAACACTGGCAAGTCTCAGAATTTGCCCAATTTGCGATAGTTTTCAATTCCAAGTGCACATAATGCATTGACGCGATAGATCCAGACACGCCCTTCATCGCCAAACCACTTTGCCACTGTGGGCTCTGCTGTACAGAAGGGACCAAGCTGTGACCAGCCATTTTTTGGTGATGGGAAAAAGTGTTTGTTTGCAAGGTTTCTGCATATTTCACCATGGCGATATTGATGACATCATGGCTTTGATGCTGGTACCCTACCAACTTGTCATCATGCTGAGATCTACTCACCTGCTTGCAGAAACTTCTTCGTGTATAAATCATACCTCTTGTTCACTATCCCCCCAAAATAGTAAAGATCTCACTATCATGTGAACTCAATGCGCTCGGTGACCTCCTGGTATTGGATAGGATTTCGTGGATGGTCCTAGGGATATCAACGCATCTAGCCCTGCCGAACCTCTTATCAAAATAGTTTCGAATGGTCCCTTTAGACCGGAAGATACAGGAAGAGGAATCCAATTTCTTCAAGTCCTACCCGGCAATCAAGGGTGAAGAGGCTACTGGCACTGGAAGCCGTTAATGATGGCGTCGCTGATTCTCAAGGGAGGTCATGCCTGTGTTAACGCAGTGGCTCTCCGATGGGACAACCAAAGTTTGTTGCTTATCTATACTCGATACTCACATAATTTTAGCCAAACGCTCTTGAAGTCGTCCCAGGCGGATCGAAAGGTGCCTCCTTTGGGCTGCAGAGACTGAAAAATAATATTGTCAGTGCCAAGACACTAGCGATTCACCCCTGAGAGACTGCATGGGGGCCAGAGGTTGAGAGAGAGGAAGTACAAGGTGTATCTAATATGTGACATGGTGCTATGAGCATGAAGAGAATTAACAACTTAAATTTGTGCCACGCACGTGTGTGAAACATTGATGGTAATAGCAGATGATAATACTATCCAGATCATACCTTGAGGATATCGCCTTGAGTATTAGGCCGGCCGTGTTTGCAAGGAGGATCGAGATCATGGTCATACAGATTCAACTGATAGCTGTAGCCTATCATTTCGGGCAGATCGCAAGCCTGCGAGCGTTGCAAGACGCGCGAAACATAAAGCGGGCATCCTCGTTCTCTGCAATTATTTGAAGTAAACGTCGATCTGGGTTCTGCCCCATTCAAAAGACCATGATTAGAGGGTTGACACACTATTTCTCTCTTTTCCCGTGCGCTCATGCGTCCCTATCAATGCGCGTTGCTCATCGATTTTTATCCACGTATTCCATGCAGATATCACGTCTGTTCCATCTCCCACCGCTAGAAATCACTGAATATATACTCACAGCTCATTTCAACCGCCAGGTTGACTGTCAAGATTACATATCCAATGGTGACTGGCAGCTGGGCCAAAGCTTGGTCCGGTCAGTCCACGACAATGTGCAAGTTGTGCATCTCATTGCACATTTCCTTCACTGATGTTCGGGGATGCGTAGACAAGGTCAAGGGTAGCATCGGCATATGCACACTCCCTGAGTGGATTTCATTACACTACATCAAATGAAGACAGCCTGAGGCAATCAAATCAATCAAACGTCAAACTTGACAACCTGCTCCCCGCCCCCTCGCTCAATCTTGATCAACTTCTTCGCCACACAAGCATACATCGTTCGCGTGCCACCCGCGCTGCTACCACCTTCCGCTAGCGCTTCCTTAAGTTTATTGAGCGATATCGAGAAACCGGGCTGTTGTAGTAGAGTGAGCAGAAGCCGACAAGTTGCGATCTGTTGCGAGGTAGGCTGGCCAGGGATCATAGATGGCGCAAGCGAGGAGTATGAGGATGCAGTTGGGGATGTAGGGGAGGGGGTCTGAGAGGAGAGGGATTCGAGATGGGCACTAAAGTATGTCAGCGGATTAGATATGAAAAACTGGAATGAACGTACAGAGTTTCCTTTGCCCTTGGAGGTTTGCTTCCACCTGATATTGACCCCGTAGGGTCGAAAGGATGGCCCGGCATGATGATCTCCCCCACTGTGCTCCATATCTTCACCTACCAAACGCCGCTTTAGTTCTATGCGTTTTGGGGTTATGTGATCAGGATACTTGCCACAATCTTCTCGATTTCCGCAACCATGCGTATTTTTGGCTTTCTGGCGGATTCGGGAGGTCCTGGGGCAAGAGTCTGCGAGTCTGGATTTGCAGACAACGGTGTTTCAGGAGGCATAGCATCGTCTGGCAACGCAGGATTTGGTGGTAATGATGAGGGCAACTTATTGAGAACCACGGTTTGTTCTCCATCTACATCATTCACCTCCAGCTCACTGTCTGGGAGTTCTTCCTCAGGCCTATTTGAGATATCAGGCAGCACAGAATCGCCTTCCCCCATATTGTGTTCTCCGTGATCTAGGGGATCATTGTCCACAGGAAGACCTAGCGATGACAATACGGACCGAGGCCGAGGAACTGGGCTCGTGAAGGATATGACTGACATGTCATTGATGTCTACCTCCTCATCCATGAGCTTTTCAGTGAAGCGAAGCGTCCGCGCAGATGCGGCAGGTGTATTCCAAAACATCTCTTCTTGGGCCTCAGGTACAGTTAGAGGTGAAGGAGCCCTAGCCAGTTTCTGACTGGGCTTGGATTTGGGAGCAGGATTGGAGGCGCGAAGGATATCATCTTTCTGTTGAGATGTGAATTTAAATAATGCATGGACATGGAAAGCACACACTTGTTTACGCAGTTCATTAAGACGAGCCTGGAGATCTTGTATGCGCCGTTCCTCGTCTGCTGCAGTGGACTCCTGCGAGCTGGGGCCTGATGCGGGATTGCTACTTGTTAACTGCGCGGAGAAAATGAAAACCTTGAAAGCTAAATATTGACAGTACGAACCTGCTGTAATGTTTCACTAAGACGTCTGATATTCCGTCGTGCCTCATCCAACTTGTTTATGAGGCCCTGGACCTGTGATCGTGCACGGGGCATTGGGCGAATTGAGTGACTGAAATACCACACAAGACAGGTTGAAACATGATATGTGCCCTAGAAAAACGCAAAACATACTACCGATCCAAGTACTTTAACGCAGCCTGTGCATACACTTCTGGCTCATACTCGCTCGGTTTCGTCATCTCCTGCCTTCGGAAAGGCGGTTTCTTCAAAGGCGTAGCACCAGAAAATTCTACACGGGATATCACACCCCTCACTTCAGACTCCGTTGGTACATGAGACGGTGGGTGTACTAGTGTGAAGAGCCCGAGTTCGGATGAGTCGATGTCACGGATCAGATCACCTAGAGCAGTGTCAAGGACAGCTGTTGTAAAGAGCCCATCTGTGGTCGGGAACCCATCAGCACTGGCTTTAATGGATTTCGAGAGGGAAGTCAGATGATCAATCTGGTCAGATAGAGAGGGCATTACCGTGACGCTTCAATTAACAACATTCAGAAGGACGAGTACTAGTCACGTGAGTTTCAGTCTCCGACATCCTCTCCGAGATCTGGTAACATACTTCACAGTGACTTTCTGCAGAATCCTAGATTTTGAAGTGTCGTCTCGCACCTCACCGCAATCTAGAAATGCTTTCTAAACCGCAGACTAGTCGTTGTCAAAAGGCATGTAAGCGACGGTTTACAACATCATGATAGTCACGGGGTTTAAAAGGCTCGTTTAGGTATGTCTTGAACACCATTTCAATGAATCTCTACTAAGTAGCCACCATGTTGTCGCCGTCGGTGGCTCACGAAATCTCGACATTAAATGAGCACCAGCTATGAACTGCTTGACTCATGTCAATGATCAAACATCCATTTTCCTCGAGACAAAAAACGACTCTAACAGCGATACCATACTTATCTACAATTCGAAAGCCAGCCCAATACGCATTAAAGCTATCGTATAATAGTACGCGATATGTATAGCGATCAAACCCAAGTGCACCGGTCCGTTGGTCTACGAGTACACGAATGTTTTTGCGACCTTCGAAGCCAACTTTGTTTTCATGCCACATTGACCCTCGAGGTCGTTCTGTAGTTTATTCTGCAATTTCTTGTCCTCTGGATCAGAACGCCCGAACCGTCGCTTGAACGCGCTGATTATCCCTTCCTTCTTCCATCCCCCAGACACTGGCGTACCAATTGCATACTGCCGTATCAGCTTGAGCACGGCTTCTCTCGATAGCTCGTACTTCACTTTTTCATTCTTCAGGGTCGTTACGCATGCATGTCCCTCCACGATGATCTGCGATGCCTCCAACGATCTATGGTTCCGCTCCCACCATTTCTCCATGACGTCCTCGTCCTCGAGGCCCGTCACTACCATGACTACGGGGACTCGTCGCTGATATAACACTTCGCAGAATAACTGGTAGTTACTCCGCAATGCGCCACTGTCACGGCCTTTTTGAACGCAATATACCAACAAACTGGTGCCGCCGCATGCATCAAGCTCGCGGAGAAGGCGACTGGCATTCTTGATGGACCGGTGGTACTCATATGGCTCGAGTTCCGGATTCTCGATGCCCATTGTGTCGAAGACATTGTGTTGCATCCCATCCTTAAAGAGCGTGGGTACCACATATTTGGTCCATGTGAGGGTGCAGCGTTTGAGATTGGAGCCAGTTTTGGCGATGTCTCTGTCTGCGATGAGGTTTATGAGGGAACTCTTTCCGGCGCCCATTGCGCCGAAAATAACGATGTTTTTAGCTTGAACGGCGCTTGCATTGTTCGCCATCGTGAAGTGTATGATGGGTAACTGGCGAGTTTTGGGTAGTCGAGGTGAAGTGGGTTGTTTGCCTTGTCCTAGCTAGGATCTGTCAGACCTGATGGCTTGCGCCCTTATATGATGCAGAAGCTTTCTGCCACGAGTTTCCCGTGCCTTGGCTTGATCCTTGGCACACGACAGTCGTGCTGCTATGGGTGGAGACGTAACTGGGATACGTATTGGGTATATTCAAGGTATGCATTAAGCATGCCGCCTTGAAACCCCGCATGCAGGGCCGCAAGCATGAGGTAGTCAATACGAGGGTTTTGAATTGCAGCTGGGCAACACGCACAGGAACTGCTGTAGGTGAATACGCTCCACGTTGAATCTTCAAGTATCTCACATCGTAGGAAGAATAGCAGAACTGAATATTCTAGTCTCGCCTACAGTCATATTACATGGTGATAACTAATCATAGTAAAACGGCCTGTCTCCAGGTATCGTAACGAGTAAATATGAAGTTCGCGTCATCCATTAAGTTTCAGTCTTTGGATCACATCTCTGGCTAGGCTATCCTCCATTCCGCAGCGCTTCGTGAGGACACCAAGAAAGTCTGACTTGCTTGGACGTCCCGATAAGAGATCTTTCAACTTTCCAATGAATCGGGCGAGCCACCCATCTCCTCCATTCCAGTCCACCACCGTATTCTGATTCCGTATGATCAAGTCACACACTTCCTCCTTGGATGCGTCGTACTTCTTCTTGTATTTTGGGTCAAGGTTGGCCGCCGCAGTAATACAAGCATGATCAACACACTTGACCGCGTGGCGGTCGAACGATCCCTTGTTTCGCGTGTACCAATGATCCATGGGATCCTCCCTCTCCAGGTGAGTAACGATGAGGGCAACTGGTATCTTCTCCTCGAAGAAAAATTCGTAGAATAGCCTGTAGTTGGTGACGAACGTCGGTGGTATCCTGCCTGCCTTGATGCAGTACAGCAGGAGATGGACTCCTCCTTTATCCTTCAGCTCCTTCATCAATTTATCAGCGTTAATGATAGCGTTGAGAAATCCACTAGGGTCCATGCGATTGCCGTCGACCCCGGCAGTATCGTAGATGCGGTACTGCACGCCCTTGATGGCGATATTATACGCTTCATAGCGCAATGTACAATGTTTGGTGTCCGGGGAGGTCCTAGCAACCTGGTCCCCTGCGAGGAGGTTGATGATGGAGCTTTTCCCGACGCCACTCTCTCCAAAAATGACAATGTTTTTGGGAGGCATTGGTAATGGACCTAGCGTGGCGCTTCTTCAGTACCGGATTTCTAGCAAAAGGGCATACGACGGTGGGCTCACGATTGTAGCAAGGTTGTTTCTTCAGGCTGGGTAGACAATCGTCGATGAGAGTGATAATTCGACGGCTTCTGATACTTATGCCACTGCAAGCAGGACACGGTGCACAGCAAAGGTTGCGACCTGCAAAGCGAACATGAGGTTGGATGTCGACTACCCTTTTTCGTTGGGACTAGAATCAAACTTTGGCAGTTGCAACGTGCAAGCAACGTTGTGCAGCGCTCGTTGTGAAATGGAATTGATCTTCCCAAATAGGTCAGAATTCAAAATCGTACACCCTCCAATGATGCGTAGTTGGCCAGGATAATGTTGACCCCTACCTCTCCGAGAGTCGTATGCCCCACACCGCCATGTGACACGCTAAGATCGTGCTGCTTGTTGTCAACAGATCGACCGCAGCAGCTGAGTTTTTGAAGGCATCGAGTTTTCGATAGCTCATTAATTTCAAAGCACGTGCCAACCTTGCATCCTCCTCCTGCTTCGGAGGTTATCTCGAAGGCTAGCCGAACCGTCGATCTGGCAGCACTCAAATGTGTTGCCTCATGCCAATGATGTTCACGGGTTGCTTGTATTGACTGTCACCTCAGTTGGCGAGCAGTAATATAATATTCTATCTGAGCTTGACTTTACACTCGTACATAGATAAGCCTCGAACACGCACCACTTTAAAGCCCAACGATAGCCATGCCTCGAGGTCCAGATAAGATAAATTGCACAAAGCCGCCACACACAGTGATACAAGATGATGCCAAGCAATTATCGAGTGAACAGATAAATGTCGGATGGCCTAACCTGGGAATGAGCTAAGGATTGCTTTAGTTTGCCTTCGGACCTGCCGCGGCAGGCTTGGCAACACCCTGCCATCCGAATCAGTAAAAGTCCACAAATCAGAAATTACCTGATTTGGGTTGCGGCTGCTCCACAACGCTTCTCCATATTTCTTTTCAGTCAGTCAAGAATATTCGAACTTTGTCCACATTTGACCCCTTATGTAAATAAATGAGTCACATCGTTACATGATTCCTGGATCCGTCGTGCATGTCTCAAGGCGATACCGTAAACATGAAGCATGTTCTTCAGCATGGCTGCCAGTTGGCCACCTTATGAATCCAGATAGGCGCCTTGCATATGTATCGATTCGAAAACCAGCCTGCTTCACTTCCCAGATCCTGCCTCCCGCAAATTAGCCCCACCCATGATCAGACCCGCACCTAAATGGTGAGCCTTGTCCCGTATTAATTGCCTTGATCATTCATATTTTGCAGCGATGTCACTCGTATCCCTGGCAATTTCACACCTCAAATCTCTGAGAAGTTGAAGTCCGCTCGTCCATGCGCATCTGGATCCTGTGGTGACGTGTACCGGCTCACCATCGAGACCAGCGAAGGCACAACCGAGGTTTGTCTGACCACGTTGCCCAAGTTCCTGAATCGTCCGTGAAATATCCATCAGGTCGCAGTGAAGGTGTTGAACACTAACCCTGGGAGAGCTGTGAAGAAATATGAGAAGGTCAGTCATCTAACTGGAGTTTACCGACTCAAATCACACTTTGCTCAATGTCACATGTAGGCGATGCAGCGGGAACTCAAGGTGTGGCTTAGACTGTCAAAAAACCAAACTATCGTACCGCTACTTGGCACCGCAAACGTTGAGTCTCCATGTCCTGCTCTCGTTTTGCAATGGATGCCCTTTGGAACATTGCATATGTACCTCAAAAAGCAAGGTACAACCACCGCTTTGGCTAAAGCTAAATTAGTGAGTCTCTTGTTCACCAATCACATTCGCCAAGCATTGATCGATTATATGCTACAAGGCCAGGGGCGTTGCAGATGGTCTCAGATATCGTTCGTGGATTGCTGTCCTACTATTAATTTTGTTCTTGATGTCTACCTAGTTCACTCGGAGCATGTCGTTCACGGAGACCTTCATCCCGTATGTATAGTTATCTCTCCGTGGATGTTGTGCTCATTTGTAAGCCTCAGGGAAATGTGCTCATAGATGGCTCTGGGAATCCACGTCTCACAGATTTCGGTCTCGCAACAGTTGTAGGGGATGCAGAGTTCCAGTTGAATACGACGACCGCAAACCGCAGCTTCAATCCTCAATGGCGTGCGCCTGAGGTGATTGGAGTCGACCCGGAGGCTGAACTGGTACGACCAAATTTCAAGAGTGATGTATATTCTTTTGGTGGCATCATGTTCTTTGTGCGATCCCTTTGTTTTTCTGTAGCTCTATCCTAAGCTTTCTCCTCAGATCACCTCGGGGGATATACCATGGAAAGAGAAGAAAAACTCAACTCACATCATCATTGCGCTGTCGAATAAAGTTGCACATGCGCGTCCCGACAACATTTCTGACGATCACTGGAACTTGATTCAAAAATGCTGGTCGTGGAACCCAGATGATCGCCCAGATGCAACAGATGTCGTGGAATGCCTTGCAACGAAAACCACCAGGCATGTAGCCTTTAGATGAAGTTTCGTATTTGTTTCAATATTAACCAGTGAGGACAGGCATAAAAAAACTATCGTACTATTTGGGGAGACGGGAGTAGGCAAAAGCTCACTCATCAACCTCATGGCGGGTGAAACAATAGCAAATACATCTCCTGACATGCAACGCTGTACGATGCAGTGGAAGGAGTATTCCATTCACTTCTATGGCGAGTCTTATACTGTCTTCGACACCATCGGACTCGAGGAACCTAAACTGGGAATCAAAGGGTACCTCGAGTCTGTCGAGAACGCCTATCGACTTATCAAGGAATTAGATACACGAGGCGGCATTGATCTGCTTCTATTTTGCGTTCGCGCCGGCAGAGTCACTGCTACGCTTCAGAGCAACTACCGGCTCTTTCACGAATTCCTCTGTGAGAAGAAGGTCCCAATTGTTCTTGCAATCACGCACCTCGAAAGAGAGAGGAGGATGGAGGACTGGTGGGAGAGAAACCACAGCGTCTTTGCAAAATACAAGATCCAGGTCGCCGGTCATGCGTGCGTCACTGCCGCTAATAGATTGGACGGCAGACACAGAGACCTTCATGAACAATCGCGCATCACGATCCGCAACCTTGTTCAGGAATTTATTGCTGACGGGCAGAAGCAATCATGGATGGGAGGGGACAATCTGTTCGTGTCGTTGATGCGCAAGCTGAAGGAGTTACTTGCAGGGAATCTGGGTGTGACAAGGAAGGATCTTGTCCCTTATCTCACGAAGCGTTGTGGTATATCTCCAGGCGTCGCAAAACAGTTGGCTAATATGATCAAGCAAGATGTAGTTTGATCACTTGAACCCTTTATGTAATTGTAGACTTCGTCCCTGTCGAGGATTCATTGCACGAATGAGATGATACTACATACTCTACTGTATAATTCATATCATCAATTGTATCATGTGTCTGCGTTCTCCTTTCTATTTTAGCGCCGGAATTCTATCTCTACAGGTCATATAAATTATTACACCACACATAGCAAACACAAAGTGTATAAACGCACATCCACAACACACCATGAGATTCCAGACCAACATCAGAGCAACGATGCAAGAACCATGTCTGACTGAAGCAGACATTTGACCGAGTGGTACCAATACAATACCACACATTCAACAAATGAGAAATTCAAGCTGCAAGTGGCATGTGATTAAAAAATGAGTCTGAATGTTATGCGTCGAGAGCGTTCTCCTAGACTCAGGTGAACCCGTCCGTGGAGGCAGTCACTTGCGCGTCAAACGTAATATTTGCGCCTTGCACATGCGCAGGTATGGCTAAATGCTCTGCATAGCTGTGAACGGAAGGCACGTCAGATGTGGATGCTGTCGTCAGGAGTGTTTGGGGTGCGTCGTTAGATGTGGGGAACAATATAGGTGTGTCTGATTTGGCTTATAGGGGTGCTGGGACAACTTGGGGAGAGTCGATGACTATACGCTGTTCGACTGCTGTGCTGCGCGTTCCTGATTCGGGAATGACAGGTGCATCGTCATCAACGTCATGTCCAGTTTGGGCTTTGAGATCTTCCGGATGTACTGGTCCGGCCATTGACTCCGGATAGCTGTGGGCGGAAGGCGCGTCGGATGTGGATGCTGTCGTCAGGAACGTTTGGGTGTGCATCGTCAGGTGTGGGGAATGATATAGGTGCGTCTGGTTTTGCTTGTAGGGCCATCATCGACATCCATCATCGACGTCATACTATCCAGTTTGAGCTTCGGGATCTTCAGACGCGCTGATCCGGTCTGCCCACATGGATGCCGTTGAGTTCAAGGAGCTCCCTATGTGGGCCCGTTCAACGATCCGTCCATCCTTGAGAATCATAATCTTTCAAGGAAAACAAATCAGCACCGAGTCACCAAGAAAACGCGTCAAAACAACCACTCAACTAGTACTCACCCTCAGCAGATACGCAATATTCAAACAACTTCTCTCATCCACAAGTCTCCAAAGCGCACCCTCCAAGCGGATATTGGTGTGAGGCCATTAATGTACGCCACGGTGACACGGTGGACTCCTTCAAGTTGACTACACATCACCGTGCTTACATAAACACTGTCCGTTTTCATCGAACGAATAACAACTCTACCAGCGATACCATACTTATTTACAAGACTACAACTTGAAAGCCAGCCCGGTACAAACTAAATCTATGGTTTGTGATATATATCAATTGTTACCACAGCAGCGAGTCCGTTGGTCTATGTGTACATGAATGTTTTTGCGACCTTCGATGCCAACTCTGTCTTCATGCCACATTGACCCTCGAGGTCCTCCTGTAGTTTATTCTCCTTCTTCTTGTCCTCCGGATCGGGTTGCCTGAACCGTCGCATAAACGCGCTAACCATCCCTTCCTGCTTCCATTCTCCAGACACTGGCGTAACGGCTGCATGCTTTCGGATCAGCTTATGCACGGCTTGCCTCGATTCACTGTACTTCTTATCCTCCTTCAGGGTCGTTACGCATGCATGTCCCTTCACGGCGATCTGGAATCCCTCTAACGTGGCACGGTTCCGCGTCCACCATTGCTCCATGACCTTCTCGTCCTCGAGGCACGTCACTACCATGACTATGGGGACTCGCCGCTGATATAACACTTCGTGGAATAACTGATAGTTGTTCCGCAACGCGCTATTGACACGGTCTTTTTTAACGCAATATACCAACAAACTGGTGCCGCCGCATGTATCAAGCTTGCGGAGAAGCCGGCTGGCATTATTGATGGATCGGTGGTATTCATCTGATTCGAGTTCTGGGTTCTCGATGCCCATCGTGTCGAAGATATTGCATTGCATCCCACCATCAAAGAGTTTGGGCAACTCATATTTGGTCCATTTGAGGGTGCAGCGCTTAAGGTCGGAGCCGGTTTTAGCGACATTTTGGTCTGCAATGAGGTTTATGAGGGAACTCTTTCCAGCCCCCATTGCGCCGAATATAACGATGTTTTTAGCATGAACGGCGCTTTTCTTCTTCCCCATCGTGATGTGTATAATGGGTAGCTGGCGATTTTGGGAAGTAGTAGAGGTGAAGTGGATCGTTCCTTTGGACAGTCAGAATTGACGCGACTTTTCCTAGCTAGGATCTTTCAGGGCTGATACCTTGCATCCTTATATGATGCAGAGCCTTTCGCGTTCCAACGACCAGGCTAAGGCACGGTTTGATCTTTGGCACGCGATAGTCGTGCTGCTACGGGTGGAGGCGTAACTGGGATACATTTTGGGTAAATCCAAGATATGCATTAAGCATGCTGCCTTGAAAACCCGCAAGCATGAGGTAGTCAGTACGGTGGTTTTAAATTGCAACTAGGCGACACGCACAGGAAGTGCTGTAGGTGAGTGCGCTCCACGTTGGATCTCCAAGTCTCTCGCACCATAGGAAGATTGACGGAACCGAATATTCTAGTTCCACCTACAGTCGTATTACATGGTGATAAGACATTATAATGAAGCAACCTCTGTGTCCAACTATCGTGATCTTGTTTCATCTTCCCAAACAGGTCAGAATTCAAGATGGTACACCGCCACGATAATGTCGACTTCTACCTCCCCGAGAGTCATATGTTCCACACCACCATGTGACATGCCAAGATCGTGCTGCCGCAACAGATTTTTCGACGTCATCAAGACTCAGGCAACCGTCAAGTTTCCAATAGACCATTAATTTAAACAGCGCGTGTCAACCTTGTATCCGCCTCCTACTTCGAAAGTTATCTGGAAGGCTGGCCGAACCGTCGATCTGGCAGCACCCCAATGCGTTGCCTCATGTCAATCATGTTCACAGGAGGCTTGCATTGACTTCACTTCAGCTGGCGAGCAATAATATAACACCGAGCTTGACTTCTGCATTCTGAGCTCGTACATAGATGAAAGTCGAACACGCACCATTTTGAAGCCTAACGACAGTCTGAGTGCTCAGTGATGCCTCGAGGTTCAGCCTGAATATGAAAAATTGCACAAAGCTGCCACCCACAGGGCGATACAAGACTATGCAAGCAAAGATGAAGTGAAGAGAGGAATATCGGAGGGCTCAGGAATACTGGTTCGGGTCGCCTCTGAGAAAGCTATAAACATATATAGCAGGTCAGTGTGAACACGACCCCATATACGAGTGTGCAAGTGATGCAAAGTGCGTCGCAGGATTTATTTGATTTCGTTGTGAAAGAAAACTTCAAGAGTCCATCGAACGTCGAGGGACTTGTAAGACATGTCATAATTCAAGCTTCAAGAGTTAAAAGTCCGCTAGTCCTGGATGATCGGACCGACGTAAGGACAAAAGTCAAGCAAGTTCAACTCCATCTGCCCCCATATACTGTTCCGACACCTTGTCAGCACCACACTAGCCATCACGACTCAGGAGGACATATAGATGAAACTCGGAGTAAGCAGGGCCATGGACTACGGGGAACGGTACAACGCAGAGGGTGTTAAAGGTGCCGATGCCAGTGCTTATTAACCATGCGTCCGATAACTATGAAGCCATTAGTGAGGTAATGAGCTGCATGGAATGTACATTGTATGTATTGAAATTGATAAAATGGAATTGCACGATTCATCTGCGTCAATTCTGGATCCAATCGTTGATTTAATATTATTACGGGTTCATCCGTGCCTCGAGGCGATATGATCAGTAATACGGTCTGCACTCTGCAGCATGCATGTTGCCAGGCTTTCTTACAAATCTTGTTGAATCCCTTGGATCACAAACGTAGTCACTTCACCTTTTTGAAACCATCCTCCTGCAAAGGTAGCCCTACCCATGACCGAACCCGCACCTGAAGAGTGAGCTTTCTTGGAGCCCAATAAGCATCGCCTTGACACTTCATATGTTACAGCGATAGTAATGCTCCTAGTGACTTCACATCTCAAATTTCCGAGACGTTGAAGCTCGGATCTCCATGTAATTCGGGCTCCTTCGGCGTAGTTTATCGACGTACCATCAAGTCGAGCAAAGACTCAATGGAGGTCTGTCTGACTAACCAATGCTCGTGAACTTACCATCGAACATCCATCAGGTAGCAGTGAAGGTGTTCAAGATTGATCCTGGGAGAACTATGGAGAAAATTGAAAAAGTGGGTCAACTAACTGGATTGTGATCACTTCGCTCTATGATTTATATAGACAATGCGTCGGGAGCTCCTGGTTTGGCTAAGATTGAAGCACTCGACTATCGTGCCACTACTTGGCACCGCAAAGGTCGAGTCTCCATTTCCTGCTCTCGTTTCCCAATGGATGTCCTCTGGGACATTATATATGTATCTCAAGCAAGTCGTCGTTACCATTTCGACTAAAATTGAATTGGTGAGTCTCTAGTTTACAACAATCACATTTGCCAAGCATTCATCGATTTTATGCCACAAGGCCATCGGCATCGCTGATGGCCTGAATTACCGTTAGTCGACTTCCACCACTATCTCATTATTGTTGTTTTTAATACCTACCCAGTTCACTCGGAGAATGTCATTCACGGAGACCTTCATCCTGTATGTACAGTTGTCTCTCTGTGGATGTTGCACTCATTCGCAAGCCTTAGGCAAATGTGCTCATAGATGACTCAGGGAATCCACGTCTCACAGATTTTGGCCTCGCGACAGTTGCAGGAGACGCAGAGCTACAGTTGTCCATGACGACTGCGACCCGTACCTTAGATTCTCGATGGCGTGCACCTGAAATCGTTGGAGTCGAGCATGACCCTGAAAAACCGTCTTTCAAGAGTGATATCTATGCCTTGGGTGGTGTCATGCTCTTTGTGCGATCTCAGTGTTTCCTGCAGCTCTATCCTAAGCTGTTTCCTCTCAGATCATCTCGGGGGATGTACCATGGAAGGAGAAGAACTCACTTCAAATCTGTATCGCGCTGTCGCATAAAGCCAAACATCCGCGTCCGGACAATATCATTGACGATTACTGGACATTGATTAAAAAATGCTGGTCTTGGGATCCATGGAATCGCCCGAGTGCTGCAGAAGTCATCGAATGCGTTACACCTAAAAACATCATTATTTTTGGAGAACGTGGCTCCGGGAAAAGCTCTGTCATCAATCTTCTAGCAGGTAGGCAGGTCGCTGAGACCTCGTCAGGCCAGGATAATCTCACATTGCATTATGACGCATATGGTGTCACCATCGACGACGTACCGTATCGCGTATATGATACTACTGGATTCGACGACTACCGCACAAACCCTAGCGGATTCCTTTACGCCATCACTAATGCTCACAAGTTAGCCAAGGAGCTCCGTGAGAAAGGAGGAGTCTATCTACTGTTGTACTGCATCAAGGGCGATATAATGCCGTCAACATGGATCGCCAACTACAGACTACTTTATGAGTTTCTCTTCGAGAAGGTACCAGTCGCACTCATTGCCACTCACCTGGAGAGAGAGGATCACATGGACGATTGGTACGCGCGCAACAAGGAATTGTTCGAGAGCCAGGCGGTCAAATATGTTGATCATGCTTGTATCACTGCAGCAGACAATCCGGACCCAAAATGCAGGGAAAAGTATGAAATGTCCAGAACAGAAGTGGGCAAATTGATCAGCCGACAAGCACAGCACTGGAACAGAAGGGATTTGTCGCACGCGAGGGTTGTTGAGGAGGTAGATAATCCCTCAACCAGAAAAGCAAGTAAAGCAGACATTCTTGTATTCCTTACGAAGCGCTGCGGGTTGGGGGAGAGCTTAGCAAAAGTCGTGATTCAAAATATTGCTCCTAACATGGCTCAAAGGTACGTAGTCTTCAGATATCATTTGCGCCATTTTTCCAACTGCAGACGTTATATAGCACTATCCGGACCCTCCCTCCTGAGATAGCTGAAAGGTCTGTGATCTTCGGATTTCGTTTGTGTTGTATTCTTCTAACCTCAAGCTCTACCTAGCACTATTCGAACCACCCATCTTGAAATGACTGAAGAGTACGTACTGTTTCTGATGCCCTTTGCGCCGCACTTTTCTAACTTCAAACACTACAGTAGCACTTTCTCGACTGCCAGTCCTGAAATAGTCGACAGGTATGTGGTCTTTAGGTGACGTTTGTGCCTTTCTTTCCTAACCGCAGACGTTACATAGCTCTATCCGGACCCTCCCTCTTGATATAGCCGAAAGGTCTGTAGTCTTCAGATACCGTTTGCGTTGTAGTTCTCCAACTTCAAACTCTACCTAGCACCATTCAGACCATCCAACCTGAAATGACTCAAAGGTATGTATTGTTCTGATACCGTTTGCGCTGCACTTTTCCAACCTCAAGCACTACATAGCACTATCCGAACCACCCCTCCTGAAATGGTTGACAGGTATGTGGTCTTCAGATGACGTTTGCGCAGTTTTTTTCCAACCTTAAATTATACATAGCACTATCCAGATCACCCCTCTTGAAATGGCTCAAAGGTCTGTAGTCTTCAATCTCGTTTGTGTCGTAGTTTTCCGATCTCAAACACTACCTAGCACTATCCAGACCATCCGTCCTAACATGACTGAAAGGTACGTATTCTCTCAGATGTCGTTTGCACCGTATTTATCAAACGCCACATAGCACTATCCGGACTACTCCCGATATGGCTGATAGGTACATAGCCTTCGGGTGCCGTTTGCGTCGCATTTTTCTAATCTCGAACACTACATAGCACTACGCGCACCACCCCTCCTACAGTGGCCCCAAGGTATGCAGTCTTTGGTCACTCTTCTTACTGCAGTTGTTTAATATTGATAAGTAGGATCAAGCATGGTATAACTTCGAGTTTTGATACCACTAGACTACCGCATTACTCTCCTAGTAGGCATGTAGTCTCCAGATGAAGTTCCGTATTGTTTCAATATTAACTAGTGGCGACAGGGATAAAGTTATCTTAGTCTTTGGGGAGACGGGAGCAGGCAAAAGCTCACTCATCAACCTCATGGCGGGTGAAACAATAGCAAATACATCTCCTGACATGCAACGCTATACGATGCGGTGGCACGAATATGCTATCAATATCGATGACAACTCGTATACGGTTTTCGACACCAACGGACTCGAGGAACCGCAGCTGGGAATAAAAGAGTACCTCGAGTCTGTCGAGAACGCCTATCGACTTATCAAGGAATTAGATACACAAGGCGGCATTGATCTGCTTCTATTTTGCGTTCGCGCCGGCAGAGTCACTGCTACGCTTCAGAGCAACTACCGGCTCTTTCACGAATTCCTCTGCGAGAAGAAGGTCCCAATTGTTCTTGCAATCACACACCTTGAAGGAGAGCGGAGGATGGAGGACTGGTGGGAGAGACACCGCAGCACCTTCGAAAAATACCAGATCCAGGTCGCCGGTCATGCGTGTGTCACCACTGCCAATAGATTGGACGGCAGACACAGAGCCCTGTATGAAGAATCGCGCATCACGATCCGCAACCTTGTCAAGGAATTTACTGCTGACGGACAGAAGCAATCATGGATGGGAGGGGACAATCTGTTCGCGTCGTTGTTGCGTAAGCAGAAGGAGTTTCTTTCTGGGAGTCCGGGTGTGAAAAGGAAGGATCTTGCCCTTCACCTCACGAAGCGTTGTGGCGTATCTCCAGACATCGCGAAACGGTTGGCTAAAATTATCAAGCAAGATGTAGGTTGATGACTTTAACTATGTCTTGCGCGCACTCAGCCGATTGGAATTGTGGACTTCGTCTTCGTCGAAGATATGTTACACATACAAGTTGATACTACATGCTCTACTACATAATTCATTCTCCTTTCTGTTCGAGCGCTAGAATTCCATCTCTGCAGGTTATATATATTACATCACACTGATAACAAATACAAAGTGTATAAAACGCATGCCCGCAACAGTCAAGATCCCAGACCAACATCAGAGCAGCAATATTTGCAAAAACTATGTTTGACTGAAGCAGACATTCCACCGAGTAATATCAATACAATACTACAACATACATATGTATCGAATACTAAAGAGAAATCCAAGTTGCAAGTCGCATGTGATTGAAAAATTATGAAAGAAAGATGATGATGTGTCGTATCATCAGAAGTAAGGTAGTCAGAACATATAACAGGGAAAGGAAAGGGACAGGAAGTAAAAGGGAAGGAAAGGAACACAACAATAAAAGGAGACGGGAACTGGAAAGAAAAGAAGGAGCTCTAGATAAAACTCTTCCTCTTCCTCCCCTCCTCCTTCAAAAAAGCTTCGATATGCAGGTCAACCACGCTCTCCCTAGCACTTTCAGTGGGAGGCATAGATGCACTCCCACTTGCAATTCCAGCACCACTCCCACTCCTCGTCATACTCATATCCCGGCGTAAAACCACAGGCAATCTCGGAGCTTTACTGTTGAGACTTATCTTCCTTGCAAGTTTCTGGATATTATACGTCGAAAGCGCTCTCCCAGGCCCAGGCAAACCCGTCTGCGGATGCATAGTCACTTTCACGTCAAACGTAGCACTCGCGCCTTGTACATGCACAGGTATGGCTGAGCACTCTGGATAGCTTTGGTTGGAACGTCTTGGATGCATTGTCGGATGTGGGGAACGATGTAGGTGTGTTTGATTTGGCTTGTAGGAATGGCAGGGTGACTTGGGGAGAATCAATGACTATATGTTCTTTGACTGCTGTGCTGCATGTTTCAGATTCTGGAATGTTGATGACGGGGGCATCGTCATCAATGTCATATCCAGCTTGGGCTTTGGGATCTTCAGACGCGCTGATCTAGTCTGCCCACATGGATGCAAGGAGGCCACTGAGTTCAAGGAGCTCTCTATGTGAGCCCTGTTCAATAATCTGTCCGTCCTTGAGAACCGTATGCTTCACGAAAAATGAAACAAACAACTCGACCATACATCCTTATCTACACATTACAATTTGAAAGTCAGTCCAGTATGTACTATAGCTCGTGATATACATATCGATCAATCATCGATTCGTTACTACAGCAGCGAGTCCGTTGGTCTAATACGTGTACATGAATGTTTTTGCGACCTTCGAAGCCAACTCTTTCTCCATGCCACATTGACCCTCGAGGTCCTCCTGTAGTTTATCCTCCTTCTTCTTGTCCTCTGTATCAGGTTGTTTGAACCGTCGCATGAACGCGCTGACCATCCCTTCCTGCTTCCATCCTCCAGACACTGGCATATCGGCTGCATAGTGCTGGATTAATTCATGCACGGCTTTCCTCGATTCCCTGTACTTCTCGTCTTCATCCTTCAGGGTTGTTACGCATGCATGTCCCTCCAAGACAATCTGGAATTCCTCTATTAATGCATGGTTCCGCGTCCACCATTCCTCCATGACTTTCTCGTCCTCGAGGCATGTCACGACCATGACTATAGGGACTCGCTGCTGATATAACACTTCGTGGAATAACTGGTAGTTGTTCCGTAATGCACTATTGACACGCTGTTTTCTAACGCAATATACCAACAAACTAGTGCCGCCGCATCTATCAAGCTTGCGGAGAAGGTGGCTGGCATTTTTGATGGATCGGTGGTATTCATCTAACTCGAGTTCTGGGTTCTCAATGCCCATCGTGTCGAAGATATTGCATTGCATCCCATCATCAAAGAGCTTGGGTAACTTGTATTTGGTCCATTTGAGGGTGCAGCGCTTGAGGTCAGAGCCAGTTTTAGCGATATTTTTATTTGCAATGAGATTTATGAGGGAACTCTTTCCAGCCCCCATTGCGCCGAATATAACGATGTTTTTAGCGTGAACGGCGCCTTTCTTCTTTCCCATTGTGACGTGTATAATTGGTAGCTGGCGATTTTGGGAAGTAGTCGAGGTGAAGTGAATTATTCCTTTGGATGGTCAGAATTGACGCGGCTTTTCCTAGCTAGGATCTGTCAGGGCTGATACCTTGCATCCTTATATGATGCAGAACCTTTCGTGTGCCAAGGGTCAAACCAGAGCACGGTTTGATCTTGAGCACGCGATAGTCGTGCTGCTAAGGGTAGAGGCGTAACTGGGATGCATATTGGGTATATCCAAGGTATGCATTAAGCATGCTGCCTTGAAACCTTGCATGTGGAGCTGCAATCATGAGGTAGTTAGTACGGGGATTTTAAGTTGCAACTAGGCAACACGCACAGGAACCACTGCAGGTGAGTATGCTGCATGTTGAACATCCAAGTATCTTGCATCGTAGGAAGAATAGCAGAACTGAATATTCTAGTCGTGTTTTACAGTCGTATTGCATGGTGATAACCAATGATAATGACACAGCTTCCGTGTTCAGTTATCATAATGAGTAAACTCGCGTCATCTATCAAGTTTTTGGATCGCGTCTTTTGCTAGGCTATCCTCCATCCCACAGCGCTTCGTGAGGGCCCCAAGAACATCTGACTTGCTTGGGCGTCCCGTTAGGAGGTCTTTCAACTTTCCAATGAACTGGGCAAGCCACCCATCCCCTCCATTCCAGTCCACTACCATATCTTGATTCCGTGTCATCAGATCGCTCACTGCCTTTTTGGATGCGTCGTACTTGTATTTTTGAGTCCAGATTGGCTGCCGCAGTGATGCAAGCATGATCAACGCACTTGACTGCGTGGCGGTCGAATGATCCTTTGTTTCGCATGTACCAATCATCCACAGGATCCTCCCTCTCCAGGTGAACAACGATGAGCGCAACTGGTATCTTCTCCTTGAAGAAAAATTCATAGAATAGCCTGTAGTCGGTGACGAATGTTGGTGGTATCCTGCCTGCCTTAATGCGATACAGTAGGAGATGGACTCCTCCCTTATCCTTCAGCTCCTTCATCAACTTGTCAGCATCGATGATGGCATTGAGAAATCTGCCAGGGTCCATGCGATTGCCGTCGACCCTGGTAGTATCATAGGTGTGGCATTGCACGCCCTTGATAGTGACATCATACGCCTCATAGCGCAATGTACAATGTCTGGTGTCCGGAGAGGTCTTAGCAACCTGGTGCCCTGTAAGGAAGTTGATGGTAGAACCTTTCCTGTGCAAGCAACGTTGTGCAGCGCTCGTTATGGAATGCCAATCAATCACCTTCCTATATATACAGGTCTGAATTCATAACCACATAACCTCCAGTGATCCACAGTAATCGGCCAAGAATCGAGATTCAATATGTCGACTCCCACCACCCCGAGGGCCATATGCCTTGCACCACTGCATGACGCGCCAAAGATTGTGTTGCTCGCCGTCAACAGGTAGACACAACAGACCTTGAGGCCTTGATAGGACACAGTCGTTGAGCACGTGCTAACCTTGCGTCTGCCTCCTGCTTCGGAAGTTACCTAGAAGGTTGGCCTCTGGCGGCGCCAAAGCAAACTCAATGTAAGCTGACCGCTTACTACGCGCTTACCTTATCATAGATCATGTGACCCATCCCCTTATATTCTGTGATCTTTGTACCGTCCAGTTCAGACTCGGGTCTCCTACCTACCATCACATACTCATTAGTACAGCGCTCAAATGGGAGGGTGTAAGCTCGTTGCTTACCTGAGTTCCCATAATCAACATAAATACTGTCCGCGATAATCAAGCTTGAGCTTTGATTATCACTGCCTTTTGGCGTAACTGTTAAGGGACGACAGTCTTAACTACTTACATATGATATGTAAGTAGTTAAGACTGTCGTCCCTTAACAGTTACGCCAAAAGGCAGTGATAATCAAAGCTCAAGCTTGATTATCGCGGACAGTATTTATGTTGATTATGGGAACTCAGGTAAGCAACGAGCTTACACCCTCCCACATTTTCAGATCTTTTTATCCCCCCACCAGTGCTGGCTCCCAATCGCGTAAGCACTGTGGTTTGGTGTGGGAATTTCATCCAAAACGGGAGTACACAAATGGCCGCCCCAAGGGCAAACCTTGAAATCTGCTCGGAGCGGGTTGGAACGCCCGACCTCTGTCCCTGAACCTTTGACCACGCGACAGCGTGCAAAGAACCAAAGACAACAAATTCCCCCTGACCCGCCCTTGTCTCCTCTATCTTCGATACCTTCCAACAATACACCCGTCAGATATACTGCTCGAATTACTACATATTGTGACTCTTCATCTGACTCAGATCCTGATAACACGCATATAAGACATCCCCGCACTCGTAAAATGACCAAATCCGCTAGTGTTGAGCAGCCTGCTCCTAGCAAGCCGCCGACGCTCCTCGCTGGTGAACTTACGCCAGAAGTCGCTCGAGACTGGAATAACGCTTGCACTACCTACTTCATGCACAAAGCGATTGTCGAAGCGGACCAAGTGAAGATGATAGCGTCCGGAATGAAGGACCCACGTCTACACACTTGGTACCTGACTCAACGAGCCGTCTTAGATGCAGGAACCTTCGCAGATTACATGACCGCTCTTAAGAATGCCTGGCTCGAGACGCACTGGGACACAAAGCTCCGCAGGAAAGTTCTAGGTTCACAACAGGGCAATCGTACGTTCTACGAATGGGCCTTGGAGCTTCAGAACCAGAACGCATTGCTTTTTGGTAATACTGCACACCTATCCGATATCCAACTACGCAACCAACTCGAAGCCAACATCTGTGATGAGCTCACTATCCCTGTAATCAGAGCAAAGCTCGCCGACACTCTGACTCTCAAGGAATGGATCAAGGAAGTCAAACATCTCGACGACAAGCGTCTCGAGGACCTCGCCTCACACAAGAGAATCGCTGAGGAATTGTACAAGTCATCAAGACGAACCACAACCTCCAACAAAGCATCTTCCTCCAAGACGTATAATGCATCATCTTCTCGCCTAGGAGCCCTAACAGAAGCCGAACGCATCTTATTGATGAAACACAAGGGATGTTTCAAATGTAGGAAGTTCTACGTCTCGCACCAGTCTAAGGAGTGCACCGATGGCGCACCAGACGCGTCTTCCTACAAGATGCTTACCGAAGCGGACGCCATCGCGGTAAAGCCAAAGACTAGATCTGTCGCAGCCGTCGGACCTGTGGGAGCTGTCATGCCGTCGTCAGTACTTGATGACGGATCAGACTCGGAAGATGACATGTGCGTAGCCCCCTTTGAAACCGCCCACCTTATATGGCCCTGTCTCTTGACAGGGCCCTCTTCCACTTCATTTGAACGTGTTGACGCTCTAATTGACCACGGGTCACATTTAGTTCTGATTGACGAAAGCGTCGTCATGAAACTTGGACTGCGAAAGCACAAACTGCACGCAAAGATAGAAGCAAACTCTGCATTCATTAGCAATTCATCGTCTTCTCCTTTCTCTTTTTCTGAATACGTCTTATTATCCCCTTCTTCCATTAATCATGATTGGACATCACGTACAATACGCGCTATCATCGCGCCAGGACTTGCAGTCCCTCTCCTCCTCGGAGGACCTTTCTTATCACATAATTGCCTTGTTATAGATCATGACAGTCGAACATGTATCATCAAAAATTCAGAATACGACCTCCTAAACCTGCTGAAATACAAACCAAAAACGAAAACACCAATCGCAACACGACATGAACTAAAGCGCCTACATAAGGATGTGATCTGCGAGCTCAAAAGCGTCCTACAGAATCGACACGACGACAATGAAAAGGAAACAACCTCTGAATCTTGTAACGTGATCGCTCTGTTACGTCGCCGAATTGAAACGCTTGCATTCATCGAAAAGAATAAGGAACATCTCGACCGACTTGATAGGGAGATGCGTCAAAAATACAAAGATAGGTTCCCTGAGGATATTCCTCACATTGACCAATTGCCCACAGACATCGTCCACCGTATCACGCTGAAGGATCCAAACAAAATCATACAGTGCAGACGGTACAATACACCACGAAAGTACTGAGAGGCCTGGGATGCTCTTTTGAATCAGCATGTTGCAGCTGGACAACTAAGACCCTCTTCTAGCCCATTTGTATCTCCCGCCTTTTTGATACCCAAGAAGGATCCCACGGCTTTGCCAAGGTGGGTGAACGACTACCGGGCACTAAATGCAAATACAGTACCCGATAACCACCCACTACCACGCATAGACGAAATCCTGCGAGATTGCGCAAAGGGTAAGATCTTCGGAAAGATTGATATGACAAATTCGTTCTTTCAGACACGCATACACCCCGATGACATCAAGTATACAGCAATTGACACGCCGAGAGGACTACATGAATGGACCGTAATGCCACAAGGAGGGAGGAACGCTCCCGCGACACATCAACGAAGGATGTTTATTGCTCTACACGGCCTCATCGGGAAAATTTGTCACACCTACCTTGACGACATCATCATCTGGTCGCAAACAGTTTCTGAACACGCACGGAATGTCAAGTTGGTACTAGACGCATTGAGAAAAGCAAGTCTCTTCTGTTCACCGAAGAAGACTTCTCTATTCTGCACCGAAATTGACTTCCTGGGACACCGCATCTCAGCTGACGGTATCGAAGCAGATGCCTCGAAAGCGAAACGGATCCTCGACTGGCCCACTCCACAGTCAACCAGTGACATTCGATCGTTCTTGGGACTAGTAAGGTACCTCGACCAATTCTTACCCAGCCTCGCAGATCACACGAGACTGCTAACACCACTGACAACAAAAACGAGCGAACAAACTTGGCCTGGATGGGACAACACGCACCAAGAGGCGTTCGACGCAATCAAACGTCTAGTTGTCAGCCGCGACTGCCTGACAACCATCGACCATGATAATCTAGGAGAAAACAAGATATACGTAACTTGCGATGCCAGTGACTGGCGTGTAGGCGCTATGCTTAGCATCGGACCTACCCCACAAAATGCATGCCCTGTAGCATTCGACTCGATGCAGCTGCGTGGCGCTCAGCTCAACTATCCTGTACACGAGAAAGAACTATTAGCAATCGTGCACGCACTGAAGAAATGGTGAATCGAACTCTTAGGCACACGATTCACTGTGTATACGGACCACAGGACATTAGAAAACTTCATGACACAACGAGAACTCTCACGACGACAAGCAAGATGGCAAGAGTTCTTCGGACAATACGATTTCGACATCCAATACATCCGAGGAGAAGATAATTCAGTAGCTGATGCGCTATCACGTCTACCGCCCGAAACGGATGACACACCGATATATGCACGACAAACAATGCACATGCCCGCAAACATAGGCGACGATTTCAAACCTGTGGCCCTCATATTGTCGGTAACGCCTGATGCCTCGCTATTGAGCGACATCAAATCAGGATACCTAACCGACGCTTGGTGCGTAAAACTAGGAAAACTAATTAACTCACTACTGTTACAATCACTCTATTCTTTTGTCACACTACGCTTCCTTTTCCATTTCGCTATGTTTCCTTTTCACATCACTTCCTTTTCACTTACTTCTCATTCACCTTTCTGCCTCCTCATGTTCTCTTATCTCTGACTCGTCCTGACTCACTTTCCCATGAACCTTCCCTCTTTGTACTATTACCACTGGTCCGTGCTCATTGCTCTTACCTATTTAAGAACGTAGTTACTCTCTGTATTTCCCTAACTTGAATCTACTCGGTTCTCTCTGATAACTTGAACTCTAGCTCCTTGGGAAGGAGGCTAGCCTTGTTGACCTCGAATAAGCTCTAGATCCTGCGGGAGTCTAGACTGATCGGATCCCGCGGGAGTCCTTAGCCCGACGAAGCTACGCTTCAGTCGGTCCTAATCCGGAACCACCTTTATTGGTGCTGTTGATTGCCTTTGTTGGCGTACTCCATCCGAGTCCGTAACAAAAGATTCAAGTTAACTCGAAACCCCTCTATCTGTAGGGACTATCTTTGAAACCCAGAAACTGATTGATTGCCAGCGTGGCGCCCAGAAACCCATTCTCCACGAAAGGACTTGAAAGAGTCCCTGGACCGAAAGCTAAAGCAGCACAGGCAGAGTTTACCAGACTCTACGCCCCATACCCACCGACCTCACCCAGAAGATCATCTTCGCAAGGGACCTTTGAAACCCCTCGCACCCCTGTCCTTCCACCACTCGCTGTCCCAGGCACCTCCTTCTCCCACAGCGTCACTACTTCTTCCGAAGTAACCGCACCAGCAGTTGTAGAAGACAGAGACGAAGAAATCCCAGACGCACCTTCTCCTGACTCCGACCCAGGCTCAGAACCCGAATCTGAACCCTCTATTGTAGAGGAACCCTTTCCCAGATTCCCACCACCAGAACCAGAACCAGAACCCGAACCCTTTGACTCTGACGACTCCGACTCAGACGACGACATGCCTAGACCAATTGAACGAAAAATCTGCACTCCCCCTGACTTCAGTGGTGACAGAGATGAAACCACGAAATTTGTACGACTCGTCACCCTCTATCTCGATGTAAATTCCGAGATCTATGACAACGACACGCGAAAAATTGCATTCGCCCTCTCGTTTATGAAAGAAGGCACCGCTGCAGCTTGGATGGAAGATACCATCGCACATGCACACCTGACAAACCCCGCCACAAACCGACCTAATGGTTATGGAACTTGGAGCGAGTTCCTAGATCACTTCGAAGAAGCATTTAACCCCATTGACTCTGCCGGTACTGCGCTCCACAAGTTACACGCCCTTAAACAAGGCAGCGACTTGAGCGAGTACATCTCCACCTTCAAGCAGCTCTGTAACCAAGCTGAGATTTACAGCTTCAACGCCCAGAAGGACTACTTCATCCGCGGATTAAAACCCGCCCTTCTTTCGAAGCTCTGTAACTCCGGAGATATCCCTGACGAAATGGAAGCAATGTACAAGAAAGTAATCTCCATCGAGAACGCTTATCAGCTTCTCCTTTCCCACAGAAACACCACCTCTGATTCCCGAAACCGACCCAATAACCGAGGCCCAAAACCTCGTTTTACCCCGCGCAGGAACGACCCTGACGCCATGGACGTAGATCGCCTATCTGAGGCTGACAAGAAAGCCTATATGAAAGAAGGCCGCTGCTTCAAATGCGGTGAGAAAGGACACAGGGCTAACGACCCTGACAAGCACCCGAAGACCGGAGATGCCGACAAAAAGAAGAAAGGAAAGCAAACGGTAAGGCGTACAGCGCCTGACGATGAAGACACCACAAAGATCGAAGAACTCTCTGACGATGAAGAACTCGACGCCAGAAGAACGGATTTTTGAATAGGAGGCCTACCGCAATGTTAGCCACCTCCTCTCTAGATGTACGTATTGTTCAGAATGTAGGAAAACCTAAAGAATTAAGGGTCCCGGCGACCATCTTTTCCTCCGTACACCCTGAAAAATCATTGCAAACCACCGCTGTTGTCGACTGTGGCGCAGCTGCCACATTCATCCATTGGATGTTTGTCCGAAAGCATGGCATCAAAACCCATCGCTTCACCACCCCTTTCCCAATCCGAACCGCGGACGGAAGGATCTCCGAGAACCCCATCACACATTACTGTCATCTTGCAATCAAGATTGATGGAAGACTGATGTTCGGAAAATTCAACATCATGAACATGAGTGATCGTGACATGATCCTTCTCGGAAAGCCCTGGTTGACCGCCATGAACCCTGACATCGACTGGGCTAAAGACACCCTTCGACTCCCATCGACCCCTAGATCCCTTCGACTCGAAAAAAGCCTTCGAAAAGCTTTGGAGAGAAAACTCCGCATCAAAACCCGCTCCACCACCGAAACCTAGGAAGAAAGTTTTAATCGAAGAAGAAGAGGATCTCGAGCAATTTGCTCCCCTTCACGCTCCACTTCCCAAAGATGGGAAAAGAACCCTTGAACGATGAAAAGAGAAGAAAAAACCTATTCCCGCACTCATCCCAGATCCAGACGACGAACCCTCTCAGTATGACACCATGGAAGACGTTTGGGACGACTCTTCTATGTTCGCCAGGAAGGTAGAAGATCCAGTAACTTACCCCATCAACGACGATGAGATCTTGATCGAGTACGCTCAAGATGGAACTTCTGTAACCCTTCACGAAAACCTTTCCTTCGACTCACCCCTCACTCGTGATGGCACATCTGCCTCTGAGATCCGACGGACCGCCGCTCTTAGACCCCTAAGAAACTCGTGGATCTACGCACGAAAGACCGAAGATGACGAATACCTGAAGACCAGCAATAAAGCGCAAGAATTTGCCCTTAAAGATGCCCAAGAAAAGAAGAAGAAGACCTTCGAAGAACTGGTCCCTGACTACCTTCATGACCTCGCCGATGTTTTCGCCAAAGACGGCTTGAACAAACTCCCACCATCTCGCCCTGGAGTAGATCATAGAATCGAAACGAAACCAGGATTTATTCCGAAGTCTGCAAAAACCTATCCCCTTTCCCCGAAAGAAACTGACGCCGTGAAAGCATTCCTTGATGAACACATCGCCAAAGACTTCATTCAACCATCGAAATCCCCACAAGCTAGCGGATTCTTCTTTGTAGGAAAAAAAGACGGCTCCCTTCGACCCTGCCAAGACTATCGCTACATCAATGAGTGGACGATAAAGAACGCCTATCCCCTCCCTCTGATTCCCCCTCTGATCGCTAAGTTAAGCGATGCAAAATTCTTCACGAAGATGGATGTCCGATCTGGATATAACAACATCTTGATTCACCCTGATGACCGCTGGAAAGCGGCATTCACCACCTCTTTCGGACTCTTCGAACCGAAAGTAATGTTCTTCGGCTTATGTAATTCTCCAGCAACGTTCCAAGCCTACATGAACCAGACCTTCCAGAAAGAAATTGCCGAAGGATGGATGATCGTCTACATGGACGATATTCTTATATTCTCGAAAACACTAGAAGAAAACCAGAAACGTACCCGCCGCGTCCTTGAAATCATTCGCAAGGAAACCCTCTTCCTGAAACCCGAAAAATGTATCTTCGACGCTCAAGAAGTTGACTACCTCGGCATGATCATCCATCCTGGGCAAGTAGCCATGGACCCTGCCAAGCTGTCCGGTATCAGCCAATGGCAAACCCCCACCTCAGTTAAAGAAGTCCGATCATTCCTCGGATTCTGCAACTTCTACCGCCACTTCATCTCCCACTACTCTGACCTCGCACGTCCCTTGATAGACTTAACAAAGAAAGATACCGTCTTTGCATGGACACAAGCATGCACCGATTTTTTCGAGAAGCTGAAACAATGCTTTCTCTCAGAACCTGTCCTTCGAAACCCTGACCCCTCTCGACAATTCGCTTTAGCCACCGACGCATCGCTTGTCGCAACCGGTGCAGTCCTGCTCCAGACCGATGAAAATGGAGCATATCACCCTTGCGGATACCTTTCACAATCCTTTAACCCCGCCGAACGAAACTACCAGATCTACGATCGAGAACTCCTCGCCATCATCCGTGCTCTGAAAGCATGGAGGCATTACCTTGAAGGGAACCCTCACCCTGTCATTGTATTCACCGATCACAAGAACCTCCTATACTTCCGATCTGCACAGAACCTCACCCGCCGCCAAGCTAGATGGCAGCTAACCTTGAATGAATTTGATCTAGAACTCCATCACGTCCCAGGAACCAAACTTGCTGCTCCTGATGCCCTCTCACGCCGACCTGACCATTCCTCTGACCCTGCCGATAACGCAGATGTTACCCTTCTCCCCGATACCCTCTTTGCTCGAGTCATTGATACCGATCTTGCCAGAGCCCTGAAATCCACTGACCCCCTTTCCGACCCTGTAATCATTGCCGCTCAACAAGCTCTAGACGGGCTAAGCGCACCTCCTATGAAATCAGCCCTCTCCGATTGGCGTCTTGATGACGGAACCTTATTCTATAAAGACCGAGCTTACGTCCCAGCTCATCTCCGCCATCGTATCCTCACCCTCCATCATGATCACCCTACCGCCGGACATCCCGGATGATTCAAAACAGAAGAACTAGTCAAACGTGACTACTGGTGGCCCGGAATGGGCACATTCATCAGAAAATACGTTGAAGGTTGCACCCTTTGTCAGCAAATGAAATCCGATACACACCCTTCCACCCCTCCGTTGACCCCTATCCCTTCATCCGCAACACGCCCCTTCTCGCAAATCTCCGTGGATCTGATCACCGATTTACCTGAATCCAGAGGTTTTGACTCAGTCATGGTCGTGGTAGACCATGGGCTTACGAAGGGGGTAATTCTCTCACCCTGCAAGAAAACCATCACATCTGAAGGCATCGCCCAATTATTTTTCAAGAAAGTTTTCTTGAGATTTGGCCTTTACGACAAAATTATCTCTGATAGAGGCCCCCAGTTCGCCTCTAAGTTTGCCAAAGAACTTGGAAGACTCCTCGACTATGAAGTCGCCCTCTCCACAGCATATCACCCCCAGACCGATGGACAGACTGAACGTCTGAACCAAGAATTAGAAACCTACCTCCACATCTACTGCCGCTCCGCACCTCTCGATTGGGTTAAGCACCTTCCCATGGCAGAGTTCGTCCACAACCACCGAAAGCATGACTCCCGCAACGCCTCCCCATTCTTCCTCATGATGGGATATGAACCTAGAGGCATCCCTCATATTCTCCACAATTCCGCCATCCCTGCCGCAGAAGATCGAATCAGATATCTCCAGAAGACAAGAGAAGAAGCCATCGCATGTCACAATCTTGCAATGCAACGAATGGCTGCTCGATCTTATGGAAAGAAGTTCGAACCCTGGAAAGTTGGTGAGAAAGTATGGCTTTCAGCAAAGAATCTCATTTCCGCTCTCCCCTCAAAGAAGCTCGCCCCTAAGCGATATGGCCCTTTCACAGTCGAAGCCGTCCTCTCCCCTATCACATTCAAGATCCGACTCCCCCCCTCCTGGAAGTCACACCCTGTCTTCCATGCTTCTGAGTTATCGTCCTATCAAGAAACAGAAGTCCATGGTCCGAATAACTCTGAACCTCCCCCTGACATCATCAATGGACAAGAAGAATATGAAATCGAAGCCGTTCTCGCCCACAAGGGAAACGCAAAAGGAAAACGCCGCTTCCTCGTGTCATGGAAGGGATACCCCTCTTCTGATAACTCATGGATTCCCGAAAAAGAAATGAATAACGCCCAAGAAATCCTGAAAACCTATAAGAAACGCCTCAAGATCTCCCGACTCCTCAGCAATTAGAACTCGAAACATGCCTTCTTCGCAATCATCCCAATCCTCCCTTGAGACCCACCGCTCCCAGCTCGAGCTTCATCATAAACGCACCCTCGTAGAATCAACCTTACTTTCCCTCCCATGCACGCTCCCCCTAGACCACTTCTTTTCTGAAGACCCTATTGCTCTCTCTCTCATCACCGCGTACTGCAGTGCGGACCTATCCTCTAGTTATGCCCATACCATTAACGCTCCCGAAGAGGAGGCTACCAAACGTTCCATCATCTATCATATGACCAAGATTAAGCTCGTCCTAGCTGACCGACTCCTTGAACGAGGGTTTGAGCAAGCACTCACCCCTTCGATGATTCGCGAGATCACTGAATCCAGGCATGGATCCTGCGACCCTTTTGGACCAACCCCTATGCAACCTATGCGTTCCCCATCACCAGACGTTCCCAGCTCCCCATCTGAAGCTTCAGACGAAAGTACCCCAGTACCACCACCCTCATCCCAGCTTGCTGTTCGATCAGCCGGAGCCCCACGCAGAAGTCGTGGAAAAAAGAAGAAACAGCGTCGCGTTCGGAGTAGGTCTATCCCGACCACTCACACCATCCCCTGCCCCTCTCATCAAAGAGGAAGACTCCGAACCATCCATTGCACCACAAGAACCATCACGCCCACCTTCTCCCACCGACTCCCGCGCTCCTTCTGAGGAAACCTTTCGTGACCGAAACAGAGTCGACTATTCCACTATGACCTGTCGCTATTGCGGAGGAGACGGACACCGTCAGATCCACTGCCCTCGATACTTCTGTCGCATCTGCCACAACCATGCCCCTAAGCACCTTACATGCTTCTGTCCTCAACTCAAAGGAAGGCGTGTCATTTCAGCCAAGCCTGGATCTTGGCTTTTCCTTTCTGCACTGAAAACCTATGAAGATCGCCTGGACGAAGAGTATGAAGCGATTGAGAAGAGAACTCTCGCTGATGACACCTACTCCGCGAACCTATACTTAAATTTAGATAACTGAAGTCGGAGACTTCAGACGTTGACAAGGGGGTAATGTTACAATCACTCTATTCTTTTGTCACACTACGCTTCCTTTTCCATTTCGCTATGTTTCCTTTTCACATCACTTCCTTTTCACTTACTTCTCATTCACCTTTCTGCCTCCTCATGTTCTCTTATCTCTGACTCGTCCTGACTCACTTTCCCATGAACCTTCCCTCTTTGTACTATTACCACTGGTCCATGCTCATTGCTCTTACCTATTTAAGAACGTAGTTACTCTCTGTATTTCCCTAACTTGAATCTACTCGGTTCTCTCTGATAACTTGAACTCTAGCTCCTTGGGAAGGAGGCTAGCCTTGTTGACCTCGAATAAGCTCTAGATCCTGCGGGAGTCTAGACTGATCGGATCCCGCGGGAGTCCTTAGCCCGATGAAGCTACGCTTCAGTCGGTCCTAATCCGGAACCACCTTTATTGGTGCTGTTGATTGCCTTTGTTGGCGTACTCCATCCGAGTCCGTAACAACTACCAGGTTTACAACAACGAGACGGACTGTTATATCTCAACAACTGATTAATCATACCACGAGTGACGCACTTACGAGAGACTATATTTCGCCTGGCACACGATCAACTCGGTCACTTCGGGATCGACAAGTCCTACGCAGCTATACGGGAATCTTATTACTGGCCAAACATGAGACGCGACCTCGAGGAGAGCTACATACCGGCGTGTCCGGAATGCGCAAGAAACAAGACCCGCACTACAAAACCTGCTGGACCTCTCCACCCCCTGCCAGTTCCAGACAGCAGAGGCGAATCAGTTGCCATCGATTTCATCGGCCCGCTTCCAATGGAACAAGGATTCGACGGTATCATGACTATGACCGACCGAATGGGAGCAGATATTCGACTGGTACCTTGCCGCATGAACATGAACGCCCGCGAGATCGCGAACCTCTTCTTCGACCACTGGTACTGCGAGAACGGACTACCGCTAAGTATCGTCTCAGATCGAGACAAATTATTCACTAGCAAATTCTGGAAGGCACTACACCGTCTGACCGGGGTCAAACTGAAGATGTCAACAGCTTATCATCCTCAAACAGACGGCGCAAGTGAACGTACTAACAAGACAGTTGACCAAGCCCTCAGATATTTTGTCGATCGGCACCAAACCGGGTGGATCAAAGCTCTGCCCCGCGTACGATTCAACATGATGTCAACGATGAATGCATCTAGCGGATATGCCCCATTCCATCTACACCTCGGAAGAATGCCCCGTCTACTACCGCCACTACAAACAGAAGAGATCAGAAAGACACGAGAAAACTTCCCCAATGATATCGCAAACGTGCTCGACGCAATCGTATCACTGAAGACGGACATCGCAGATGCGCACGACGCACTGTTAGCTTCGTGAATCGCACAGGCGCACACAGCCAATGCTCACAGAAACGAGGATCCTGCGTTCGAAGTCGGAGACTTCGTTTACCTCTCAACGGCACACAGACGACGCGAATACCTCAATGGCAACAAAAAGCGCGTGGCAAAGTTCATGCCTCGATTCGACGGGCCATACACTATAGTTTCGGCAAACCCTGAATCATCCACCTACACCCTAGATTTGCCAGACCATACTAACATTTACCCAACGTTTCATGTCTCGGAACTGAAACGCCACGTTCCAAACAACGCTGAGCTATATCCGTCACGTGAACTGCAACGTCCTGCCCCTTTCGTCACCAGCAGTGGAACGAGCGAATGGGAAATAGACGAGATCCTAGACAAGAGAACACGCGGACGCGGACATCAGTACCTTGTATGTTGGAGCGGATACGGTCCTGAAGCGGACATCTGGGTGCCTGGAAAAGAGCTTGAAGAGACAGACGTACTTCAAGAGTACAACAGAAGACACACGAGGACTGAAGAAGACGTGTCCAATGACGTACACACGAAGACTGAAGAAGACAACGGAGAACACGCAGACCGCGGATAATGCTTTGGAGAATGAGAGGGTGTAAGCTGACCGCTTACTACGCGCTTACCTTATCATAGATCATGTGACCCATCCCCTTATATTCCGTGATCTTTGTACCGTCCAGTTCAGACTCGGGTCTCCTACCTACCATCACATACTCATTAGTACAGCGCTCAAAAGAATCCACAGTTTCGTCCTGTTATTCTCGCCCGATTCGATTAGTGTTCCTCGCCGTTTCCCGGACGAGGTTCCACTCAAACAGGTTACACGAATATGCCAATGGTATCCACAGATATCAATGAATTGCGATATTGATGTCTCTACTATCTAGGTCTCGATGTGATCACAATATACTTGCGGTTGCTGATCAGTAATATAAAATACAATAGTTCTCGACCCGAACTTGAAGTTGACTTTTGAACGTCTCAAACACGACTCGAGCATGTATCGTGTGGCTAGTTCTAAGAACTTATGTAATAAATGTTTTACGAACCGAAGAACGCCCGGGTCCATTGGCCGCGGAGGTCGATTGATCTGTAGAACGCTATTCAAGCGCCCCACATCCCATAAACGAGCCATTGCACCCTGAACTTTACCTTGTATAAATATTAAAAGAATCCTTCCATCATATTCCAAAGCCTCGAGGTGGTACATGCAATCCGAGCCTAATGGTCTGATCTGCATGGCCGCCAGGCCTTCTTATAATCCCCAACGGAAGTCTTGTGCAACTTGGAAAGATCGTACCGCAAATTCAAGTACAAGTCTGCTTTTCCTCCTGATACCCGAAAGCCTACCATGATTGGACTTACGCTCGAAGAGTGAGTGTTCATCTATAATGTGCCTTAATCCCAAGGCTTCATCGTGTTCTGCAGTGATACCCCTCGCGACTTCACATCTCAAACTTCTGCTAGTGCGACTTCGAAGGACGAAATTCCATCTGCTGGTACCCCTCGTGACTTCACATCTCAAATTTCTGCAACGTTGAAGGGCGAAATTCCATGTGATTCTGGCACCTTTGCCATGGTTTATCATCGTACCGTTGAGTACAACGAAGGCATGGTGGAGGTTCATCTCACCGAATTTTTCCCAGCTTCATCTAATGACTACGAACAGGTCGCAGTGAAGGTCTTCAAAATCGGTCCTCAGGCTGGGAGAGACTTGAAAAAAATTAACAAAGTCAATCTTCTTCTACTAGCTGGAGTGCCCCAACTAACTATAATACTTCGCTCAATGATAGGGAATAAATCGAGAACTCAAGGTGTGGCTTAGACTGAAACACCCGACTATCGTACCGCTACTTGGTATCGCAGAAGTCCCAGATTCTCCATTTCCGGTTCTCGTTTCTGAATGGATGACATCTGGGACATTGTGTATGTACCTCAAGGAGCAAGGTACAATTTCTGCATCTACTCAAGTCAAATTGGTGAGTCTCATTCACAACAATCAACCTCACCAAGCGCTTATTGATTTTCATGCTACTAGGCCCGGGGCGTCGCTGACGGCCTCGAATATCGTTCGTAGATGCTATTATGTTATCATTTTCGTTCTTGATGCCTATTGGATCAGTTCACTCCCAGAAGGTCGTGCACGGAGACCTTCATCCTGTATGTCGGGTAGTCTCTCTGCAGGGTGTCAAACTCATTCATAAGTATTAGAGTAATGTGCTCGTAGATGGTTCAGGGCATCCACGTCTCACAGATTTTGGTCTCGCGACAGTCGCAGGGGATGTAGAGTCCCAGTTGAATACGACAACCGCAAGCCGCAGCTTCAATCCTCAATGGCGTGCACCTGAAGTCATCGGAATCGGCTCGGAGGATGGCCAGATTATACGACCAAATTTCAAGACTGATATATATTCTTTTGGTAGTGTTATGTTCTTCGTGAGATTTCTGTATTTCTCTGCAACTCTATCCTGAGCCTTTCCCTCTCAGATTGTCTCAGGGGTTACACCATGGAACGAGAAGAAAAATTCAAATCATATCATCATTGAGCTATCGAAAGGAGCTACTCCTGCACGTCCCGACAACATCCTTGACGATCACTGGAGCTTGATCAACAAATGCTGGTCTTGGGACCCCATGTATCGCCCAGAGGCAACCGAAGTCACTAGATGCATTGCATCGAAAATCGCTACCATTAGTTCAGGAGAGATTGGAATGACTGTTAGGTAGTTCGTCTTCAGATGCCCTTTGTACTGTATTCTTCTAACCTCAACCCCCACATAGCGCTATACAGAGTCCTAAACGGAATTCAGGAGAGACTGAAATTACTGATAGGTAAGTCGTCTTCAGATGCCTTTTGTGCCGTATTCTTATAACCCCAAATCCCACATAGCACTATACAGAGCCCTCCTGAATGGAATTTAGGAAAGACTAAAATAGTTGATAGGTAGGACGTCTTCAGATGTCCTTTGTACCATACTTTTCTCACCCCAAACTTCACATAGCACTATGCAGAGCCCTCTTAAACGGCATGTAGTCTCCAGATCCCCTGTATCCCCTTTGATATTTATAAGTGAGAACAGGCATAAAATCATCGTCGTCTTCGGTGCAACGGGAGCAGGTAAAAGCTCGCTCATCAACCTTATGGCGGGAAAGGAGGTTGCCACTACGTCTCCTGACCCGCAATGCTGTACGATGCAGTGGAAAGACTATGTCATCGGTTTCGGTGGCGAATCGTATGTGGTTTTCGATACCATCGGGCTCGAGGAACCGCAACTGGGAATCAAAGAATACCTCCAGTCTGTCAAGAATGCCTATCAGCTCATCAAGGAACTAGATAGGCAAGGCGGCATTGACCTACTTCTATTCTGCGTTCGCGCAGACAGAGTCACTGCTACGATTCAGAGCAACTACCGGCTCTTTCATGAATTCATCTGCGAGAAGAAGATTCCCATTGTTCTTGTGATCACGCACCTTGAAAGAGAGCAGAGAATGGAGGACTGGTGGGAAAGAAACCAGGCCACCCTCCAACACCATCGAATCCAGGTCGCTGGTCATGCGTGCATCACTGCTGCCAACAGGTTTGACGGCAGACACCAAATCTTTTATGAAGAATCGCGTATCACGATCCGCAATCTCGTTGAGAAATTTACTGCTGACGGGCAGAAGCAAACATGGATAGGAGGGGACAACCTATTCATATCGTTAATGCGTAAGCTGAAGGAATTACTTACACCAAGTTCGTTTGTGAGAAAGAAGGATCTTGTCTCTCGTCTCACGAAGCGCTGCAGGATGCCTCGAGACGTCGCAAGACAGTTGGCTCAGATGATCAAGCAAGACGTGGTAGAAGCTAGTAGTTCGTAGCTTCCCTATTCCTACATGGTTAATTTGCCTGTGTCCCAAGTTACACTTATGGGTTGTTGTAATCGATACACATACTCCTATTCTCGACAGCTCTGTATTTCATGGTCTCACAAGTAACATTTTGATATTCTGTGCCGAAACGTGTACATCCCATTCAAACGTTGCAACTTGTACTGACGTTTACATAAAGCATACGACAATCAGCCCGATGGTTTGATCTGACTAGGTTCAAGGGATGAAGCTTGAAGAGGAAAGAGGGTTAATTTCCTGATGCATCTTTCCCAGTCGCAGACCATGACATAGCATCTGGCTAATGGATGAGAATCACCAGGGCATAGTCATGGGTGGCAAAAGTGTGAAGGGGGCGAGATGAAAGGTACAGAAGAGGGAAGAATCAGGGTGCTGGATAAAGAGAGATTGCCAGTAGTCAGAAAGATCGCCAGGTGGCGAGGGTGTCACAAAGTGCGCAGAGGGTCGAAGTAGAAGATGACGGGAGAAACACTAGGTCAGTGGAAGTATGAGGAAGTTTGCGATCTGGCGTGTAGGCAACGCCAGATTAATGGAAGGGTGGCGCTTGGATATGAGAGCCGCAAGCAACGGGAGGTCGTGGTCATGGCAGGGATATGGTTCGAGTGCACAGGTGTACACACGCATATGTACACTGGTTGAGGGTGATCATGAGACTGTGGAAGGAAGGAAGGCTGTTTTCGTCAGCGATGATCCAAGGCATGAATAGAATGTGTAGCCGCCAACGTCTAACTCGGAGGGTGCCCGACTTATTAAGTATAAATTTGATCCACGACGGAGAATTTCAACTTTGCAACGTTGCTTCAACGCAGTTGCAATTAATGTTGGGTACGTGCCCGTAACCACATGTTCTTCAATATCTCTATGGGGTCTTGCAATTGGAATCCCTGAATATTAGTGAAGAAATGTCATGGACAGACGCCTTGCCGATACTAACAAATAACGTCAAACTATTTCCAGGCAGCAGAAACCTCAGGGTCATAAGCGAATTCGCTCTGGATAAGTCAACACAGTCCAGGTGATTATGATCGTAGTAGGTGATGAGAATTTTAGCCAGCAGTGAGGGGTCAATGATCATCGTCTACAGAGCTCAAAAATGTTTTGCGTTAGCTTGACGTCAAAGATGTTTTGATTGCGCCCACCAGTGGATCAACGCGTAATGCATCACTGCAGTATCCGCTCTAGAGCATCCTAGTAGTGGTATTTAAACTCCGCTCGAGTCCGCTGAGCGGCTCACAATACTTGCACCGCTTACGTTAAAATAAGATCCTGTATACCCGTTCGCTGAAACTGGCTACCCGTGGAACAGCTGCTAGTCACGCTCATGGACCCAGGTTTTGCGCCTGAAGGGTGAGTCTACTTCCATAATGTGCATTGTTCTCCCTCATCATATTCTACAGCGATACCGTCGTCGACCTTACGTCCTCAATTAGCAAGCTTGAATCCCCACTTACGCTCGGTTCATTTAGCCAAGTTTATCGGTGTACCATCGGGGCCAATGAAGGCACAACGGAGGTTCGCCTGGTTTTGCTTGAATAGCTAAACTTACCAATTGTCCACTTCATATTCATCAGGTAGCTGTGAAGGTAATCATTATTGATTATAATAGAGCCATGCCGAAACTAGAGAGAGTCAGCATCCCAATTGAAATTTACTGATTAAAATAACAATTGGCTCAATATTGACCTTGTAGGCGATGCGTCGGGAACTTTTTTTGTGGTTTAGGTTGAGACACTTGAATATTGTACCGCTACTTGGCATCGCACACGTCGAATCACCATGGCCAGCTCTTGTTTATCCATGGATGCCATCTGGGACATTATATCTCTACCTGGAGAAGCAAGCAACAACCCTTTCTGCTTCCGAAAAATTTGGATTGGTATGTACCTGATTCATACCACTCACATCCAATGAGCGTTCATCGATTCTCGTGTTACTAGGTCAAGGGTGTCGCTGATGGCCTCCATTATCGTTCGTCTATTTCTAACGAGTCGTTGTTTTTGTTATTGATGCCTACGCAGTTCACTCGAACAATGTCGTCCATGGAGACCTTCAACCTGTATGTACGGTTGTCTCTTTGTGGATATTGCACTTATTTGTAAGCCAGGCCAATGTGCTGATAGACAGTTCAGGGAATCCATGCCTCACAGGTTTCGGTCTCGCAACAATCGTGGGAGACCCAGAGTTGCAGTGGAACTCGACCACTGCGGCACGTGATTTTAATTCTCGATGGCGTGCACCTGAAGTCATCGGAATAGAGTCTGACGAGCCTGCACAACCGACTTTCGCGAGCGATATCTATTCTTTCGGTAGCGTTATGTTCTTTGTGCGATCTATTTCATGTCGCTGTGGTGTCACCCTTGACTTTTTCCGCTCAGATCATCTCGGGGGATATCCCATGGAAAGAGAAGAAAAATTTGACTCACATCGTCATCGAGCTATCAAAAGGAGCCATTCCTGCGCGTCCCGAGAACATGCCTAATGGCTCCTGGAACTTGATAGAACGCTGCTGGTCTCGGGACCCCATGGATCGTCCGGAGACTGCACGCATCCCTGATTGCACTGATCAGTGCAGAGTCGATGACTCGCAGGTCCGACAACCTAAATAATTCATCACTGACTAATTTCGATGCGTTCCCGTTAGGGACGGGAAAGTCATCAAAGTGCATACTTGGTCGCGGAGCAGGTGACTCCATCCGTTCCTCTCAACGGTAAGGCGCAACCCCAGGTGAATTCATCAGCTTGTGCTTGAAGTCAATTGGTTTCAATTTTGTTCAAATAGGCTGCAATTACGACCCCACGGACATCTCAGTCTCCCTCGCGAAGCCTCATTGCATCACCAAGCCAATCTGCCCCTCTCACTCCACGAATACACAATTCCTTCTCTAGAATCTCAACGCTGGTAAGCGCATACTGGTATATCATATCATGCAAACTGAACTGATCATTTGATAAGTCAATATCGAGTCCTTTGAATGTGTTGCTTTTCGGGGAGACCGGAGTTGGCAAAAGCTCCGTCATCAAGTTGATTACTGGTCAAGATGTCGCAGAGATGTCCCCAGGAGCAGAAACCTGCGCGCTCGTGCATACTCCCTACGAAATCAATCTAGGGCCTCACTGTTTCAAGCTTTGGGAAGTTTCGTCGATCGAATCGATGGGCTTCTTCCAGGCTTTTTTCAAAAAATGGCGCATGAAAAAGTCATATAAAAAACTATACAAAGATGATGGTGTCCACCTTATCTTGTATTGCATGAGAGGGTTGAAGGCCCAAACGGCACTGGTCAACAACTATAAATTTTTCACTGATGTCGTCGGCTCCACCGCTTGCCATGTACCAGTCGCAGCTGTGGTCACCTCCTTGGAAGATTATCCCAAAGATATGGATAATTGGTGGACGAATAACGAGGGTAATCTAGAGCACCTCGGGATGCGGTTCTCCGCACACGCTTGTATCACTTCCCTCCCTGACGACCCCAAATCCTCACTGGCAATGCGCGCACGTCGAAAGCAATCTGAGAAAGCCGTCCGCTGCCTCCTCTCCAAGTCCTATCAAGCTGGTAAAACCCCTGTCAGGTCCAATATAGCGTCAACTTGACGCAATTATAGTTGGATGACAGGGTCGGGCCACTACACGTACTACTTTGTGATACTTCAAAGGTACTCCAACTTGCATACTTCCTGCTCAAGGCATATGGCCATAGACCAACCGCGAATGGTTGTTCGTGATATATAATTGCCAACCTACGGCCCAACCTAATTCATCCACCAGTAGTTGTAATTTAAATGTAATCGTACTATATACATCAGTCCTTGTAGCACCGCAAAAAATCGGATACAACAATGCGCTCGTTCATGGTGTGATGCAACTTAACATCAGATGTATCAGAGCACTGCCATGGCAGAAAGTCTGACATTTCCGTAATGGCTCAAAAGTACGCCAAGAGTCGCCACATGGGTGTATCTGATGTGTTTCGGACATTATAGTATATTAGACGTATCATTATGACAGTATAGACTGGCTAATAAGTAGGAGTAAAGGTAGTATGATGCAATGGCACGAAGTCAGGCGTCGAGTGGACACTGCCAGCCTCCTAGTCATAAAGGAACGAGCGGATGTCTTCTATGATGTGCGTCTGGGGGACATGATGCGTAATGTTCGATAAGGCCGCAGATAGTCTCCGGAGATTGCAAGGTATTGGAATCATTGGGGAGCGAAGTAATGCATACGTAATGGGAAAACTGCATGCCGAGGTGTTCCAGATCCCCCTTGTATCTCGTCCACTGATCACCCGTGTTTGTCAGAGACCCCTCCAAATCGACCACGACAGCAATGGATGCACAGCTGGTGGAGCGGACAATATCAGTGAAATCTTTATATTCCCTAGATGCTGTCGGGGCACTTGTTCCATTCATGCAATACAGAAGAAGAGGGGTCCCACCGGCTCTATTTAGCCTTTTATATGATGCTTTTAGTCGCCATTTTGCAATAAATCGCTTGAAGAAACTCATCGATGCTTTGGAGAAAGAAACTTCCCAAAGTTGGAAACCGCGCTCTTTGAGGGTAGCTTCGGCAGTACGATTCAGCATAGAGTAAGGCGCACCCGGCGCTGTATTGGCAAAGTTTTGCCCGACAATCAACTTGATGATAGAAATTTTATCGATTCCAGTCTCTCCGAACAGCAACACGTTCAAAGGACCCAACGGAGGCTTGTCGCATGGGAGGATGAGTATACATGAATCAATGTAACGACAAGTGCTCACCGGCGTCAAGACTTTGGAGGAGGGTTGGGATGTTGTAGTGTCGAAACTGGCCAAACTTGAAGGCAATAGACCCTCCTTGTGGGTTGGATGCGTGACATCACCAGATGCTGTTTTTTTCTCCGGGTCAAATATGTCTGAGTATGCTTGTCGATGATCCCTTTCTTCACTGAAAAGAGTCTTGCGCTGTGAGAATGGTGGTTTACTTGCATGAAGATAGACAAGTCATGAATGAACCTACACCGTCTATCGGAGTTTCTGAAACATCAGTCACCGTTGAGGCTGACGCATCAACTGTGTCCTCGTGCCGGATGGGATATACGACGTGTTCACCTCTTTCTCCACAAATAGTCTCATCCTGTGAAGGGCAAAAATTCAGCAAAATAGGAAAAAAATAGCCATGAATGAACCTACATCACCTGACAAAGCCTCTAGTTCACTCTTCAAGAAGGCTATGGCCATCGAAGCAGATGTCATGGCTGACCAACACCCGAGAATCATATCCCAGCGTGCATCCGTGAGATCGGGCGAATCTGATGGCGCAGGACGCAACATTTGTTCTCCTCTACGAATGTGTTCAACAACTGTAAAGTCATGGGTGATTTTATACCAAGGAATATGCAGAGTCAACAGCTGAGTATAGCCCACCGTGAGCAATAGTGGATATAGACTTGCGAGCTTCAGACTCACATGGAACATGACACAACCAAAAGAATACATGTCATTCTCTTTGGTCGGGCTACCACCGTTGAGTAACTCGGGCGCAGTCCACCTGACCGCATCGAGTCGAACACGCGATTCGTGGATCGCGCGATTACCTAAACGGCCGCCCAAAATTGTTGCCAACCCGATATCTGTGAGACACGCGCGGTATTTCCCATTGAGGGTATCCACCAGAACATTGGGCTGAAACTTTCTGTAAGCCGATATTCGGGTAAAGAAGCTCAACGAACACTAGTGACATCCCCGTGGACAATGCCTAGACCATGCACTAATGACAATCACATCAGTCGAAGGAAAACAAAGACGAAGAACAGGAAGACAGACGATGTTCAAGTGCAGACGCTGTACCGATGAGCTAGTGGGTATTGATACGTAGAGTTCAGTCTATATGCATTACAAGTAAATATCGGCTCACCAAATCTAGTTTCGACCTGATGCTCAGTGTAGCGCCCAGTTCCTGGATAACGCGAGGGAGCGTGGTCTCGACCCATGGAAAGATGAGGACTGGGATTCGAGATGGCCCAAACTCTCTTGCCGTTCCAAGAAGACGAATTATGTGATCATGCTCGAGGACTGCCCAGATCTTAGTTTCATGATAAAATCTCTAACAATCAACATTTTAAGGATGTACACATTGCAGAAGAATATCAAATTCTCACTTCCAATTCTTCCTCTGAGATACTAAGCCCGATGACTTTGACAGCAACCTGCAGTGTAGTAGTCAACAGATACATCAATGTCGCGTCAGCATTAGCCAGACCTTCATATTATGTCCTGATGCCTGTTTGCATTGACATCTATACACGTTGGCAAAGGTGCTTCCTGCGACCATGTCTTTTATTTCACCAACGATCTGACCTGTCAGATCCACTGGTTGATTCGAAATGGACGCCTGAATTAACAACAATATATCAGAATTTACCACCGATTGCAATGTTTGGGCTGCCGAACCTGCGGGTCGTCGATCCCGAATAGTTGAATGTATTCAAGGACTTTTTTAGAATCCGGGCGATGCTGTGGCTCCAAAGACCAGCATTTTTGAATCGAGTTCCAATGCACATTGAGGATATTCTCGGGGCGCGTGGGAGTGGCTTTGTGCGACAGCTCGATGGAGATTTGACCCGAGTTTTTCTTCTCTTTCCATGGTATATCCCCCGAGATGATCTAGTAAGTAGAGGATAAGTTGGGACTACAGAAAGACAAAAGAGATCGCACAAAGAAAATGATGCTTCCAAGAGAATAGATGTCGCTCATGAAAGTTGGTGGGGACGCATCGCACAGTATTCCATCGCCCCCTATTCCAAGGACTTCAGGTGCACGCCATCGAGCATTAAGTTCAAGTGCCGCAAGCGTCGTACCCCACCGAAAGTTTGGGTCTCCTACGACTGTTGCGAGACCGAAATCTGTGAGACGGGGATTCCCTTCGCAATCGATGAGCACATTGGCCTAGGCTTGCAAGTGAGTGCAACATCTGTAAAGAGATGATTATACATACGGGGTGGAGGTCTCCATGGATGACATTCTTCGAGCGAACTGGATAAACCTATCAATAACTGAAATAACGCCTAGATAGAAATTGACGGACGATGGTGGATGCCGCCAGCGACGCCCTCGGTCTAGTAGCATGCGAAAAGATGAGCATATGGTAAATGTGATGGATGTGATCGAGGGACTCACCAATTTAATTCTAGCGGAAAGAGCAAGGGTTTCGGCGTGCTCGTTGAGGTATTTATCTAATGTCCCGGAAGGCATCCATTCTGAAACAAGAGCTGGCAACGACTCAGGAGAGAAATTTGCAACGCCAAGTAGCGGTACGATATGAGCTGATCGACTAAGCTCAAACCATACTTTAGCTTCCTTAGCTATATCCTACAAGATAGACCATATAAAAAGGTGAGCGAAATGTCATGCGTCTGTGCCAGAAGTGACTTGCGCGCTGAAGTTTCGTTACAGGTCTTTTAGAATCGATTATGAATACCTTCACTGCAACCTGGTAGATACCCTATGCACGAGCTTGAGGTGCTCAGATAGACTGTCACAGACCTCTTTTTCGCCTTCATCATGATTGATGGTACATCGATGAACTTTGCCAAATGCACCCGTTGCAATTGGAGATTCCGAGTCGAGCTTGATTTGAGACGCGAAGTCACTGATGGTGAAATTGCTGTCACTAAGATGCGGCCCCATGCACTTAATAAGACCACAGAAGACGCGCATTATAGAATCGACTCACTCCGCAAGCGCATCCCCCATGACTCGGACGTGAGTACTTGAGTGCTGAGCGCTGTTCTACAAAGTGGCCGACCGCAAGGAGATGGGTATGAAGTTAAGTATGCACTTGCCCGTATTATTACGTTTATATGTAAGAACTTAAAGAAGGGCAACATGCCCAAACATGTAAGAGTACACGAGTTGATAGCACCCTCAGTTAACACATGACTGCGAGGAAGTTCGATTCACAAACAGCACCATTCAAAGCCCCCAGGATTCCCTCAATTCGTTCGCTTCAGAGTTTCACTTGTTGGTATTTATGCCTAACCTTATTAGGTGTGGTAAAATAGACGAAGAATCATCAGGGTATAGCCATGGGTGGCAAAAGTATGAAGGGAACGAAATGGAAGGTACGGAAATGATCGAATCATTAATATTGTTCGTGGCGTCAAGACTTGTGGCAGGAAGGGAGGTTGACAAACTTATTAAGTATAGATTTGATCCACGACGCACAACCGTTGCGAAATTCAACAGGCGGAACTTGAATTATTAAATTTAAAACATTGTGGCTGCGTTCAAAGTACAATGTTTGTCCATATTTAAACTTAAATATCATGGCTTCCATGAAACACTGGACGGTAATACGCTCAAGATGTGTGGGATAAGCAAGGCATCGAACGTTACATAACTTAGTAGTTAGGCGGTTTTTAAATTCCGCTCGACTCCGCTGAGTGGCTCACCTCACCACACTTGCACCATTATTACGTTAAGTACTACCTACCCTACATACCGTTCACTAAAACTAGCCACCAGTGGAACAGCACTCACACTCATGGACACAGATTTTGCGCCTGAAGGGTGAGTTTACATCCATAATGTGTGTCGTCTTCCTTCATCATATTCTGCAGCGATACCATCGTCGACTTCACGTCCGAAATTAGCAAGCTTGAATCTCCAATTACACTCGGTTCATTTAGCCAAGTTTATAGGTGTACCATTGGGGCCAGCAAAGAGGTTCGTCTGAGTTTGTCTGAGTAGCCAAGTCAACCTACCAAATGACCACTTCGTATTTATCAGGTAGCTGTGAAGGTAATCATCGTTGATCATAACAGAGCTATGCCAAAACTAGAGAGAGTCAGCTTCCCAATTGAACTTTACTGACTAAAATAACAATTAGCTCAATATTCACCTTGTAGGAAATGCGTCGGGAACTTCGTTTGTGGCTTAAGTTGAGAAACTTGAATATTGTGCCGCTTCTTGGTATCGCACACGTCGAATCACCGTGGCCAGCTCTTGTTTATCCGTGGATGCCATCTGGGACGTTATATGTTTACCTGGAGAAGCAAGCAACAACCCTTTCTGCTTCCGCAAAATTTGGATTGGTACATGCTTAATACATACCAATCATATATAATCACCGCTCATCGATTCTCGTGTTACTAGGTCAAGGGTGTCGCTGATGGCCTTCATTATCGTTCGTCTATTTCTAGCGAGTCGTTTTTGCTATTGATGCCTACGCAGTTCACTCGAACAATATCGTCCACGGAGACCTGCAACCTGTATGTACGGTTGTCTCTTTGTGGATTTTGCACTTATTTGTAAGCCAGGCCAATGTGCTGATAGACAATTCAGGGAATCCATGCCTCACAGGTTTCGGTCTTGCAACAGTCGTGGGTGACCCAGAGTTGCAGTGGAACTCGACCACTGCGGCACGTGATTTCAATTCTCGATGGCGTGCACCTGAAGTCATTGGAATAGAGACTGACGAGCCTGCACGACCGACTTTCGCGAGCGATATCTATTCTTTTGGTAGCGTTATGTTCTTTGTGCGATCTATTTCATGTCGCTGTGGTGCCACCCTTGACTTTTCCGCTCAGATCAACTCGGGTGATATCCCTTGGAAAGAGAAGAAACACTCGAATCACATCGCCATCGAGCTGTCAAGAGGAGCCACTCCTGCGCGTCCCGAGAACATGCCTAATGGCTCCTGGAACTTGATAGAACGCTGCTGGTCTCGGGACCCCATGGATCGTCCGGAGACTGCACACATCGTTGATTACACTGATCAGTGTAGGATCAATGACTCGCAGGTCCGATTACCCAAATATTTCATCGCCGGCTAATCCTGATGCATTAACCCTAGCCAACTGTTTCAGAAAAAACAACTCTGTAGGGATCTTCACACCGAAACAAGGAATGATTAATTCAGTTTTTACTTGTTCTTCAGTTCCATTCCAAGACCACCAGCAGGTTCAGTAGATCTTACAGGTCAGATCTTCGGTACAATAGGCGACTACGTCGCTGGAGGGACATTCGGAAACGTTTATAGATGTGAATGGAGACAACCATATGGCCATACCGTCGAGGTCTGGTCAGTTACACAACTTGCTGATCAGTCTGTTGATTCTCGCACCCACAGGTTGCAGTCAAAGCCTTGAGGTTTCATACCTCAGAACAGGACTTGAGGGTAAGCATTTTTTTCCTCTACTTTGAACGCAGTTGCATGTTGGTTCGTCAGCGATTTCGACGAGAATTGAGAATATGGGCACGCCTCGTTCATGACAATATCGTCGCGCTTGTTGGAACGACAGAGGGGTTTGGACCAACAGCAGCCCTTGTCTCCCTGTGGTTTCCGGACGGTAACCTACTCCATATGATCGCAGCACGGGGTGCTGGATTGAACATCAGGTCCAAATTGCAACTGGTAGGCCACAGTTTAGCTGTAATGAACTACTCATTGATATCGCCAGCTTCATGGTATAGCATCTGGGCTTGACTATCGTCTGTGTTCTTTTCATTGATGCCTAGCTTCGACTGATAAATTTATTGTTAGTCCACAAGCTTTGTGTGGTTCATGGTGACATCACAAGTGTGCGTGAGTTTGTCTTCTTCCCGTAAACTTGTGGTAACCAGACTCCAGTCCAACGTCCTGATAGATGTGAAGGACGGAGAATACAAGGCATGCCTTACGGATTTCGGGTTGTCAACTGTCCTAGGCGAGTCTTCAGACGACACCACAAACGAAGATTCGAAGATTCAGCATGGTGCAATCAGATGGACTGCGCCTGAATTACTGATCCCCGATGATCACCCCGCTGAACTCAAACTGACCACGAAGCACGACATGTATTCCTTTGGTCGCGTTATGTTCCATGCAAGTGCAAATACTCTAGACCCACAAAATTCATATTTAATACGTGTACATGTGCAGGTGCTATCTCTGGTCATTCCTTGGCATGATATCGACGACTACACAATCTTTCAGAAAATTCTTCGCAGAGAGGATATCTCGCGTCCTGAGATATCCGAGGCGACGTCTGACGTCACAGACGCCCGCTGGAATTATATCGTGCAGTGTTGGTCGGTTGATCCTTCTGCTCGTCCATCCGCCTCAATGGCCTTGGACTTTATGAAGAGCGAACTAGAGACTTTGAAACAAGATGTAAGTGCATGACTGGCCTCGTCACGTAGGAGTCGAGTTTCTGACTCTGATAGGATGTCCCTGTTGGCGAGGTACTGGAAAGTCATCAAACCATGCCTAAACAGTGAGCCTTCTCCCATAATGATGGCCTTGATCCTTTATCATATTTTGCAGCGATATCCCTAGCGACTTCACACGTCAAATTTCCGTGTTGAAGCTCGAGAATCCATGTACATCTGGCTCATTTGGCGTTGTCTATCGGCATACTATCGAGACCAGCGAAGGCATAGCAGAGGTTGGTCTGAACACCTTGCCCAAGTTCCTGATCCGTCTGATATCCATTAGGTCGCAGTGAAGGTGTTCAAGATTGATCATCATGTGAGAACTGTGGAGGAATATGAGATGGTCAGTAATCTAACCGCAACCAAATCATACTTCGCTCAATGGCCTATGTAGGCATTCCGTCGGCAACTCAAAGTGTGGATTAAACTGTCAAAACACCAAACTATCGTGCCACTACTTGGCACTGCAAACGTCGGGTCTGCGTATCCTGCTCTCGTTTCGCAATGGATGCCCTCTGGAACATTGTATACATACCTCGAGCAAGGTATGGTCACCGCTTCGAAGAAATTTGAATTGGCGAGTCTCTCGTTCACCAATCACATTCGTCAAGCATTGACCAATTTTATGCTATAAGGCCAGGGGCGTCGCCGATGGCCTCATGTATCGTTTGTAGATCCCTTTCCTACCGTTATTTTGTTCTTAATGTCTATTCAGTTCACTCGGAGGGTGTTGTTCACGGAGATCTTCATCCCGTATGTACGTTCGTCTCTTGGTGGATGTTGCACTCATTTGTAAGCCTCAGGGAAATGTGCTCATAGATGGCTCAGGGAATGCGCGCCTCACAGATTTTGGTCTCGCAACAGTCGAAGGGAATGCAAAGTTGCAGCTGTCCATGACGTCAGGGACCTTCAACTTGAATCCCCGATGGCGTGCGCCCGAGGTCATTGGAATCGAGACTGAACATGTACGACCGAATTTTAAGAGTGATGTGTATTCTTTTGGTGGTGTCATGTTCTTTGTGCAATCCCTTTGTTTTTTTTTTGTAGCTCGATCCTAAACTTTCTCCTCTCAGATCGTCTCGGGGGATATTCCATGGAAAGAGAAGAAATACCCAGCTCATATCATCATTGCGCTGTCGAATAAAGTTGTACATGCGCGTCCCGACAATATTCTTGACGATCACTGGAACTTGATTCAAAAATGCTGGTCTTGGAACCCAGATGATCGCCCGGAGGCAACGGAAGTCATTGGATGCCTTGCAACGGAAATCGTCCCCATTGTGGGGAGGGCTAAAATGCCTGAAAGGTCTGCAGTTTTCAGATACCGTTTGTGCCCTATTCTCTAACCTGAAACGCTATATAGCACTCCAAGGACCATACCTCCTGAAAAAGCTGAAAGGTACATAGTCTTATTTTTGCCGTATTTTTCTAACCTCAAATGCTATAAAGCGCCGTTCGCGCTAGAAATATCGTTATATTCGGCGCAATGGGCGCCGGAAAGAGTTCCCTCATAAACCTCATTGCAGACAGAGACATCGCTAAAACTGGCTCCAATCTCAAACGCTGCACCCTCACATGGACCAAATATGTGGTACCCAAGCTCTTTGAGGATGGGATGCAACACAATGTCTTCGACACAATGGGCATCGAGAACCCGGAACTCGAGCCATATGAGTACCACCGGTCCATCAAGAATGCCAGTCGCCTTCTCCGTGAGCTTGATGCATGCGGCGGCACCAGTTTGTTGGTATATTGCGTTCAAAAAGGCCGTGACAGTGGCGCATTGCGGAGTAACTACCGGTTATTCTGCGAAGTGTTATATCAGCGGCGAGTCCCCGTAGTCATGGTAGTGACGGGCCTTGAGGACGAGGACGTCATGGAGAAATGGTGGGAGCGCTACCATAGATCGTTGGAGGCATCGCAGATCATCGTGGAGGGACATGCATGCGTAACGACCCTGAAGAATGAAAAAGTGAAGTACGAGCTATCGAGAGAAGCCGTGCTCAGGCTGATACGGCAGTATGCAATTGGTACGCCAGTGTCTGGGGGATGGAAGAAGGAAGGGACAATCAGCGCGTTCATGCGACGGTTCGGGCGTCCCAGTCCAGAGGACAAGAAATTGCAGAATAAACTACAGAACGACCTCGAGGGTCGATGTGGCATGAAAATGGAGTTGGCTTCGAAGGCCGCAAAAACATTCGTGTACATGTAGACCGACGGACTTGCTGTGTTAACGATTGATCGCTATACCACGTACTATGCAGCAGCTTTAGTGTGTATCGGGCTGGCTTTCAAGTTATAGATGAGTATAGTATCAGCCGGTAGAGCTGTTTGTCGTTCACACCTGAGACAGCCGCAAAAGTTTTGTGATGTATATATATCCTGAGAAATTTTGCGTACTTATATATCAACCTATTCCCGTTACCTTGAGTTGTGGGTCTTAAGGCGTGCTTAATTCTTTAACAAACCAAGATCTCGGACTATCATCAGAGCAAAGTGATATCAATATAGTACAACACGTGTATGTAACGAATAAAACAAAAGCCACAACTCGCATGATTGAAAAATGCATGTCAATGATGAGAGAAAGATGATGATGTGTCGTATCAGGAATCGTTAGAAGTAAGGTGGTCAGAACATATGACACGGAAAGGAAAGGGATAGTAATGAAAAGGGAAGGGAAGGAACACAACAATGAAAAGAGAAGAGAATCTGAGAGAAAGGAGGAACTTCTAGATAAAACTCTTCCTCTTCTTCTTTTTCTCCTCCTTCTTCAAAGCAGCTTCGCCCTGCGGCTCATCCACGCTCGCTCTAGCGCTTCCAGTAGGAGGCGTAGATGCACTCCCACTCGTTCCAGCACTGCTCGCCATACTCGATTCTCGCAAGCTTGTGTCCCGGCGTATAACCCCAGGCAATTTCGGAACTTTGCCGCTGAGATTTATTTTCCTCGCAAGTCTCTGAATATTATGCGTCGAGAGCCCTCTCTTAGGCTCAGGCGAACCCGTCCGTGGAGGCGTGGTCACTTTCGCATCGAACGTAACACTCGCGCTTTGTACATGCGCAGGTATGGCTGAACGCTCTGGATAGCTGTGGACGGAAGGCGCGTCGGACGTGGATGCTGTCGTCGGGAACGTTTGGGGAGCATCGTCGAATGTGGGGAATGATATAAGTACGTCTGCTTTGGTTTCTAGGGTTGCTGGGACAACTTGGGGAGAATCGATGACTATACGCTCTTCAACTGCTGTGCTGCGCGTTTCAGATTCGGGAATGTCGACGACAGGTGCATCATCGACGTCGTATCCAGCTCGAGCTTTGGGATCTTCAGACGCACTGATCTGATCTGCCCACATAGATGCAAAGAGGCCATTGAGTTCAAGGAGCTCCCTATGTGAGCCTTGTTCAACAATTCGTCCGTCTTTGAGAACCATAATCCTTCACAAGAAGACAAATCAGCTTCACATCAGCAAGAAAATACACCCAAAAACCACTCACAAATCAGCCCTTTTGATCGTACTCAACCGATGCGCAATAAGTGCGCTCTCTAACACCCCGCGCTCCGTCGCACTATCCAACGCACCGGTAGCCTCATCCAACAGCAACACCCTCGGGTTCTTCATCATGGTCCTAGCAAAGCTGGTCAAAGGACATCAACTCTGCACCATCGTTGTGTAAGGATCTATGATCCTTTGCGCACAGACTCTAACGACAAGAGGCAGCGTCCGTCCACGTGACTTACGAATACGGAAAGCGTTACCATCTCTATCCGAGTCACGCCCATACACCTTTTCTTACCATTAGCTCACCGTCGTCGCCGTCCAGCACTGCCTAGCCACTCCTTGCAACAAATTTTCATTCCATTGACATCACCACTCTCGTTAAAATACCAAACTATACCCATTCATACCAAAGATTACTCCTCCCTCTCGTATTTTCCATTCATTATACCCTGTAAGGACCAGCGCCACTCCCTTCAGCGCCCGTCCTCTCATAATCGTCGGTCAGGTCCTACCCGAAGACCCTTGCCGTTTCACACTTATATACAGACATGTACCCTCATATCTAGCAGCGAATTCTATTTCCCAGTTCCCGCTCCAAGTACGACCCACAGCCTCGCAGAAAAAGTCCTCATCTAGCACGTTTGACTTATCCTTTCACGCATTTCTTGAATCGTTTCTAACCATACCAATCCGTTCGCAATTCCCTGATGAACTCACATACAGCCTTACATAATTTGGAGCCCACCGTGAGGGAATTGTTTTGAACAAAGCCCTTGCAACAGAGTATCGATTCGTATAGTCTACCTTTGACTTACTAGTCGATCTCTTCTAGAACCCGGTCCTTTCGACCACCTAATTCCACCATTTCAAAGTATTATCACCCAAACGCGCAGATATGCCTAGAACAGCAAGAACGGCCACCTGTGCTGGCTCCATCAAGGAAGCGAAGAACTCATGCAAATACTCTTCACACCCCTACACCAGCTCATTCCTCAGAAAATTCCCCAAAACCGTTCACTCCAGCTCGAGCTAGGAACCCCCAGAGTACCTCTGAAGAGCCTTCGGAATCGTCTCTCTCAGACGAAACCATAGGACTTGTCTCTCGTTTCGACTCCCCTTTTCCTGTCTTTCCCGAAGCAACTGCATACCCCCTCAGACCTGCCGTCTTTGAACCACAGACGCCCACAGCGCCCCAGACAATTAGTAAGGCTGCGTCCACCGAAACGAACAAGATCACCGTAGTTTTTCCCCCTCCCATTCCTAAACCCGAGTTCCTCGCGCACAGACTCCTACAGCCTACGTTGTTAAATCCCGTCGCCGCTTCTATACCAAGCCATCCCCAACCTCACTTACCTCCTGTCCAGACTAAAGCCTCCATCCCTCTAAACCCCAATTCTACGGTAACCATACCCGCCATGTCAGCAACAAACAAGGGAATGACAGTGATGCCCGGGCCTGGCTCAAATAAAGCGCCTTCGTTCAATGGTGAAACGTCTGAGCTGTTAGATTTCTTCGATATCTTCAAAGATCTGGCCGACTCTTGCACTCTAACGGATGAACAAAAATGCAAGATAATCGTTCGTTATACGGATCTTCTCACCAAACGCTTCTGGGTCACTATAACTGGCTATGAGAGCAAGGATTATGCCTTGTTCAAAAAGAACATCCTAGCTAAGTACCCTCGAGCTAATCGAGGGTTGCGCTATACGATCCGAGACTTGGAACGCCTCATTCTCAACACTGCTGAGTCCGAAATATCCACGGAGACGGAACTTCTCCAGTATTATCGACAATTCTCACCTATTTCGGTATGGCTAGTGGCAAATTCAAAAATATCGAGTCGTGAACGTGACCGATACTTCTTGCAAGGACTACCTCAGTCAGTACGCAAGGCTATCGACCGGCGTTTGGAGCTAAAGGAAAAGAATTACACCCGCAATGAGGCCCCAGATATTGAGAAGGCCTTGGAGGCTGGCCAATTCGTGCTTTCAGATGACGCGTATGATGCTGACTTACACGAACCTATCGCTAGTCGGCTCCATTCGATACGAGAAGCTCGGGCACCCAAACCTAAACCATTACGCCAAGGTTGGGACTCAGACGAAGAAGATGAAAGAAGAGAGGCACGACGAGAAGTACAGATGAGACGGGTAGCTTTTAAATCTCCTACTCCGCCACCTATCAAAACAACTCTAGACGAAGTTGACGACCTCGCGCGCAAAATGCATACCCTCGACATTGGAGATGCGGCATATGCAGGCTGTTATACACGCCTCCTTCATCTATCACCAGCAGCCACTCAGATCTGGCCACCTCCCAAGTCGCACCACCTCGTTAATACTATCTCGGCAAATACGTCGTTGCAATACCTCCCTCTTCCCCCTCTTCCAAATTCAGCCAGTCAACAATCAAACGCTATCTGTTTTTTCTGCGGAGGACCGCATATTATGCGCGCGTGTTCGGTCGCGGGAGAATATCTAAGAGCTGGACGAATTATTCGCGACGGACAGTACTTCGCCTTTCCAGACAGATCTTGTATACGATGAATTGGAAATGAGACGTTCAAACAAGTTATAGATACAAGATACGCCATGCCCATATCCCCGACACCTGCTACCGGATCCAATGCAATCCCCATAGAAGAATCTCGACGGGAAACCAAGCCTCCACCCTCGAATGAAATACCATCGTCGGCTTTCATATCCGAATCTTATTTCCTTCAGTGTATCCCCGTCGCCGAGAACCATGCAGTAGTAACAACCGTCGAAGAAGGAAATGAGCAGGAACAGGAAGTTTTAGCTATAACTAGGTCGAAAACGAAGAATGCACGTACTGCGGACGATCCTTCAAGCCAGGAACAAAAATCCTCATCCATACCCACTACCCTTCCCACTCCTACCAATGACGAATGACTCGATCCCCCAAAAGCACCCGCCTTCAAATACAAGTCCAAAGCTGCGGCACCGGATGCTGTGCGATGTATTCACAAAAACATCCTGAGCACAGTAGTGCCTCACCTCACCGTCTCGGACCTGCTGGCTATAAGTCCAGAGTTATGCAAGGAAGCAGTAGAGCATTGTCGAACGCACCGAGTCCCTGTACTCATGGCATCCACCTCCCCAGATACCACGGATAGTAGACCCCCTCCAGTACAGGTCAAACACGCCACACCCTTGCGAGAACTCCAAGTAACTCTGAACGGGACCCACTCGGAACTAGGATTGTTGGATGAAGGATCAGAGATAGTGGTTGTTCGAGAAGATGTTTGGAAGAACACTAACGCACCTATCAATCGAGAAATCCGCATGCGTATGCAGACAGCCAATGGAAGCTCGCAGGAATTGGCTGGATGTCTGGAAATGCTGGAAATAGAGGTAGAAGGAATTAAGAGTTGGGCACATGCTTACATCGTTCCAGATGCACCATACCGTCTCCTCCTCGGACGCCCCTGGCAAAAACTCGTCAAATTGTCCAAATATGAAGATACGAACGATGTCTACATCACCATTCGGGACCCCCTTAAAAGTTCGAACATCCGTACCGTAGCAACTTCCCCCCGCCCTTGGCCCCACCCGTCCCTGGCCTTGACCGCCGCAGCGATTTCCACTGTCCCTCGACAACCTGTATGGAAAACAACAGGTTGTGCCAGCCTACCGACGAGCGCGGCAGATATTTACAGCACGATCAAATCATTTGGTTCTAAAACAACAGGTTGTGCCAGCCTACCGACGAGCGCGGCAGATATTTACAGCGCGATCAAATCATCCACTTCTCCCATCCCCGACCTCTCCCCTAAGAATCCTCAAGGACGCAGTATTTTCAATACAAACGCCTTCCCCTCTAAGAATCCTCAGGAACGCAAAACCTGTGCCAAGAATATTCCACACTCATTACCCATTCCTAACCGATCACCTACTTCCTCCCTCCTCAATACCCCCTTCGCAAACTCTCTCCTTCAAGAAACCTTCGAATTCGACCCACTCCGTCGCGCCTTTGCCTATAAAAAGGTGGCAAACAAGGTCAGGCCAGTCGCAACTACGATGCCAGCTCACACACGAATCATCCGACGATTCCCGGAGGACCCTATCCTCTCACTTCCTCTTTTATCCACTACACCCCCTGACTTCTTACCCGGCAAACGACTCACCCAGGAACGAATGGATGAGCTCGGTATATTTAGAAACGAGTTCCTATGGCCAGAAGAGCGCAAACTCGCGGCTCAAGTATTAACAAACAATGAGTATGCCCTGGCTTGGGACGAGTCTGAGAAAGGGCGCTTTCGAGACGATTATTTTCCTCCCGTCGTCATTCCCACTATCGAGCACACTCCTTGGACTCACCGTCAACCTCCCATCCCTCCTGGAATCCGTGATGAGGTTATCAAACTCATTAAATCAAAAATTGCGTCTGAAGTCTATGAACCGTCCAACAGTTCATATCAGTCCAGGTGGTTTTGCGTAGCTAAGAAAAATGGCTCGGTGCGCATTGTTCACGACTTACAGCCCTTAAATGCCGTCACAGTGAAAGACGCAGCTACACTCCCCTATGTTGAACTATTCGCGGAGCAGTCCGCAGGGCGCTCGATTTATACCATGATGGATTTGTTCGTCGGTTTTGATCACCGGGCCTTGTCGAACGAATCACGCGATTTAACCACGTTCCAAACACCTCTAGGGACCTTTCGGCTCACCGTATTACCACAAGGATGGACTGACTCCCCAGCCGTCTTCCAGAATGACGTAGCATTCATCTTACAAGCCGAAACGGAGGTCGCACCGAACTTTCAAGACGACGTCAATATCCTGGGCCCACGTACGCGATATGAGAAAGCGGACGGCTCATTCAAAGTCATTCCCAAGAATATAGGAATTCGAAGATTCGTTTGGGAACATTGCGTCGACGCTAATCGTGTACTTCACAGACTCAAACATGTGGGAGCAACAATATCGGCCAAAAAGTTGTTTTTGTGTGTACCAGAAGTCCTCGTCGTCGGTCAACTATGTACCTATGCCGGACGAGCCCCAGATAATTCCAAAGTCGCCAAAATCAAAAATTGGCCTCCTTGTTCATCTCGGACCGAAGTTCGCGGGTTCCTAGGAACTACTGGAACAGTACGCAATTGGATAGAAGATTACGCTCACATTGCCCATCCGTTAACGAATCTCACTTGGATCAACGTCCCTTTCGTTTGGGACACATCTGCGCAACAAGCCATGGACGCTCTCAAAAAGGCCGTCGTATCGTGCTCGGCAATCCATCCTATTGACTATGGATCGCAAGATGAGGTCGTTTTGGCGGTGGACTCGTCAAACATCGCCTGCGGTTGGATTTTATCGCAAATCTGTAACGGGGAACGTTATCCATCGCGTTTCGGGTCTATCACCTGGAATGAAAGAGAATCAAGGTACTCACAGGCCAAGATAGAGCTATACGGCTTGCTAAGAGCCCTTAAAGCCGCGAAAGTATGGCTGATAGGACTCAAACGATTCACGGTAGAGGTCGATGCAAAGTATATTCGGGGTATGCTTAACAACCCCGATATTCATCCTAACGTGGCCGTAAATCGTTGGATCACCGGCATATCTCTTTTCGACTTCACTCTTAGACACGTCCCTGGACACAGACATGTGGCGCCAGATGGCCTATCACGACGACCAATGGCACCTGGAGATGAAGAAGAACCTGCCGAGACAGCAGAAGACGTGGAAGACTGGATCAAAGAGATATTAGGGTGCGGGGTTTGGATGGCGAACGAACTAGAGAAAGGATGGTCTGTTAGAAGAAGGACGAGTACTCTATCCCTCACCACTATATCACACAACGACAACCCCCCTTCGACCGTTCCCTCCCGCGATGACAACGATCTATGAATCATTCAGGACTATCTGGAAACCCTATCCTTCCCCTCAGCAGTTTCTGTTCAAGAACGAACTCGTCTCATTAAGCGCGCATGTCACTTTTTCGTTCAAGGGAATCGCCTATGGCGAAAAGAATCTGCAGGACGCCATCAATTAGTCATATTTGGGCTGGACCGAATGCGCGTACTAAGGGAAACTCACAACCAACTGGGACACAAAGGATTGTACCCTACTCGACGAACTATCGTGGACAGGTTTTGGTGGCCGCGGCTCGACAAGGACATCGTCTGGTACATCAAAACGTGCCATCAATGCCAGCTCAGATCAGTCGAGAAAGTCGTGATTCCACCTACTGTCGCTATTCCTGCCCCCCTGTTCCGCAAAGCGCATACCGACTCCATGTACATGCCAAGTGCCCAAGGATATTCCTATATAGTACAGGCATGCTGCTCACTATCAGCCTGGCCAGAATGGAGAATGTTGAAGAAAGAAAATGGATGTACATTGGGTGCATTTTTGTTTGAAGAAGTTCTGTGCAGATGGGGAGGAATTGAAGAAATAGTTACCGATAATGGAACACCCTTCGTCGCAGCGCTGGATTGGTTAGCGGAGAAATATAGCATCCGCCACATTCGTATTTTGGCTTATAATTCGAAGGCCAACAGAATCGTTGAACGATCGCACCATACAATCCGCGACTCCCTCGTTAAAACCTGCAATGGCAATATTACGCAGTGGCCTAAAATCGCACCACACATTTTTTGGTCAGATCGTGTCACTACCCACAAATCTACGGGTCACTCACCATTTTTTCTCGCTCATGGAGTCGAGCCCGTTCTTCTGTTCGATATCACCAAGGCCACATTCATGCTACCGGACATTTCCAACATCATCCCTACCCCCGATCTAATCGCTATTCGAGCCCGTCAACTGGAGAAGAGAAGTGAAGACCTCACATTAGCTCACGACCGACTTATCAAAAGTCGCATCGAATTGGTCCAAGACTTCAAGCGTCGGTTCGCGAATACCATCCGTGATTATGCATTTAAGCCTGGAGACCTCGTATTAGTACTCAACAAGAAAATCAAGAAAGCGTCTAACGCCAAGTGCAGGCCCCAATATTTCGGACCCATGGTCGTTATCTCACGCTCTCAAGGAGGATCCTATCGACTCACAGAAATCGATGGAGCAGTGTCCAAACTCACCTTCGCAGCTTTCCGGCTCATTCCATATCACCCTCGTTCTTCCACCTCAGTAGAGGTCACTCAATTCATAGACCCGCCGGAGACCGCAGGAACCGACGAAGAATAGAACATAGATGCGTTTCATTTTTTTTCTTGTTGTCAGCTCGTCCTTTCGTTTCGATCTTGCCGTCATTGATACTGTCCTCGCCTCAAATACGTTACAAGAAGTCATTTATTTAGTTCGAAGATTGACCGAGTACGGTCAATATCCAAGTAGGGGGGTGGTGTAAGGATCTATGATCCTTTGCGCACAGACTCTAACGACAAGAGGCAGCGTCCGTCCACGTGACTTACGAATACGGAAAGCGTTACCATCTCTATCCGAGTCACGCCCATACACCTTTTCTTACCATTAGCTCACCGTCGTCGCCGTCCAGCACTGCCTAGCCACTCCTTGCAACAAATTTTCATTCCATTGACATCACCACTCTCGTTAAAATACCAAACTATACCCATTCATACCAAAGATTACTCCTCCCTCTCGTATTTTCCATTCATTATACCCTGTAAGGACCAGCGCCACTCCCTTCAGCGCCCGTCCTCTCATAATCGTCGGTCAGGTCCTACCCGAAGACCCTTGCCGTTTCACACTTATATACAGACATGTACCCTCATATCTAGCAGCGAATTCTATTTCCCAGTTCCCGCTCCAAGTACGACCCACAGCCTCGCAGAAAAAGTCCTCATCTAGCACGTTTGACTTATCCTTTCACGCATTTCTTGAATCGTTTCTAACCATACCAATCCGTTCGCAATTCCCTGACGAACTCACATACAGCCTTACAGTTGCACAAAACGGAATACCCACCTGCGCATAATGAGTGATAAACGCCACAGTCGCTATTATTACTCTGTCCTCTCGTGATGCATAACGCGACAATCAAAGAACCGACCAGAAGACCGGAAGTGATTATGAGTGTTTGTACGAGGTGCAAGAGGTTGAGGTGTGATCAGCACAGTCACGAATAAAATGAAATACGTGTTTGATTTTAGAATGTCTGTCGAGAATACGGAGCAGCTCGCCCGTAGCTTGCGTTTCGCATGCTAGGAGCAAGGACATGATTGAACGAGAGCCTGGTCATACCGCGATCGCCGTATTGCATGAGTGGAATCCAGAATGCGCCGCAGATGGCTGCGAGGCCGCCTGGAGAGGCGAGGAAGTGGAGAAAGACGTAGGCAATTGTGGGCTAGCGCAGAATGCAGGGAATGGAGGTACGCCTGATGTGTCGAAGGTATTAATAAGCACACCGAGTGTTGAGAGGTGGCGACGGAGATAAATCAATTGAGAAGTGATCGATTGGAGTGAAATGTAAATAGAGTTGTGTATGCGACTATGAATAATGGGAGGACCAGAGATGAGGCGTGAGGTGAGATCATTATACAGGCGAAGGGTTCGCGCCACGAGGCCGGGATCGACGGCTACTTCGCGCGGGGTTGTCTGTGGAAGGATTGGGTTGCCCTTCACTGCATTAGCCCGAGGAAGGAGTGCAAGTACTCGTACGAGGGTAGCGGACACTGCCAGTGCAAAATATTGGTGCAAGTCTGAATTTACATAATTGATTGATAAGGTTAATGGAAGCGAGGATAAGTCATGGCCTCGCTGAGCCTGAGTTACCGGTGAATAGCGTGCAATGTGCATGCAACGTTGTACTAAACCCTTGGTCCCACCTTCTAAGTTACCGAATGACTGCACCTGTCTTGAGTCCTTCAAGATAGCGGCAGACTACACAAACAGGGAGACGGTCGCTTCTTCTTATACGCCAGGGCCTCTAACGCATAATCATTGACATGACGGGTCTCGTTCCTGTTGAAGAGTGAGGGGTTCTTCGATAATGCACATTGCTTGTCTGAATCCCAAGTTTTTATGTTCTTCAGTAATACAACTTCTATCAATGACCTTACATCTCAAATTTGTGGCAAGCTCGAGTATCCAGTAGCCCGTGGATCTTTTGGTCAGGTTTATCAGCTTACCATCGAGACTAGCAAAGGCAAAGTAGAGGTCTGTCTGATAGCTTTCGGAAGTCCATAAATCATCCGTTTGACTCCCTTCAGGTCGCAGTGAAGGTCTTCATAGTTGATCATCCAAGAGCTATGGGGAAAATGAAAAAAGTCAGCGTGTACTGATTCAAACATCAATTTGCTCAACATGGTCTATCTAGGGAATGCATCGGGAACTCAAAGTGTGGCTCAGACTTAAACACCCGACTATCGTGCCGCTACTTGGTATAGCAAATGTCGACTCTCCATTTCCAGCTCTCGTTTCGCAATGGATGCCATTTGGAACATTATATAGTTATCTCGAGGAAGCAACCCTTGCCCCTTCCGCTAAAGTTGAATTGGTGAGTCGGTTGTTCACGCCGATCGCATTCAACGAGTGTTCATCAATCCTCATTCTACTAGGCGAAGGGCGTCGCTGACGGTCTCAGCTATCGTTCGTCGATTTCTACCATGTTTTCCGTTTTGTTCTTGATGCCCATTGCCCACCCAGTCCAGTCAATGAATGTCGTTCACGGGGATCTTCACCCCGTACGTACGTTCGTCTTTTTGTGCATGTAGCGCTCATTCACAAGCCTCAGGGAAATGTACTCATAGATGGTTCCGGGAATCCGTGCCTCACTGATTTCGGTCTAGCAACAATCGAAGGAGAAGGGGAGTTGCAGTTGAATTCGACCACCGCCGGACGTAGTTTCAATTCTCGATGGCGGGCGCCTGAAGTCATTGGAGTCGAATATAATCCTGAAAGACCAACTTTCATGAGCGATATCTATTCTTTCGGTTGTGTTATGTTCTTTGTGCGATCTCTCTTTTTTCTTCAGGTCCATCCTAAGCTTCCTCTTCTCAGATTGCCTCTGGAGATATCCCATGGAAAGAAAAGAAAACGCCTCAGATTTGCATTGCGCTGTCAAAAAAAGCCACACACCCACGACCTAATAACATGCCCGACAATCACTGGAAACTAATTCAAAAATGCTGGTCTTGGGAACCAGACCATCGCCCAAGGGCCGCAAGAGTTCTTCAATATATCGATCAGTTTAGGACCGATAATTTGCAAGATCGACAACCCAAGTTTCGTAGTCAGGGGCTGGCAGACTTGACGGGTCAGATCGTTTGTACAATGAGCGACCTTGTCGCTGCAGGTGATCTTGGAATAGTTTACAAATGTGAATGGAAAAGGCCAACAGGTTCTGTGAAGGTCTGGACACTGCTGGTATACATTGATAATATGTTTATTGGTTATCGCGCTGCAGGTTGCAGTAAAAGTCATCAGGGTTGACATGCCAGAGGTATATTTGCAGGTGAGAATTTGTCAAGGCTTCTGCTTTGCATACCATTGATTTGATAGGGAGTTCGACGCGTGGCTGAGAACTGGGCTGCCCTCATACATGATAATATCGTTCCTGTGTTGGGGACGACTGGAGGATTCGGGCTAGTTATAGCTCTTATTCTTCCATGGTTCCAGAGCGGTACACTACTCCGTCTCATCGCGGAACAGGGTGGTGCATTGAACATTAGATCTAGGCTAAATTTAGTGAGTAGCTGTTTAGATATAACTTATGTATTCTCACTCGTGTCGTTAGCTCCGTGATATGGCGTCTGGCCTTTCCTATCGTTCGTGCATCTTCTATTCTAAGGTTGCCTCCACTGATATGATTGCCGTTAGTTCATGAGCTGGGTATGGTTCATGGAGACATCAAAAGTGTTAGTTCATCTTTTTGACATGTAACTTTTCTGACGGAGAGTTGCAGTCTAATGTTCTGGTTGACATCAAGGATGGAGAATACGCAGCGTGCTTAACAGACTTCGGTCTGGCGGCAGTTCTTGGTGATTGTTTACGTGACCGCACAATCGGATCAAATGTTCGAACTGGTGCCATCAGGTGGACCGCGCCCGAGTTGCTGAAGGCAGATGAACCTGCCGACAGTGCACCAACCACGCAAACGGACATGTATTCATTTGCTCGCGTCATGTTTCATGTGAGATTCATAGATCCACAAAATTTACGTACCTTTAACATGATTGCCTGTACGCAGGTGTTAACACTGGTCATTCCTTGGAATGGTATAAGCGACATGGTAGTTCTTCGAAGAATTCTCAAAGGAGAAGATATTTCCCGTCCTGCGACACCCGATGTGACAATCGCACGCTGGAACGAGATTGCGAAATGCTGGTCGTCTGATGTATCTGCTCGTCCTTCTGCCGCAATGGTCATGAACTTCTTGAGGAGCGAACTGGAGGCTTCGACAGACGACGTATGTTCATGAGTAATCTCTACGCGCAGGATTGGATCCTAACTCTATCTCACAGGATATTTCTGTTGGCGGAGTGGGAAAAAGACATTCAAACGCAATATTTGATGGAGGATCCTCGGGGAGAACAGTGACTACGGCAACACGTTCCGACACTGACTATAATGATCACTGCACCTCAATTCAACAGGACGCAAAGAAGCACACGGGGAACACAGAACTCCCTGAGAGCATCACCCAGTATATGGATGGTGACTCACAGGTTCGACAGTCCACTGGTGTCTCGATCAGTGGCGGATCCTGATGTATTTTACCTAGGTATCCACCTCTGTAGGGTGCTCGTACTGAAATAAGCCTTCATTGATTCAGTTTCCTCATTTTCTAGTCCCGAAATACAACAGTCGCTAGCTGAAGATTTGACAGGTCAGATCTTCGGTACCATATACGACTACGTCGCCGGTGGTGCATTCGGAAACGTTTACAAATGTGAATGGAGACGGCCGTCGGGCCATATCAAGGTCTGGCTAGTGGGCAGTACTGCCGTCACTTGCTGTTCATTATTGCACTACAGGTTGCAGTAAAAACCCTCAGGCATTGCGTCTCAACGCAGGACTTTAGAGTAAGGGTCTATGTTTTTTTTGTTCCGAACACTATTTTATGTGGATTCGCTAGAGGCTTCGACGAGAAACTGCAATATGGGCACACCTCGTTCACGACAATATCGTCACACTTTATGGAACGACAGAGGGGTTCGGACCAACCACAGCCCTTGTCTCCCAATGGTTTCCGGACGGCACACTGTTCCGTCTGATCACAGAACAGGGTGCTACATTAACCATCAAGTCCAAATTGAAGCTGGTAACCCGAATATTTTTTAGCTGCAATAGACCTAAACTGAATTATTCTTTAGCTTCACGGTATTGCATCTGGACTCTACTATCGTTTGTATTCTCTTCACGGTCGTCTTATTTCGACTAATAAATTTGCCGTCAGTTCACTCTTTTCCCATTGTTCACGGCGACATTACGAGCGTGAGCTCATCCTCTTCACATTCAATAATTTCAATGAGACTCACTAGACCATCCAGTCGAACATTTTGGTAGATCTCAAGGACGGAGAATACAAGGCTTGCTTGACGGACTTTGGTCTGTCAAATATTCTCTATGGACATTTAAAAGAACACCGAGTTGAAGAATCAACTGTTCGGGTTGGTGCAATCAGGTGGACTGCACCTGAGTTGCTCAGGTCACGTGATCCCCCTTTCGATATCAAACCAACCACGCAGAACGACATGTATTCCTTTGGTCGTGTCATGTTCCATGTAAGTCTAAGCATTTCAAGTTCACGAAACCTATATTTGATGTATCATTCACCTCAGTTGTTGACCCTGACTGTTCCTTGGCATGACATTGACGAGTACAGAGTCATTCAAAAAATCCAAACAGGAGAGGATATCCCGCGTCCTGAGGTATCCGAGGCGACATCTGACGTCACAGACACCCGCTGGAATCATATCGAGAAGTGTTGGTCAATCGATCCATCTGCTCGACCATGTGCCTTCACGGCTATGAACTTCATAACGGAGGAACTAGAGGTTCTGAAACAAGATGTAAGCTCGTGACTTGTCGAAGTAATTCAGCTTACATGTTGATTAACCAGGCTGGGATTTCGACCGCACCGTCGTTACAGTCTTCCTCGCGAACCGTAGTTCCGTCACGCAAAACTATTCCCTTTGGTCCTCTAACATACCATCCCTTATCTACAGTGAGCGTCTACTGGTGCATTTTTTTTACGTGTACTGATCCTTCCACGCGGTCAAGCCACTTGCAGGTCCTTTGAATGTGTTGCTTTTCGGGGAGACTGGAGTTGGGAAAAGCTCCATCATCAACTTGATCACGGGACGAGATGTTGCACAGACGTCACCAGACGCAGAAACCTGCACACTGCGGCATACCTCCCACGAAGTCAGTCTTGGAAATCGCCCATTCAAACTTTGGGAAGTTTCCTCAATCCAGTCATTGGGTCTTTTCCGGACCCTCTTTACAAAATGGCGCCTGAAAAAGTCGTACAGGAGGCTGTACAGAGATGACGGCGTCTACCTTCTTTTATATTGCATGAGGGGGTCGAGGGCCCAGAGGGCACTGATCAAGGATTATAAAATTTTCACCGACATAGTCGGCTCCACCTCCACTGCGGCAGGCGGCGTCGCCGCTGTAGTCACCTCCTTGGAGGATTATCCTGGAGACATGGACAAGTGGTGGGTGAAGAACAAGGATAACCTGGAAAGCCTCGGGATGCGGTTCTCTAAACATGCTTGTATCACTTCTCTCCCCGACGACCCACATGCATCATCCGCCATGCGTGCACGCCGACATCGATCAAAACAAGCCATCCGTCATCTCATTTATGAGTCTTATCAAGCACGCCCCTAAACACCTTGCAGTTCCAGTCCAGCTTTGAGTCTATGACGAGTTGTCGAGCTTACTTGCACAATATGGTTCTCGAATATTAGTCTCTGTAGGGCTGAGCCACTACGCGTGCTACTTTATAATACTCCAGCTCATAGACCGCTGTTCGTACAATGTAATTGTGTACCTAATTGCTTCAGTCTCTCCTTGTTCATGACACGATATAATTTACTACATACGACACGCAGAGCAAATACAAAGTGTATAAAACGCACGCCCATCACAGACCAAGATCTCGAACTAACATCAGAGCAACAATGCAAGAACCATGTTTGACTACCGAATTTAAACCAGACATTCGACCGAGTGATATCAATATAGCACACAACACGTGTATGTAACGAATAAAACAAAAATCAAAGCCACAAGTCGCATGTGATTGAAAAATGCATGTTAATGATGAGAGAAAGATGATGATGTGTCGTATCAGGGGTCGTTAGAAGTAAGATGATCAGAACATGTGACACGGAAAGGAAAGGGACAGTAATGAAAAGGGAAGGAAAAGAACACAACAATGAAAAGAGAAGGGAATCTGAGAGAAAGGAGGAACTTCTAGATAAAACTCTTCCTCTTCTTCTTTCTCTCCTCCTTCTTCAAAGGAGTTTCGCCCTGCGGCTCATCCACGCTCGCTCTAGCGCTTCCAGTAGGAGGCGTAGATGCACTCCCACTCGTTCCAGCACTGCTCGCCATACTCGACTCTCGCAAGCTTGTGTCCCGGCGTAAAACCCCAGGCAATTTCGGAGCTTTGCCGCTGAGACTTATTTTCCTCGCAAGTCTCTGAATATTATGCGTCGAGAGTCCTCTCTTAGGCTCAGGCGAACCCGTCCGTGGAGGCGTAGTCACTTTCGCATCGAACGTAACACTCGCGCTTTGTACATGCGCAGGTATGGCTGAACGCTCTGGATAGCTGTGGACGGAAGGCGCGTCGGAAGTGGATGCTGTCGTCGGGAACGTTTGGGGAACATCGTCGAATGTGGGGAATGATATAGGTACGTCTGCTTTGGTTTCTAGGGTTGCTGGGACAACTTGGGGAGAATCAATGACTATACGCTCTTCAACTGCTGTGCTGCGCGTTTCAGATTCAGGAATATCGACGACAGGTGCATCATCGACGTCGTATCCAGCTCGAGCTTTGGGATCTTCAGACGCACTGATCTGATCTGCCCACATAGATGCAAAGAGGCCATTGAGTTCAAGGAGCTCCCTATGTGAGCCTTGTTCAACAATTCGTCCGTCTTTGAGAACCATAATCCTTCACAAGAAGACAAATCAGCTTCACATCAGCAAGAAAATACACCCAAAAACCACTCACAAATCAGCCCCTTTGATCGTACTCAGCCGATGCGCAATACTCAAACAACTCCTCCCATCCACAAGTCTCCCAAGTGCGCCCTCCAACACCCCGCGCTCCGTCGCACTATCCAATGCACTGGTAGCCTCATCCAACAGCAACACCCTCGGGTTCTTCACCATGGTCCTAGCAATCGCTACCCGTTGCTTCTCGCCCCCACTCAATCTCACGCCCCTCTCTCCCACCTTCGTCTCATACCCCTCTGGGAAACTCATGATACGGTCATGCATCTGAGCAGCTTGGGCACTTGAAACGATGGTGCCCTCATCAGGGGGAGTAGTAGAAGGCTGGCCATAAGCGATGTTATATCCGATGCTGGCGTTGAAGAGCACGGGGTCTTGGGGTACGACACCTATTGCACGTCGCAGGCTTGAGAGCGTCACTGTGCGGATGTCTTGACCATCGATTAGGATACGCCCTGAACCGGGTTGGAGGTCGTAGAAGCGGTAGAGGAGGCGCAAGATGGTGCTTTTGCCTGCTCCGCTTTCCCCAACGAGGGCTACGCGTCCGCCGCGGGGAACCTTGAAGGAGATGTTGTGCAGCGCGGAAGTTTGATGGTCGTAAGAGAACGATACGTTGTCTGTAATGGATTAAGGTGGATGCGTATGGGCATTGAGCGACGGCGACGTACCAAATTCAACTTCGCCGTTCGTGACTATCAATTCCTTAGCATCAGGTTCATCGACAACTTCAGTAGGCTCGTTTAGGAGGTGCAGCAGTTTCTCGGTGTCGACGAGGCTTTGGTTAATTGCACGATATACGCCGCCTAGGTTCGAGAGAGGGAAGTAGAGCTGGCGTGGTCAAAGGATGTAAGCTTGGCACAATCGTCTCAAAAAAACAGGATACCCACCTGTGCATAATAAGTGATAAACACCACAAAATCACTTGTATTACTCTGTCCTCTTGTGATGCGCGACGCGACGATCAAAGAACCAACCAGAAGACCCAAGGTGATAATGAGCGTTTGTACGAGGTTCAGGAGGTTGAGAGATACTATAGGTGCGATCAGCATTTGCGTTCACGATTGAAATGAAATGTAGGTTTGGTGTTGACGAGGTGTTGAAGCGAGACGTGGTTTTTAAAATGAGATGAGACAAAAACACTCACGAACGACTCTCTTCTCCAAGCTCTGATATTCCCCAATAGCCTCTGTATACCTCTGCGCCTCATATTCCTCCCCACCGAAATACTTGACAGTCTCATAATTGAGGAGACAATCCGTATGGATTCCGCGCGTGACCTGAACATGCATATAACTAAGACCTGTTTCATGATCATAGACAAAACGACGAGCACTCACCACGTCCCGCTCATTCATTCGCCTCCGTATCCTAGTCCTATACCTTGTAAGCACGATACTCGCCCAGATATAGCTCCCCATCACGACTCCAACCAGAGCGCCCAACGAAGGTTCAAACCTGAAGACAAACACGACAAGTGCAACACATATATCCGCAAGTGCAGGAATCACCGTAAACCCGATAAGCTCGCCAACGCGGTTTATTGCGCTTCCTCTATCAAGGATACGGAGCAGCTCGCCAGTCTTGCGCTTCGTATGCCAACTGAGAGACAGGGCAAGGACATGGTTGAATGAGAGCATCGACATGCTGCGATCACTGTATTGCATAAGTGGGATCCAGAGTGCGTCGCGGATGGCTGCGAGACCGCCTGAGGAAGCGAGGAAGCGGAGAAAGACGTAGGTGATCAGGTATGGCCATGGGCTTTGGCCGAATGCTGGAAATGGAACTACGCCTGGTGTGTCGAATGTGGAGATGAGTGCGCCGAGTGTGAGAGGAAGAAATGCGTTAACTACGCGACCGAGAACAAGAATGAAGAAACAGATCAACTGGGAAATTGTTAATTGGGGTGATAAAATGTAATGAAGGTACGTACTGCGATGAATTGTAGCTTTGGGTAACGTGAGGGCCAGAGATGGGGCGTGATGCGAGATATACGCTTGAAAAGTTCCCGCCATGAGGGATCGACAGCTACTTCACGTGATGTTGTCTGAGGAAATGTTAGGTTGCGCTACACTAGATTAACAGTCCTACTAACCTTGCTTGGCTCTCGTACGCCTGGAATTGGGGACGCACTGCGGGTAGTAGGGCCGCTCCTTGACGTAAAAGTGCCATATTTGGCGGTACTACTAGGACCATCAGGGTCGGCATCTTCTGGTTGCAACAGCAACGAGTCATGAGGAACGTGCTGTGATATCAAAGGAGCGGTCTCATCGGCTTCTTCTGTGTGTCCATGTGATTGCGCAGCAAGGTAAACGACACGAGGGAAGAAAAGCGCCGCAAGAAGAGGAAGGAGTGCAAGTACTCGTGCGAGTGGCAGGACACCATGCAGAAGATTAGGTATGCATGACCGAAGAGGTGATGTGCAAATGTGATGCGGGTCTGAATTTAATTGATTGATAAGGTTAATGAATCTAATGATGGAAGCGAGTAAGAACGAACCTGTTCCAATCAAAGAGAGGACGACTTGGACGATGTCGAGTGCAAGAGCGATAGCTATTGCGACCTTGACTCGACTCCGATTCCAAATCTCATCGTCGCTGGCGTCCTTCCATGCGCCAAGAGCTGCCAAACCGACATACGCTAACAAACCCAAAACACTTGCGATTTCGATACCAGTGCCTTTCGGCCAAACTTTGTTAAGGACAGCATATACGACATATGCAAGACCATCTGCCAAGAAAGTGAAAGCGCCAATACTGAGAAGAACGAGAATGAGTGTTCTCCGCGGGACACGAGATGTGACGACGACGGGTGTTATTGGACTCTGATATTGGTGAGAAAGAGGCTTAGAAGATATAAGGGAGAGTGTAGCTAGGAGAACGATGGCGGGCGACGCGATGCGCGCACCAAGTAGAACGGCGGCGATGAGGACTGATGGCATGGTTGTCAAAGCCTGCCAGGAAAGCCCTGCCGATATTTTTTTTTGATGGAGAGTTCGGTTTTTGATATAAGCTTGTGGCTGTGCAAAACTCTGTTGTGAAATCATGACGTTAGGCACGCGGCGCGTACACGTCAACTTTAAGTGAACGAGGTGCGCAGCAGACGACCACTCACGACAATCTGTCGACTGCTGCAAAAGTTAGAAATACAAAGTTAAGTGATACTTGATGAAATTTGTTCCAGTGAACATGACTTCTTAAAGCCCCGGGCATTGAGCTCGGGCGAGAAATTCGAATAATCTTGCGATTATCTGTGGTTTAGACACGTGGCAACTTCGCCTCACCGTCTCCGCATGTTGTCCTTCTTTTGTTATAGCCGCTTACTAGCTGCGCATATGGTACAAATAGTACGTCCAAGAACTACCCTTTCACATTGAACACTCGGATCATGCCTCCTATCTAACTACAACGCCAGTTAATCACTGATGTGATATGCAGTCAGCGCCTTAATATGATAACTGACTTCTCTTCTTAAGTCGTCTTTCATGGTACTGCCAAGTATGATGTCTCTCCGTTCATATTGCTGTTATCGTCTTGTGATAACGTTCCAGCCCCGTTTCGGGCTCGGTGACAGCGCCCCAGCAGGCCAAATACAAGACCGGTTCAGTCCCCGAGGTTGTTGTAAGTCTTCCTGGCCCTCATGACTCATCTGGCGCAGGCTATTGGAGCCGAATTCAAAGCCAACGGGTACAAGTATAATTATCACCTCGCGAGCCCCGTCGGTTACCCACCGCCTCTTCGCTCGCATCATAGACCAATTCGCCGATACTAAGCATTCCTACAGGAAGCCCTCCTACGTCACTCCGCCAATGTTGTAAGTCTTTTCTGCCCTTGTGGCGATGATCTTGCTCAATCTAGCCCAGGCTAAGCCCAACTGGCCCTAGGATAATTACTACCTATTCACGCCTCGCAAGCCTCGTTGGCTGCGCGTCATATTCGTATGAAGGGAACAGTCCGGTTTTGTTTCCGCTTCACTCGTAGCATCCCGCCGGCATCGAAACAGACCGCGTTTCGAAATACCTCTTCATGCTGACATTTCATCACCACTTTCGAAGCGCAGTATGTACCACTCCTTGCCGATCTACGTCACCTTTAGATGATTGACGTTACCCGAATACTTGGTGCCGATCTACGTCATGCCCCCTTACTAAGGACCAGAACTCGTTCCCCTTGTCACTCCGACTATCTGCGCCGGATCGACGTTCCATTCCCCGCGCACCCAACTCCAACATACAAAATCTCACCCGCCCACTACTCCAAGCCCCAAACCATACACATACAATCACATGAATCGACATAACAAAAGAACCTACTATCACTATACCAACCCAACCTACTAGTACCTCGGTCATGACAATAACAATAATGTTCCATTGACACCTCGGGCTTATTCGCCATGCCCGGGGTCATTTCACCATCGAATCGGGTATGAACACAACTCTGGATCTTAAGTTGAACGCCGGATGTCATCATTCATGGTTCTGTGTCAATCTTGATGATGCAATCGGACTGGACCAGGCCGATTCGTCCGTGCGTGTATAGTACAAGTGTTGATGTCAGTGTAATGCAGGAAATCGGTGAGTAGCTGATTAAAGTGATCTTTTTTGACAAGTTTGAACTTCTAGGAGGCGCGATAATTCAGTAGCCTTTGGATCCATCAAGGCCTAGTACAACCTGATTTTATTGAAAGTTGTTCGGGTGTACTCAGATCAGAGGACTGGTGAGCTTCAGATATCGTCATATATGCCGATATATGATCATATATAGAAAGGTGTTCGTTATAATTGGAATAAAGCCATGTATCGGCATCGGCACATCGGAAACTACCGCAATCAACGTGAAGCACTCCAGGGAGACTCACGAATTCTCTGATTCGGGCCTAATTTAGAACAGGGCCTTCAAGTCCTTACCACTCTTTCATGTTGTAAGCTGACACCCAACATCTGGTTTAAGTTTGATCTATACACTTGACTTCTTCGTTTACCCCAACAGGCTTCATGTTACAGTATCATGGGATTTCTCTAAATGAGAAACCATATTTGTTGCCCTTTGGGATCAAAAACCCTCTGTCGGATGAGTCTTAATTGCGAGGGGGGCTTATTCCCGCCCAAACTATCGTTACGGGATTATTGTGATGTGGTCGATTGTCGACCCATTCTGAAGAACGCATTCGTTGTCAGCTGTTTTACCTCCGCTAGTACTAATACAGGGGAAATTATAACACGATGGACGCTGGTTGCGGACGGCATCATTCATGGACCATGGTTCTTGTCAATCTTGCCGATGCCAATTGGATTGGGTGGCTTCTCCCGTACGCATACAGTACGTGACGAGCGCCATTGCAGTTGTTCGAAAGTTGATGAGTGAGTACCCTATATTCAAGTGATTTGATGTTCTGACATGTTTGGACTTGCAGGATGCGATATCGGAAAGTGTGCTTTGGATAATGTGTATTCAAGACGCAGCAACCCAACTTTAATGAAAGTTGTTCGGGCGTACTGATTTAGAACAAAACCTTCCAGTACTTGTCAAAGTTTTTACCGCTCTCCCACGTTGTAAGCCAACATCCTCCAACTTTAATTTACACGCTTAACATAATCCTAGTTTACTCCGACAGGCTCTCCACATCAAGGGAAACCTTATAATAATGTTGTCGGCCATCGATTCGTTTCCAACTTGAATAGCACACTCGATTCATCCAATTTGGAACAGGCTCCCTTCAGGTTAAGTCGCCTTCTGATTTACCTCCACTAGTACTAGTACGATGGGAGTACAAATACAAATGCGCTAGGATAACTCATGTTAACATTTTCAGCAAGGCGAAGATGCGTTATCACAACCATTGGACTATCTATTCGCAACCAAATGTACTGGGAAGTACTTGGTTGTGGGTAGATAGTCCAACATGTGCACAAACAGTCAAACGCTGTGCGAGAATATTCTGTCATTTTGGCACGTCCAGTCCTCCAATTGCAACGCCTAGCTTGCAGCATGCATATACACACTCATTCACCTGTCGTCGTATTTGATCCAGACTCTGATGTTCCCTAAGGTGCGCAAATACGCTCAATACGTCGCTGGAAACTGTTCGCGAGTTGGTCATGAAGTATGCGGCGTCTGTGGTGACGAGAAGCAGAGGGGACACGTACTGCCAAATACTACAGTCGGATGTCGATGATGTCGGTCGACCAAGAGAAGTACAGCAGTTCAGTTGCACGAACAGATACCACCGAGGACCGCAAAATCGACTGCACAAATCACCCATGGGTCGAGGACTGTCGCGGGCTACTCTAGACCTCACGCTGGTATGCGACCCTAACTTCAGCGCATACAAGCAGGCTATGACTACACATGTTTTGTGTTGATTCGGATATCCCCCAGCTGGGTAGTACATTGACCATTGCATCGCTGGAAACCATTGCAGTTTTCTCAATTTGAAAGCCATTCACGTTCATGTGACAGTGCGACTTCTACTGGCAGGTTCAGGTTCAAAACCACTGTCAACTGGTTATAGAAGCCATTCGATTTTGTATATCAATAGCCCACTTAACGTGTGGCACTGCAAATACTAGTGTCACGAATTGTTACGATCCTATTAGCGTTGGTCGACCTTCCTCCGACTGTGAGAATAAGTGACTGGGCGTCCATAGGAACGGACTGAACGGTTTTCCCCGCAGACACCCCGACACCAAGAAAACGATTACGAATGCCACAGAGAGAGTTGCTCAAGTCGTATAATGGAAAAAGCAAGCCCATGAGTACAGACATTCAAATCATTTGTTTCGTTGGACAAAAGTGAAAGATGACCGGAACTCACCAATTTGCACATGTCTGTACCTTGTCGTACAGGTGTCACGTTTTTTCATTACGCACTGATACGTGAAGCGAGAGTTAACTTCCGCGTGCTTATCTTGCAAAAGGTCCGTTCGTAATCTGACTCATGACGGACACTAGAATGAAAACGTACTTAAGACGACGCCGACTTGTATCCTTTGAGAAGCAGGTGACCGACCCTTTTGGTATGCGGTATGGACCGGAAGTCAGATTAACTCCTTGACTTGCTGGACGTTGCACTTATCTATCTATCAGAGTCGCATTGCGAAATGGTCATCCGGAGCTAGGATGGGATGCTCAATAGAATTGAACCCTGATAACACATATGTTGTTATCAGGACAGCAAGCCCGTGGAAGAGCTATTCTCCACATGAATCAATAGATAGTAGTACAAGCTTCGCCGTACTGAACGGAGTGATGCTGACCATCTGAAAATGGACAGTTCCTCACCAAAAAATAGGATCAATTCCTGTTAATAGAAGGGGTGCATGCTGATCGTCGACGTCGTCTGGCGCAAGATACTAACCACTGTAATAAAAAGACAGCGTTCAGAGTTTGCAATTACTGGATTAAAAATCTGAACGCTGGGCAACCAGACGATGATAGCTGTCGCAAGGCGCTAATGAGAGGCGCAAGTGCGATATGCTGGCCCCTTGTGAGTCCGACTGTCTGGGACTATGTATCTATCCGGCAGTTGCCGATTTGGCGTAATGAATTTCCCCCTGATGAACGATTTAACTCTGATGATGACAATTGACACACTTACCAAAGTGTTGGTTTTGTCCCGTGGCCTATGTGTCGCGTGTTCGTAGGACAGACCAAAGTATTGTCATTGGCATTTTCAAATTATGCCCCTCTCACAAAAAAAAAAAACACTCGTGGGAGGTCTTGCCTGATCTAGCTTGGTTATATCCTGCTACTAGATCGCGTTCATTCTATCCTTGGAATGATGAATATAACACTGAGCGCGTTTGGGACGCATCTGCCAAAGGTAGGCTGTTGAATTGAGCATTATCATGAGATCCGCCGAACGGTGGTTGTCGATCGGCAATAGATCTCAGCTGAGCGCACCTAGCAGACTAAAATGATTGATGAAACTAATGATAGATTGACACCTGTGGACGCCTGTACATGGCACTGCAGACGCGTATAGTTGCAAAACATCAGCAGGCTCCTTGCACTGTAGACATCCATATTCTGTGTTTGAAATAAGATAAAGGACGATTCAAGAATACAAAATTGCAAGTTCAGGAGTGATTGTGATTGTGAAAGTCATACATTTGTCACTGGTCGTATCACTGCAGCTGGCACCCATGTCAGGCACACGGCAATGCGGTAGATGCCGTAGACGCGGAAGAGGGAGGCCTCCGAAGCGGCGAAAAAGGCGTAGGGGAACTGACCAATACTGTGAGCAATGTACTGATCCTGAGAAAAACAAACACAGACCATGTGATAGACGAATATGATGGGGGGCGTAGCTCCTACGTTAGTCCAAACATGATGTTGTCGCAAGTTATCCAACAAGATATGTTATAAGCTGTGTGTGGGAGGCGGGAGAAGATGGCGATGAAAGTCAAAGAATAGCAATGATTTGAAATCGAACTCGACCCTCAAATTTTGCCCGCTTTGAGTCAATTGAATGGATTCGGAGCATCCGTTCACGGGACCTTTGTACCCCTCATCATTAGCCGGTAGACCGGATATTGTTGCCGAGAAATAATATTGGTTGCACCTACCAAAACTAGAACGGTAAATTTTGTTGATAACGGTGCCAAGTCCTCTTCAACGCCGCGGAAACTTTCTACTCGGAGACTTCCGAGCGTTAGAGAGAACATAGACAAGAGCGCGATGAGTTCTTCGCGGCGTCGTCCGTCAGGTTCGCGTGAGTAGTTAAAGTTATGTAGCCCGTCAAGCTTGAAATACCGGCAGGGTCAGATAAGAGTCTCTGTCTCGAATGAATGCAGATATGCTTAGCTCCATTTGATCCTACAAAGGTCATCTTGCCAGTGGTTTGCAAAGTCCATGTATCGTGAGAGAAAACATATCCTTTGCCAAGCATTCAGCGCGGAGGTAGCTCGATCAATACAAATCTTAAAAAGGAAATTAGTCTAGAGTGAAGTAGAGTTCAGACCGGAGTTTAAAATAAAGGGGCTCGAATATAAGGGTGATCGTCGATAAATCCTTTTTGCTCAAACTCTTTTTCGAACCTCCACGTCCCGTTATTGTATCTTGGTCTCCGTTTCGTTCAGGTCTCGTGTAACAGTTTTCAAGACTCTATTGTATTACTAGTGATCTCCTTCACTATGTCTTCGGTCTCACAATCAAGTGCAAAAATTTACGTTGGGTCAGTCTATGCCGTCTGACTTAATTCGCAAGCGCTTCTCCCGTCTCTTGGCGGAGGGGAGCGAAACTGATTCGTTAAATTCTTTCTTTTCTGCATGTAGAAATTTGAGTTGGAACACCACTGATGACACGTTGCGCAATGTCAGTTATATACGATTCTGACGAGCGGGCTGTTGATTTGGGCTGCTTCGCTATGTCATCTTCGTCTGAAATTGTTCTCGAGATGCATGTTCTTACGCGTTTTCGGTCTTGTGACCTTGCACAATATAGGCTTTCAGCAGTTATGGACCAGTGCTTGACGTGCGCGAGTTATCTTACCCAGTCTATCGTTTTTGATTGAGTTGATCCGTTCAGTCTATTGTCATGCGTGACCGTGACACTGGCCGTTCCCGTGGTTTTGGTTTTGTCACCTACGGAACGACTGAGGAAGCAAACCATGCTATTGCCAACATGAATGAGCAGGAGCTTGATGGCAGGAGGATAAAAGTAAACCTTGCTAATCCTCGTAGCTCTGGCACCGGAGGTAGCGGCGGTGTAGGATTTGGAGGTGGTTATGGTGGCGGTGGCGGCTACTCTGGTTCGTAGCAAATTTGCAAACATAGCAGGATCCTGAACATGTTTTAAGGTGGCGGCGGTTACGGCCAGCAACCTAGCTACGGAGGCCAGGGCGGTTATGCTGGAGGTCAAGGTGGCTACGGTCAAGGTGGCTATGGAGGCTACCCAGGTGAGCACCACTTTATACGTATCCTTCCATTCTTGATATACTTTTCAAGCCGCGGGGTATGCAGGAGGTTTTGCTCCGACCGGCTACAGTGGTCAGCAAGGTTATGGCCAGCAAGGTGGAAATGGTAATCCAGGAGGTTACGGCCGTGGCTATTGATCAAGTGTTGATCATCTCTGGCACGTACATTCCTCACCTGATTATCGAAATAAGCTGAGCCATGCTCCTAGCTCTTCACGTATCTTCCTTCGGACATCAATATCATATCATGCGTCTCATACTCGTTTGTCTGGTCCACATCTGCACCCTACTCACACATGTCGAGTATTCCTTCTCAACTTTCTCCCTCTCATTTTTAGTCTGAACTCTACTACGATTCAGCTTGTATTTGTATGATCAGATATATCCATTTCCATGCCGTTGTCCTCGTGATCATAAAGTCATAGTGCCTTTCCAGATTTAGATGGAACAACTGTTTTCTAGTCTTCTAAGAATTGTGCCTTCAAGTAGTAGCGTGTGGCCGACAGTTAACAGTAGCGATGTTATAAAGACATCCTTTGTACGCCAACCTTGCAGCAGACCATATAATCATAAAATACCTGGATGATCAATTGATCAGCAGCTGTAACTCGAAGACCCACAATGTAGTATGGAGGTAATCGTCAAAACAACCGTTATGACCGGATGCGAACCGTCGAGCCAAAGGTTACCGTGTGTACAACAACCCTAAACACATATAAATCTTATCCCGACCCTTCCGATACACTGTTGGCTGGACTAGGGTTTCCAAGGGCAAGGGCAAGGGCCGGCACCCAAAGTACCTCAGTCGTGTCCGTCAACATATAGTTACTGGCCTCATGTTCGTGGTGTAGCATTGTCCGTCTCCTTGTCCGCTCTGACTCATGTCGTTGTTACTCCGCCGTAGCCTATCCACGTCAACGAAAATACTGAGGCAAATAAATAGAACCCCATGAGTCTCAATTCCTTGAGGCCTCGTCCCAATATTCGGTATCAATATGTACAACCTATTAGTCTGAAGAGTATAGCAAATCCTCAAGATATAGTGCCCCACCGCCTTATGGAACGGAAAGCATACGTCCGGCGTGCCTTCCTTCATCACATCCAATGACCCCACCCTCAGTTCTCCCTCAAGGCAAAGAACCATACCCTTTCGCAATATCACTGAAACTTTGCTTCATTTCTCATCATCAACAACTGCTTCTTTGACACGAGCGTTGGCTGTGTCGGTGCGGTAGAAGACTAGAATGGCCAGTGCAGCAATGGAGATGCAGCACAGCATAAACCAAAAGCCAGCAGACTGGCCTTCATAATTTGATGGGCCCCCGTTTCTGTCCTGCACACTCGCCTGAATGGAGGAGACGGCAGCTAACCCAACGGCGGAGCCAAGTTGCAGACCGCAATTGAACATGGCGCCTACGGTGCCTGCCATGGAGGGGGGCGTGGCTCGGAATATCGCGATGCTGTGTGAGTTGATTGACACCGGTGCTCTGAGAATGAAATTGTCACATACTTTGCAGAAATGTTGACTAACATTGCACCGGCAGAACCGACGATGAAGCCGGGGAACACTAACGGCCAGTACTTGTCAGGTCCGTCGGCGAAGGAAAACAACACAAGTCCCGACATCATCATCAGTGCTCCACAAAGTATGGGCCATTTGGCACTGATGCTCCTGAGTCCCTTCAACCTATTGGCAAAACTGAAGACAAAGGCGGTGATGCCTATTGGAAGCCTGGAAGAACGTTGGCATCATCAGATCATTGCACCGGTCTAATTTAAGCACACGGTCTATACTCACATATGGATAGCCGAGGACATAGCGCTCCATTGGTAAATATCTTGCCATAGGGAGACATAGGTGGTGAATATGTTTGCCCACCAGAAATATGGTAGAAGAGCCGTTCCGAACAGAACAGAGAAATTCGGAATGAACCATGTAGAAGGCGGTCTGTGAGCTGGTGTAAATCAGAAAGACTTGAACAGTCAAGCATACATACACGGCGGCGCATTCAATTGGCTGGAAGGCCTCCCAGAAAAAGAATACAGCAGTTATGCCGATGGCGATGACCAAAGGTGCTAGTGTCATGGCTGATCCCCAACCTGCGATAGACCCGGTTGTCATAGCAAATATAAAGAGTATAACGGCAACTAATTGAGTGCTCAGTATGGTACGAACAGACGATTTGAAATTGTAACTGACCTGTAAGAATTAATATTCCGATGATATCAAGACTCCTGAATTTGGTGAAACCACTCTTTCGAACCACATTTCTTGTTTGTGAGGGAATAAGTAGCGCAGAAATAAGTGTAGTTGGTATGATCACCGTCGACACAAACCAAAATACCCAGCTCCAGCTGACGTATTCAACGAAAAGGGCACCAGTAATTAGACCCAAAACTGAAGTCTTCATCGTAAACACATAGACCGCGTTACAAAGCAGAGGTCGCTCACCGATGCCCATTGCCCCCCAAGCTCCAAACGATGCAATAGCTATTGCTTGGTGTTTAGGCTCAGGGAAAATTCCAATGAGCAGTGCTAGAGCCGATGGTATGGTAAGTGAGGCGGCTGCAATGATCAAATGAGCCTTAAGTTCGTGACTGCAGCGAAGGAGGAGCGTTACCAATTCCGCTTAGGGCTCTCAGTGCAAGAAATAAGATACCGTCAGAAACAAAACCGAGGCCGATAGAGATTACCCCCAGAAAGAATTTGCCGGTTAAGAAGGTGTATTCTTCATAAAAAATTAATGCAAAGTTCGTAAGGACAGCATAGGTCTGGCTGACTGGGATTGTAGATATCGCTTATTTTTCCGCTCTGAAAATACGTGATGAAAATCCTCTAGTGAGCTACGATAGCAGGACTCACCATAAGGAGAAAGGATGCAAAAGTCAACTGATATGCACTAATGATCCAAACTGACTGGCTTTGGGTGAAGCCAAACCTCCGGACAAGAGCAGGGATAGCAGAGAACAATGCCGAGTTGGTGAGTGTATATAGAAACTGCGTAATGCAGAAGATTAAAAGCAGAGTATATCTACGCGCGTTGGAAGGAGTGGGACGTTGGACAACTTCTTCGACAACGCAATCGGACTCAGAGGACATGGATGACTTGCGAGCAAGTGACGAGTCCATGTCTGTTCAAAGGTCGTACTGAAGATGTTCTAGAAAGGAGCACGATAGCCAGGTGAGGAGGTTCGATTGCATGCCCCCTTTTTATAGTGGCTCTATGGGCTATGGACAGTATCAGCCACTGAACTGCCACGGAGATCACGCGAAGTTTCTTAATTATGCATTACCATATGGGTGAACTTCTCTTCGATGATACTGGGTTACGATAAGGCCGACCTTCGCCAACCCTGTTCAAGGGCTTCTCATTACTTCTTATCTCGTTGGGAGAGAAACCGAGGTTCGGAGATCCACTAAGTATGTCAGAGACAACGGCCAGGGTCTTAATGAGTCATAGCGATTAGATAGATCGTCGGGTACTTACTGAGTGGTAGTAGTCATAACACTTTCGGCGGGCCCACAAATATTGATGTGGCCACGTCGGAGGCGTTGTTCGATTCATGCCATCCTGCCACACATCCAAGTGGCCTTACGTAATATAAAGCGAAGTTAATTATCAAAGTCTAGTTCATCGGCCACAATGCCACACATCCACAGTCTCGGGTCCACAAGTCACGAGGTTATTTAAGTCATACGTCGTCTCTCCTTAATTTGCAACACATCCGAGTCCTACTAGGCAGTACAATATCTTCCTTCCAAGTGCGTCCATGCCTCCGACACGCCCATCCAGCCAACAGCGCCCTCGTCTACACGTAAAAAAAAGATATAGTACATCACCTACAAGAAATCTACCCACCCGCTCTAAACCTGAAGTCATCGTTCTGTCTTCGGATGACGAGAATGCCCAACCCAGCAGAATTGGTTCATCCTCGAAATTCAAAAGGAAGATTACCAAGAAATCTTTTCCGACGGGCGAGGTTCTAGAGATATCTTCATCATCGGATGAAGGGTTAGTGCTTCCCAAAGCTTCGGGAAATGATGGCTCGACATCTCGACAGCAGGAAAATTCGAAATTGAAGCAGGTACTTCTCTCCGATTATCAGAATTTGGATTCGAACTGACAGGAGGTCATTAGATGAACGAGTACCTGCAGAAGCAAGTCGCTGAGCAGCGTATACAACTTGACAATTCGAGGACTCGTCTCGAGGAGCAAAGTCAAGAGCTTGCCGCACGATCTCGAGAAATTATTGCTGGTCATCAGGAGATCCAATTGCAGCAGGAGAAACTTGCCGCTTTGCAAGCGAAAGGTACATCAAAATCATCTATTGTACGTGCTCTTTTCCCTCTTTCTCCATGCTCTCTGACTCGTTAATCTAGGATGCTACCGAGTTGGGTGACATGCTCTCTTGCGATATATGCGCGCATTTGATGTACTCTCCTTACCTGTAAGTTCTCATTTTCACTCAATTTCCGTGTACCAACCTTTCTACCCTAGTCTCCCTGACTGCGGACACTGTTACTGCGAGGGGTGCCTCACAGGCTGGTTCAACGAAACACTCACTAAACATATTCGCGCACATCCCGGATACAACCGCAAACCCTTGCCTCGGGATTTTCCTCTGGTTCTTCACACCATCGCGCCATACGTCTCACAAGCAGCTCAGATGCATTTACATGCAATATATAATACCTTTCGACAACAGCAGCCGGAGTATACCTGTCCGGGATGTCGGAAAGAGGTCACCGGGAAACCAGTTGTAAATTTTGCAGTCAAGGAGATGGTCTCTACCGTCGGGAGCGTCCTTGGACAACCAGATACTCGTAGAGAACCTTCTAATATTCGTGGGCAGCAGGCGGGTCCATTTGACGGTTTTTTCCCTCGATAATCAGCTTCTGTGTACTGTATACAAATACTTCATACTTCTACATTATTTGTATATCCTATCACACATATGTATACCATAAACTAAACTATGGTACAGCACGCACTTGCACTGCAGGCATTATAATACCAGACACGATGTAAAAGAAGACAACATGCTAATGAACATTGATCAAGACGAGTCAAGAAGGTATATACCTATTTTTTCTTTGGTTTGGGCTTCACTTTGAGTTTCTTGGGGTTTGCTGGCACAGGCCCCTTAATTATTTCGACCTCATCATCATCATCTACAGAAGCCGACGCCTTCCGTTTGCGCTCTGCAGCCGGATCAGGACCAATACCACTCTCCCCGGTACCTTCCCTCGTAGAAACGGCGGACCGATTACCCGAGAGCGATCCCGGACTACGACGGACCGAGCTGACTGATCCCCGAGAACGTACTGACGAGGCAGGCGACGCCCTTCTCGATCCTGGCTTCTGCAATCCGAAAGCAGGCAAAGTGCCCAGCTCGTCCGACTCCTCTCCTACCCCGCGCACCCCAGCACGAACGTCGGAGTGCGCTGGGAGTCGTGTTTCGCGCCAGTCTCGACGGAAGACGCTCTCGGCTGTCAATTGATCTTCGAAGACACCTTCCAGTCTCGTTGGCATGCAACGCTCTTCATCATGCACATAGCCGATCAAATGGTCGCCTGTGGCCTTCGCCCCGAACAGTTCGAGCGACAGAGAGGCATTGTTTCGGATGATGCCATCATCTTTGTCGAGATTCTCAATCCATTCCCATGGGCGGTTTTGAACGGGTGCGCCATAGACGAGGAGGCCTGTACTATCTCGATGAGCGTGGGCGAGGTCTTGAACGACTGCATTCGGCCGGAGATGTGGGAAGAGAGTCAGAAGCCGTACACGATGTGAACTAGGGAGGGAATGTAGATGGGGTGACTGAAGTTTGGTGGGGTAATACTTGAACAGGTCTGGCGACGAAGTTTTAGAGTGTAGGAAAAGATCTATAAGAACTGGATTTTAACAAGGTAGAATAAAACAATTAGAGATCAGCATACCATCTATGAGGAAGTACAAGGTATCAAGAATAAGCGCGAACGCAACAGCATCTTGTGCGGGGCCGCATGCATGAATCTGCGATCATATTATCTCTTAGTTTGGATACGTAATGACATCGTTATGTACATACCACGACAAGGTCAAAGAGGACTGGCGTCATCTTCTCACATGTTTCCCCAAACGGTGTCGTCCGTATCCCAAAGAAACCAAGGTCGAATTGAAGGAGTCGAGCCAAAAATATGACAGCTTCAGTGATAACGCGCAGAGACTGATCAGTCGTTTTTGAAAACGCTGCATTTGCGAATTGAAACGACTCCAGAATGATTTTCACAAGCCGCTCTTGCGTTGAGACATCAAGATCTAGTACAGTTCCTTCCTCTCGCAGTGGCTCCGAGACATGTGATAGTACGCGAAGCACCTCGCCTGCACGGCCAACTCGCACCAGTAATGATTCGGGAGTCGAAGGAGTAGGGGATCGATTAAGAATATCAACGATACTCTTGAATCCGTTATTTATGAACTACTCGTCGCTTTCAGTGCGCGTCAAATCCGAGCATAAAATCACTTACTTTAATCGCCACGGGTCCATCGACGCCCCTCGCCATCTCCGCAATGAAGTATGCTTCTTCTGAGGCCATCGAGTGGTGGAATATCAGGGACGTCATTTTGTCGAGCGATGCACTTGCACCCTGTTTTCGTCGACTCACAAGCAAGCGCCCTTCCGAGTTGCCTCAGCCCAAACTGCAACTGAACTGCAGTCGCCGCCAGTGTGCACGGGCTCAGAACGGATGATATCCCAGTGCTTAAAAACGAATTAACATCTGTATCTACGGTCGAATGTGAATCTTAGAGTCAATATATACCGCATCTTCCACGTGCCTTCGTTCGATTCACTCAAAATCATTTTCAGTGCGTTGACGAGCGGTTCGCAAAGCGTTTTCTGCGACCATTCCCGACTGAATCGGGTGCTCGAAGCCCCTGCGGACAGCGTCAAGATTGCGATAGCATGATTGTCTGATATCGCGACTCCTGCATGTCCGCAGGCGAAGGTCCCGCGCAACTCCGCGAAGTTCATCTGAAACGACATTATTGTGTTCCAGGAGCACTAAATTCGGTATATTACTGGCGAGAAGGGTGAAATGAGGTTCCCGAAAGGCATCCTGTCTCCAAGTATGGATCCGTTGTGCGTCAAGAAGCTCTTGTGGGACAATCGAGCTGATGAAACACTCCTCTTGGAGCACGAGTGCATCAAAAAGTTCACTGGCTGCCTGTATAAAGGTTTCCATGTTCTGTGTCTGGTAGAGAGGGCCTGCATCGGCTCCCAGTCGCCAGGCGGGGTAAACTAGTCCTTGAAGCAGTGTGGTTGTCGATAGCGCACCATGGACACATAGGAAGAGAAGGACGACTCTGAGTACATTCCAGGTTTCAGGTGTCAATCCTAGCAGTTCACTTTTTCCAGTACCGAGAAACCATTGGAGCACGTCGTTATCGATGCCGCCAGGAAGGTAGTGGTCGACATTGAGTAGAAACTGACCATAGCGAAGTGCGTATGTATGACGACGCTCGTGGTCCTCACTCATGACGGGAACTTGGCGTAACGAAGCAACAATATTGTCCCAGACTTTCCATGCCCAATCTCCGGACGTGCGATATCTGTACCAGAGACTGTTTGCGAGAATTGATGGAGCGTCCGGCTTGGAATCTTCAGCTAGAAGTAAAATTTCGGGCATAACTAACGGAACGGTTTCTGGATGGTCTGTCTTGGGAGCCAGTGCGTTTGTGAACGCCGCAATCTCGTTCTCTACCTGAGTTTTTGCCGTCGCATCCAGCTGTCGTCCATGATCCATCTCAGTAATCAAGGTCAGGAGAGATCTGGCTTTCCCCCCTTGCGTTCGCCAGAGTAAATAAGTAGAATAGAGTGTGGAGGCAATCGTGCCAGTGGCGTTCATTGCCGTCCATATAGTTGCGAAGCGGTGGAAAACTTCCCCGACAGCAGTCAATAATTCTGCGTGGGATGTCTGGGACAAGACCGAGAGACTCAGCTGCATAAGAGCCGTTAATAATTCAAACTTTTGGAAGCAGTAGAACACACCTCCAGCAAGGAACCATAGCTATGAGTATACCTAAGCAGTTCAACCGCTGTACTGTATGTCTTCAGAGTACTGATCTCATCTAATGATTGCGATCTACGAGCTCCGTCAACACAGAAAATGAAAAGTTTAATTTTGCGCACCCCGAGGTAAATTTGTGTAAATTCGGAAGTAACCACTGTTTGATCGTCCGCACTTGCTCAAAACATGGTGCGCTAAGCACAGTAGGACAGGAGGTTCGCAGAGATGACATAGAAACTGAAGGCGGAAGAGTGTCACCTATGATTCATTAGCAATAGAAGCCAAATGAGAATGTCGGTCCTACATACCACCAAACACAAGTGGCAAGATTGCGCGGATTTCCCTTCGCATCTCACGTTCACAGACGTCTTCAGGGGTTTGTCGTGCACGCGCTCCGTAGACAATAACTTTGCGCTGATTTAAAAGAGATGATGTCGTGTTCTGTAATGGTATCCAGCGAAGGAGGTTACGATGAAAGGAAGCCGTTTCGTCAGGCTGAAGAAAAATGTGAGTCAGAGAACAACGTTTTATATGGCATACAATAGGTATACCTCGCTCAGAGAGAGTCCCTCCTCGCCTCTCGCAACGAGCCTCTGCACATAAGCTGCGTAATCAAAAAGCCCATTCTTTATTAATTTCCCGAACAAACCCGCCACTGCCCTGAGATTTCCAGCTTCCCGGACAACAGGTTTGGAGTCGAGCCAATCGAAGAGGTGATCGTGAAGGGTGACTGAAGATAGTTCGCGGCGTGCGTTGCGTTCGTGATATGCTCGGAGAAGGGTCACAGCTGCATATGGACGATGAGAGCCATACTGCAGTGGCGTCACAGCCCACGTTAACAAAGTGTCAAGTTTGTCGACAAAACTTGAGCTTGATGTACAATCAGGAATCTGAGAAGAGAAAAACGATATAGTGGACATGTCCGTGCTATTGCAGATCGAATTTAGAATTTGAATGTCAACGACCAGAGACCCAAGACGCTCGAGTTTTCGCGGCGGAAGGTTGCGAAATAGCATGGCATCATTGCGACGCTGGATATCTATCAAATTATCCGAAATCAATTGCTGGAAATCACGCCGTCGACAGTCACTAGGACCACTATCAGTAGGACCCGCAAGTGCAGAACACAAGAGCGATGAATGCGCTAGCCATGCGCCGGGAGAAACGAATGCGTCCGGAAGGGCTACACAAATGCGCTGATTTTGAATCTTTAAGTATGTGATAATAACGCGGAGGTTGATGCATACCTGAATCAGAGACTTCAGAATCTCTTCAAGCTTGTTTAGGTGACCCTGAGCGGAAGTCGTCCTGATCTGTAATGGTTAGTGATAAACGAATGTATGTCACCATCAAACGTACTTCGTTCAATTTCGCGATGCATGCGTCTAAAAGAGGTTTCGCGAGTGGGCGCTTTTCAAGAACTCCATCGAGATACTCATCAGCCAAATGTGCTACAAATCCTGCTTGAGCAAGGTTGCAGGCCGCCATCTGAAGGACGATCCATGTAAGGAAAGTGCGATGGTCTACGAGACCTTCGTCATAAAACGGTCGCAATAGTTTCAGGCTGACTTTGTTAGCGAATATTTGGACATTTGAATCAAACACTATACCAGTACGTGAAACGGGAAACCCATCGGTCCCGGTTTTCTGCATCAGAAAGGACGCCCTTAAATATCTGTTTGATATTCATTCCAGGTCTAGGGGCTCTTGGTAGAGCAATGTCAGCAAGCTGTTTCTTGATATAGCTTGTCACCACCATTGCCCAATCCACGCTGTACTGGGTTGGATTGTAAGACGACGGTTTATTCCTCAGACCAGCCTTTTATCATATAAATCACGCAGTTGAGAAATACTACATCAGCACTCACAGTCTCATTTGCGCCGAACACTCGAAGAAACCAGACTGCACGAGGTATGGCAACGTTGTTGGTATGAAGAAGGTCGAGTAGATCGTGTCCTTTGGCGCCATGTGGCACACTTTTTCCGAGTTTACTCAAGGGCACATCGGGGTTTGCGAGTTCGGCGAACCAGGTCTGTCGCTTGGTATCACTCATGGTCACTCGTGAAGGAATCTTGAATGTTGAAGGCCTACAAAACCGTTGGACGAAATTCTGCACCAAGATATTCAGCTTACTGTATGGTAACTGCACTGTCTGCCTTTCGAGTAAAGATATCATTCATGAGGTGCTCGAGGTCTGCGAGCACGTTCTGGTCAAACATGCGGCCACCTGTTGCATCTTGCTGTAGAAATATAGCTGCAGCACTTTGGTGCTCATCCTGATAATTATAAGCCATCAAATTTTGATGTTGATTAACCTCAAGCTTACAGGCACGGGAAGCGGTAACAAAAAGCCGTCCTTTATATGCTTGTCGGACAAGACATCCTCATCCTGTCCTGGGCGGGGCGGATGGAAACCGGGGTATCCTATAATGTATAAGAATGGTTTGGTACTATTCCTCACGTAGTTGAGGGTGCTCACCGACATCAGCAGACTTGTGTGACTTAGGTAGCCAGGGCGGAGGCAGAGACTCGTATATGGGCGATGGTGGCTCTTGTCCGCGTTTTTCTTGCTTCATATCCAGGGTATCTAGGCTATTGGTAAAATATACAATTAATGACACTCAGGTATGAACATGCTGGACGAGTAAAAGCTTGGGAAGGAGGTCACCGAACGTTGAGACACGGCTGCAAATATCGATGAGCTCAGATGCGGCATTAGGGCTGCCAGCGCTTACCACTCTATTTTCAACACGTGATCACAACATCCTCATGGTAAGCGGCTCATTGAAATATTCACTACATACCAACTTCTTGGGCTCAAGAGGGTTCAAGCAGAGTTCACAGATTCTCCATAATGTAAAACACTGTACCACATTCGAGCTCAAGCTAGTGAAGACTGGTCAATGCCTCCTTCGACTTACCGTCAGTTGAGTCCTTCTGTGCTACTGAACTGCCGCTTCATTGCAACGCGTAATTGAACTTGACGAGAGTCTTGTTCTTGGGCACGGCACAGGATTGATTGCCAATTCTCTAGCTATGCATCAATCGCGTGTGCATATTACATCACAGTGTTCTAGTGAGCGCATCCAACTGTGGTACTTGACAAATAGAAATTTGCTTTTTCCATCGGATGTCATCCGTAGCACGTCACTAGTCACTAGCCAGCAGTGCGGTCTCCCTTCCCAAGGGAAACGCATTGTGTCGGCTTCCAACATTGTGTCATGCACAACACTTTTCTTTCCCTTTGGAATGACGTTCAATGATGACCGTGCTGATCACGTATTGCTGGAACACACTATCTTTCACAGATGCAGCCATGAAGCTCGCAGCGACTTTAGCTTCTTTGGGAAGGTCTATTGATGCTGGATCGCATTTGGAGTATATATAAACCCGAGAGTTGCCGCATCTCGATATCGCTTTTTACACTCAAGCCCTCAGTCATAGAGAGTATGCAATCTGCGAACATTATGATCATTGTCGCCTTCCTCATCGGCGCGGTGAGGGCAGGTCAGCCATCTGACAATATCTGTCGAACTCAACATTAAAATATACTAGCCAGCGACAACAGCACAATCAGCGTCCAAATGCCGACAATAGTCTTCGCAGTATTCAGTCAGTCCACGAAGGATCATCTTTCGGATTTGGCCTAAGACATTTCATCCAGGATACGACCCAAGCAGAGCCGCAGCAGCTGTAGCAGGCGGGTTGTACTCCATCGCCAGCCTTTGTTTGTTCGTGCGCTTATTCATGAACAAGGCATGGTGGGGACTTTGTCTCCCTACAGCCTCAACCTGTAAATTCTCACAATCTACCTCGAAATATGTGTTGACTGTTAAAACAGTCATGTCCATTGGCTTTTTCATACGCATACCCATGGCGATGAATCCAAGTTCTCTCCCGATTTTCATGGTCCAACAACTCCTCACCTTGTTACCGCCTGCTGCCTACCTTGCTTTCAACTACATCCTTTACGGGCGTTTTATCGTGAACTGCGTGGACAGACGTTACTGTTGGATAAAGCCAGAGAAAATTGTCCAGTACTTCGTTATCAGTGATATCATGACATTCCTCATACAGGTTTGAAGTTTGATTGATTGTCTCCTTTGCACGGAAGATTAATCATGACGTTGTACAGGGTGTAGGTGGCGGTCTGGAAGTGTCTACAAATATGACAAACGAAAAGCTGGGCGCGAACATACTGCTCACCGGATTAATCATTCAGACACTCTCATTTGCGTTCTTCATGATTCTAGTTGCGCATGCATGGTATGGTATCCTTCGAGACGGTTTTATGCTCCGTCAGGAGCCATGGGGGCTAATTCTTTGGGTATTGATTTTTTCTTCAGCAGCCTACATGGTACTCCTTTCGCCCACACTTCATCGTCCATCTTTCACTGATGTTGCGTGATAAAGGTTCGCTGTATCTATCGTGTCATCGAGCTTGGTCAAGGTAGCGGCGGCTATCTCCTCACCCATGAAAGTGAGTACTTGGAGATACTACAATGGTGGCTCTTGGTCTGACCCTCGACTGACAAGTCTACTTCTACCTCCTCGACTCCCTGCCACTGCTAATTGGAATTTGCACATACATCATCTACTGGCCAACGAAGTATCTTGAAGCGTCGGCCAAGCCCACCAATGAAATGACGGAACGGCATTAAAGTTCTGTCATCGCCATGTTCATTTCAAAAATTCACTCAGGTTCGTGAACCGTAATACAGAAGGACCCTGGACTGTATATGTTAACAAGTTATTGCTATGCAACAATGTTATGTAGATCAGTTCCTTGATCGCACATGTCCTTTGCTCTACTTAATCTCTTTAGCCCGGTGTTGCAAATGTCTTGCAGCAGCCTCAATACTCGTCCTCTATCCTCGCTATTTAGTATATAGGTGCTTCTTATGCAGAGAATGATGACACTATTTTTCATTCAACGAAAAACCATCCCCAAGCCTTGAAACAAACAAAACAACACAACCGACGCCGGACCGTGTCAGAGCACACAAGGGTGTGTCGGCAGTCGCGTTCTTCAAAGAAAGTCGGTGGGCTGTCACTGATTCGGACTGCATTGCGCTGATGTCATTATGATCTAGGACGTCGACGAACGGAAAATTCTCGGTCCACTACAAGCACTGATGGAAGGGACGAAATGAGATTCACGCTGTAGTAACGTGGTATGGGCCAACGATATGCAAAGAGCCTACATAAATCGGATTATGGGCAGACATCCAATTCTGTTCACCCATAAGATCGACAACTGAATTAACCACAGAGTAAGCTCCTCGTCAACTTCAAACACTACTGGCCGTCTATCTTCCTGTCTAGCGACATGTCAGGATTGCTCGATGTAGCAAAAAGTATATCTTACTGTAAAATGGCACGCGACGCCAGGCACCAACACAAACGATGCGAGTGTATACGAAGAAAGTGTTGGAAATTCGCGTTGTTCAAAGACGGTTGACGGATGCGTCACTACTTCAGAGAATAGAAACCCTGCAGATCTGGGACGTGGAGAAAAGAGCATTGGTGGGAGGGCTATTCGAGGGACAGTATTTTCAGTCAGTGTCCCTGGACAATAGGCGAATTGTGAGTGGTGTAGATGATGGAGTCATCATCATCTGAGATGTCGATAGCAAGCAGATGGTATTCAAATCGTTGGTGAAGCATGTAGGGTGGGCATATTTCGTCGGTGTGCTTCTCCCCCGATGGCAAGAGACTCGAAAGTGGGCCATATGATAGAAGATGTATTATATGGGATCTGCCAGTCCGACTAGCGCTGCCCTCTCAATACTAGTAATTTTAGCCCAAAAGCGACACAAAACACATAGCACTGTACTGCGTGCCTTGGGATGCATTTTGACTAGAATTAGCATCCATATGGTACTGTTCGGGTTTGGAGGGGCATCGTGCGCCACTGCTGGGACCACTATTGCGGTACTCCCAAACGGTGAATGCGCATCAACTATACTTACTAGTATGCTAGTCACTAGAACCTCCCTGTAGTACTCGCCCTCCAAACAAGCCATGCAGTCAATCATGCATCGATATATACACGCTCCAAAAGTCACGGTGGACCGGCCTGCCAGTGCACTGCTCGAGAGAGAGGAGGGACGAGGACGATGCTGAAGCTGAGTGCTACTGCTCCCGTGCGCTACTATACCGCCGTGATCTCGGGCTTTGCCGAGTCCCCTAGCCTGAGCCTGAGCTCTACCTCGATCTGCCTAGGTTTGGTCGTAATTCATCGGATGCCTCGGATGCCCCGCTCAAACGGTCAGTCACTATCATCGAGATTCACACAAGTACTCTGGGTTTGCAAGTCAGGTCTCCTATAGATCATGTAGCAACACCATCGGAAATACCACATTGTACTCCAGTTCCTCGACCACTACAGCATATCAGACACAGGTTATTTTGAACATGTAGGTCATAGTAATATCGATAGTCTTTGTCTAAACTGCTTTTCTGCCGATATATGCGATCGACTCAAACTTCAATTGCTATCTTCGTTTCTTTCTTGTCCCTTAGTCCACTTCTCCCAGCTGATATGTCATCCACTGGGGCCCTGTAATGTATACAATGCCCTGTTGACATTCACTTGCAAGTGATTCGGGAGGGTAGAAAGGGCGGTCGCTATCGGAATTGTCTTTTTCTTAGATGTAGTAAATCCCACCCGCGCGATGATTAGCAACGGCGAAATAGTCTATGGGGAGAAAATAAATCAAACGACACGCCATATATAGCCTACTTTGTACACACCGCATTTGAGCAGCTGCTCCGATTCCAACGAGCCCCTCTGGTTTGTTTGCTGCATAGAGGGCGAACATTATCGTGGTACATGTTGTAATAAGAGCCCCACATTCGATAATGATGAAGAGGCTAGCCATATACTTGGGTCGCTCCGTGGAAACAGCTGTGTGGCGTCCCGCGTGCCATAAACGGTAGGCTATGCCGCCTGACGCAAGAAAGTTGACGGCCGTCTCGAGACCCCACCCAGCAAGTCCATATGAATGGACACTGTGCGTGAGCGGGGTAGTTGTTGCGGGTATAAAGCCAGAAACGGCGATCGATGCTATAACTAACGGAGTGTCACCACAGATAGCTCCTTCAAACTGTGTTATATATCTAGCTTACTACAGTGAAGCATCCAGAGAATGAACTATAGATGGTAGTCATCAACACGAATGTTACATTAGTGGTAGATACGATAAAGATAGCGTACCGGTAAGATACAAATCTTGAAGTTGCGACCCCAGATCACGTATAGTCTCCAAATCTAAAAGGTAATCATTCATCTCTGTGTCGCGACTAAGCCTGGATCCCAAAACTCACTAGGAGTAGTTCTTGAGCGAATGTCTACAGACAAAACATATAAGTCGAACAACATTGGAGATGCTGATGCCACTGACATTGACAATATATACATAGAAGCCACCGACATACAGGTCGTTGCCACCAGGGTCAGCGAAGTAGTCATCAGCAGCGCTGGCTGAGGTTGCGAAAGCAGCCATTAACTCCAGCAAGCTTATGATAACATGTGTTGTAGCCAACGAAAATTGAACAACACTCGAAAACAGGAGCGTTCTAGACATCATATCATGGCTCTGTGTTTGTTTGGAAAGATGATAGCTTCCACTCACTTTCGAGATGCTCCGTGGTGGCCTAGCAGGATGAAAATACAAATGCAGAATAAGACGCAGCTACAACCTCCATCAGAAACAACCCCATGTTCTATGGACAGAGCGCACTTGGTACCTGGATGAGAAGCGATTGTGTTGGCGACACGGTATAAATTTGTCAGCGACGTACCATACAGATCGCCTCCAGCCAGATCCCCGTGATATACATCTGCGCCAGAGACTTGACCATTGTGGATAGAAAGAAACGGAGGAATTGTCAGAGGCGTTTGGGGGAGGTATCCAAAATCCCAGTCATATATGGATGGGTCATGCTTTCCACTTGGCTTTCTAGTTCAGCGGTGCCTATCAACGGAACACATCTCAAACCAATCAATCTGCGGATGTTTCCGAACGGAGATCTTGTGGTTTTTCGATGATTCTTGATGGAAATCATGGGCGTAGCAATAAAATAGGTGAAGACTTCACATTGTCCATGACAACGTGAAAACCTCCCGACGACACCCAATGGGAAGTCCAAAAGCCCCAGGAGTAATATACTACTCCAGAAGAAAGTTGTACACAGTGCACCTTTGTGATCTTCTGATTAACCGAGTGCCCTGGGACCTAAGCCACGAAAGTTGGAAGTGTAATGGATCCGAAGACAGGAAGTTGCCTGTGTACAGTAATTTAGAAAGAGCTCTGCAAACTGGCCATTCGTCGAGTCACACAGCAGCTGGTACGGCACCCGAATCCGACAGCTCAGCTGCAACTAGGCAAGATGTAGAATTCCTGTTGTGGGACTTGGACTGGCGTGTACAAGAGGGATGATAAACGAAGCCTGTCCAAAAATACTGATAGTGGAGCGTCAGGGACGGTGAGGCTTCAAGCTTCAGCCAAAGAACTACTCGTAATGGGTATCACGGCCATGGCGGGCGACCGAGAGCCTCAGGAAGGTTCGGAATTAGGATGTTGTTGCAGTGGTGGCACGCCCTAGCAGTGATAGTTGACCCGGATAGTGAGAAAATGCTGCAGGCCGCGGCCGTCTGCGGCAACTACCGCGACGTCATAGATAATACAGTCGCACGATACTAGGAACCAGGGGGAACCTGCAAAAGAAGGTGCGGCTTTCTATTAGGCAGGCAAATGTTATCTCATCATTGACGAGTTTTTGACAGACCGACGGTCGTGTTTTTCTAGCATCTGACAGCGGCAGAGAACAAGCCTTTGGAGATACCCGCGTTATTCTCGCGTTGGCATCAATTCCCCAATCACTATGGCTGGTGATTCGCAAACTTGAGTTTGCCTCACAGGCTCTTACGAAATTCTGGCTTTGCCTACTTCCACATGTGGATACGACATACATCTCAAGCAGTTCATAGTCAGAGCGCCGCGGGGATGTGTTCGATGCTCCTTGTGATGAGACTTTCAGACAAGGTTTCATCATTCAATGAATATGGTCGTGCGTTTTTCTGTTACAGCCGAGGCATAGAAGAACAATAGCACTAATATTATCAACGCTCGATCTTGAACCTCCAAATTGTTATGGGCAAAGATTCCGCTCTAAGCACAGCAAATCATCAACAGCACGGCAAAGCCAAATGAATGTTCACTCACGTCCGCAACCTTGTGTGAAAGACTGCCACAATCTTCCTAAATCCTACGTAAGTTATGACTGACAACAGTCGCGGTGTGTCGACGATCACACGCTCGTCGGTATGAAATCGATAAGGCCTGAGGATTGATCTATTGAGAGAGATGCAGTAGTTACGGTCTAGATTGGCTGCTTTGATAATGATGTGGAAGCCATAAACACACCCGTAGCTTCCGCATCACTACCAAGTTGCCAGATTGCTATTTGACGAGACATGGAGACAACGAGCGAACTTGCATAAATGTGACAAATAGGTGATGGTGAGACCGTGAGGTTGTGGTGCTGAAATAGAAAAAATCTTGATAGTAACCATGGGTTTAATTGCACTTACGGGTTGTGAGTGAGCTCTATGAGCGTACACCAGTGAGGACCACCGTAGTACTTGGCAGTGTGAAGTTGGTGTGAAGCGTTTGAAATTGAACCACAATCAGTCGACCATGTTTGAAACTCCGCTTGCCGGACCGACCGTTTCTCCATACACGTGAGAAGGCATGTGACACCCCTCTTTCTGTGAAGTCGACAATTGAAAGTCTTGGGCATGATTACTAAAATTAGACCATCACATGATCTTATGTAAATAGAGCGACTTCTGTTCGCTGTTGGCGTCCACGACGATGAGCAGTGAAAACGAACCTCTAATTCCAAGCACCGAACATGAGACAGTGCAACACAAATCTCGTACACTTCGAAACCGTGCACTCGTCTGGTCTGTATAGCTGTTTTGTTGGTCGTTTTTGCAGTCGTCGCACTGGTTGACCCAAGCTTTGTGAGCGATATTGGACTGTCGGAAAAGCTACCCCGGGATCCTAAGCTTGCAGCACAGCGTGTGCTCGATACTGCTCCAGTCATAGTACGTCTCTTGATCCATATCTTTTGCTCATTCTTTGCTGACAGAATATACAGGATGGGCACATTGGTATATTTCCTTCCGAATATGACCTGTCTGTTATCTTACAGCGCGCTTTTAAGATCTTCCTATTCTTGCTCGCTTGGGCTGGCGCAACAACGTGACCGATATTCATCTTGACAAACAAATGCCCATGCATGTAGATATTCCACGTCTGAGGGAAGGGAAAGTCGGAGGATTCTTTTGGTATGAAACGGTATCCTACATTCTACTTTAAACTGACTTTCATTAGGTCCGTATATGTGGGTTGTGCAAGCCCAGAAGATGAGGGCCCCGATTTCTTGAAGGCTAGCTGGCGTGTCCGGTCTGAATGTTCTTTGTTGAGCTCAATGCATCTCGCTGAACGCTTGTAATGATAGGGACACCCTCGAGCAAATTGATGTCGCAAAGGGCCTGATATCGAAGTATCCTGATGTGAATTCCATATACCCTTATGTTAGTAACGTTGACTGATGTCTGGCGCAGGATTTTGCATACGCTGTCAGCGCAAGTGACATAAAATCAGCAATAAGAGACCACAAAATTGCGAGCATTCTAGGTGTTGAAGGGTGAGTACCACTTCGCTAGCTCCTTCCATACCCCTGAAGTCATCTTAGTGGTCATCAACTTGGGAACTCTATTGCCGTCCTCCGCCAGTACTACGAGCTTGGGGTTCGCTACGTAACATTGACCCACGGTTGTCACAACGCTTTCGCCGACTCTTGCGGTATCTTCATACCGAGTGCCCCTCGGCACTACGGACTCAGCCCTCTTGGCTTCAGGCTCGTGGAGGAGATGAACAGACTTGGAATGCTTGTCGATCTATCTCATACTTCTGATATGACTGCAACGCAAGCCCTGCTGCATTCCAAGGCACCAGTCATCTGGTCCCATTCGTCTGCCAGGGCCATTCACGATGTTGCTCGCAATGTGCCTGATGAGGTGCTTAGTCTCGTCGGCTTTGGCGAAGGGCAAAGAGACGCCGTTGTTATGGTCTGTCCTGAAAATAATCAATCTACTAATTTTAATGGTTGCGCAGGTCAACTTTTGTGGCCCATTCATTGCTGCCGACGGCGAGGCTGACATTAAAGCCGTCGCTGATCACGTTGAGCATATTGCAAAAGTTGCTGGAGTGAAACAGTGAGCTATGACCGATACCCACTTGGCTATCAATCTGATGGTTGTTACAGTGTCGGGATCGGGAGCGACTATGATGGGATTGAAGTCACTCCAACAGGACTCGAGGATGTTTCAAAGTATCCTGCACTTGTACGCGGCATCTCTCTACCTAAATCTAATCAATAACTAACTGTTCCAACTTCTAAGATCGCTGAGTTGTACCAACGCGGATGGAACAAGCGAGAACTAGCTGGGCTCACTGGGGGCAATTTCCTCCGGGTGTTTGAGGGTGCAGAGAAAGTGGCCAAGGAACTGCAGGCTGCAGGAACCTTGCCAAAATATGACGTTTACGATAAGAGAGAAGACCTGCCCATTCGCAGGGAGCTTTGATAAGTTCAGGGAGGTGCGGTACGTCTATTTGCATAACTATCTGGATCCGTTTCGGTTGCAAATGTAATTTGTCACGTTTATTTCTGTGCTACTGATAAAAGATCATTTGAAGACATTGTTTATTCTTTGCTCACACGTCCAAAAATATTTCAAGGTATCCTTCTTCACGCCTTCTGAACCACGGATGATCGCTCCAATCATGCCGCGTTACAAAGACCTTGGTCTGTGATCCGAGACATGGTAAGTGTAACAAGCGTATCCCTGTTGATTAAAAAGGACGAGGTCAGCAAGATACGCAATGGATGTAGCTGTTGCCGGTGACGGCACTATGGTTGCCACAAGGCTTTGCCGCATGCCTCCCACGTGCCCATGATCGGGTAGGATCTTTAGGACTACGACGTCACGAACACTAAGACTGTGATACCAGGGTCTGTACACCAAAAAGCTTCATATCAGATCTCCGAGCTGGATATGGAGCACTTGGTGCCATCCCGTCGTACTACCTTCAGCCTCCAGATGTCCCACATCGAGAGTAGCAGCACACCTAACAAGTAATACCTTGACCTTCACGTATTGGGCGCTAATGGCGAGTAAGCATATCCCACTACATGACACGGTCTGCTCTGTATTTCAAGTACATTTTGAACATGCACCTATGGGAAACTGGCGACTTGGGTAAGCAATGAATGGTAGTGCTTGCAGGATTCTGTTCCCCGAGCCATGCAAGGACTCCCTGGCATGTCCCAAGGCGACTCATGAAAGCACCTATTATGCTGTGTAGTGTCCCGCTAGGTCTCATCCTACGCACAGCTGCCCATGATATCTTCGTCACTATCCAGATTGGTGTGTCCAGAGTTGATAGCCAACTTTTCGAAGGGTATGCCGGTCATTTTGGAGACATTCTCGCGAATGCCCGGTACACCGCATGCTTGGTATATGCTTGGGTTCTGCCTGGATCCTTGACATTCAGATTGGTTCCCCCGTTTCAAATTCAATTTGCTCTGGAGCGAGCGACTTTGAACATAAAGTGAATATTTCCGTCTACTTCTACACTACTGCCTGCCCTTGTCAATGCAATGTAGAGCTGTTTGAAGTGCGCAGCAGGAACTTGGGCACGATGGGGATAGTATCGCGATATATGATAGATCAAATAGAGCTTGAGCAAAGAATTAGAGAACTAAGACGGGTATATTTTGATTCCCATGCGACAAAGGGGTGAAGGCAGTGTCAAACGTGTTCGTGCAATGATTAATGAGGTAAGTGCAAATCAGGGTCACCTAGATGATGAACGAGATACTGCTTGGAGCAGGAGAAAATCTGTACTGACGCCGCACACAAACGCCACGGTGTTGATGCGTGTGATTCGAGAAAGGATAAAGCGAGCCGTTTGGCTTCAACCATATGCAGATGATCCATCTCTGGTCACGAGATAGATGCGGCTCGTCGAGCACTGAGATCTGAGATTCGAGCGCCGCTGGACGATAGTTAGCCCTATTCGGGCCATATTTTAATAAAAGGAAGAGGACGCGTCGAGGCGGACGCGCACACGTGACCCATCGACGTCATACAAGAGTTTGTCGTCATTAGGAGCCGGTGTTGGATATAAATGCATAGCTCACCCAACACCAACTGCACACCACACTTAAACCATACCGCTTCATTCACAATGTACCGAGTATCCAATTTGCGTTCCAGCGTTGTCCACCGCCATGTCCCGACCGCCATCCTTCCTGTCGTGAGTAGATCAGTGTTCCATGATTCCCAAAACTAACTGCGAATGCAGGCGCGTAGGATGTACGCAACCCAGCCTCCGCCGGGGCAGACGTCCTCCAATCCAAACGTCAACCCTTCCACCAATGGTGGCGGACACAACAACGGCCTCATTATCGCATCTGCTGTTGCGGCACTTGGGGGGATGTACTATTTCTACACCCGCGACAGGGGAATTAGTGTTCAGGAGCAAAAACGCAGAGATGAGGAGGACATGAGGAGGGCAGTGCGTGCTGCACAGAGCGATATAAAGCAACTTGAGGAGGCAGGGAAAGCAAGGGCTGATGATGCCCTTAAAGAAGCCCGAGACAGTTATGGTGCTGCGAAGGTCAGTCGTCTGAGAATGCAAGTGGGTCGTGCCGTCTGACCTGCTGTGTAGGCATCAGCTAAAGAGAAAGCGACTGGATCCCGCCAAAAAGTAGATGAATCTCTCCACGACCTGACGGAACAGGCACGACAGACGGCACACGAAGCACAGGAAAAATTGAATCAGTACAAGAATGCAGCTGAGCAATCTTTAGCTGACGCCAGGAAGACATCCGAACAAAAGTTTGAGGAGACTAAGGACGCAAGCCAAAAATGGTTTAGTTGGGGCAGTCAAAGGCTGATGAGGCGAAACATGAAGGGGCTCAGAAAGTTGCAGAGAGTGCAGAAGATGTTAAGAAGAGGGCAGAGAGACAGGTATGAGATAGTGATGAACTTGAATGGACATTTGACCAGCTGTACACTGAAATAGTATCGTAAATACATTACCCTATATTGCATATTATTCTCCCCGCGTTTCAATGACCTTATTACAGTGAGAGATGTTGATCTACAAGGTTGTATGTCACAAGGAGTTTTGCGGACCGGGACCGTGGGCAACATAAGATTCTGGCTACACAATTATATACCGGTATTTGCCGTGAGTACTCTCCTCCAGTACTAGTTTGCCACTGCATTGACTGACAACCCTGAAGCAAGTCGACTCGGCTGAGTCGGCCGGTGGAATCGCTGATAGCTGTGTCTTTAATTTGTGGCTTAGATGGCTGAAATTCAGACCAAGGTTATCCTTGTAGGCTTAGGGTATGTGAACATTTCACATTTGAATAGGAACTATCGATCGACTAACCTACAATATTGACAAGTGGTGCTACTTGCTCAGGAAAGACCACTCTCGCGAAGCATCTGAAGAACATACTGCCCAATAGTGTGATTGTGCACCAGGATGTTGGTCATTTTCTCAAGGAATATCAGCATTAACTGATTTGTGGCAGGATTTCGCTCCAGTAAGGCATGATGCTCAGATAGATCATATTTTTTCACTGAGCGGTTGCGCAGCCTGAAGAACTACTTCCCATAAAGCACGGCTACCAGGATTGGGATGCTCCCGATTGCGCAATCGACTACCCACGACTTTCCAAATTTTTAAAGCACGTGAAAGACATAGGGAGCCTACCAGATGATCATAGAAGCCACGACCATTTGAACAAGCAGACAGATTTACCTATAGAAGCAGAGTGTCAACGCCGTCTGGCTGAGCGCTTCAGAGTTATCCAAGATCAAGTCAAGGAGAGTGACCACGTCAATATAGTGTGGGGATTGATCGACGGGTTTCTGTTGTATTGGAATCAGGTTCGTCAGCATTGCTGCCTCGATAGAATGAAGAATTAATGTAACTCGGTCATAGGAGGTTATAGATCAACTAGATGTGCGCTTCTTACTCCGTGTTCCCTCAATACATTGGAAGGCCGGAGGAAAGCGCGGCAGGTTTACATAACAGCAAGTATGTCCCTCAGTATTTCCGCTCTATCTTCGTTCCTCTTCCGCTCCGATGGTTATTGACTTTTACTCCTTTTCATTACTTCCTGGATGTTAATCGTGCCCACATCAACGTGTCTAATTTCCCCCTAACTCCATGTGCCTGCGTTCTTTATCCACAACGCTCCATGATCGCTTGTGCGGCTACTCTCATGGAGTGCACTTTAATGAAGAGGGGGATGCATGGGTAGACCCCCCTGACTACTGGGAGAAGATCGTCCTTCCTGCATACCTAGACGCACACCGCGAAATATTCGAGGATGGTGATGTCGAGAACGGGGGCCTGACGAACAAGGTGAAAGGTCTTGTTTTAATCGAGCCTGAGAAAGAGGACAAAGAGATGAGCATGACAGATATCGTTGAAAGGTGCTGCCAGGAGTTATATCAGTTTGTCGTGGCGGAAGGGTCGAACAAGTGAGGGTTTTAAGGCATAGACTGCGGTGTCATCGGATATCTATTGCAGTATACCACATTGATGCGTAAATAGAATTTTTATGTAAATAAATTTTGGTGCAACAGATGATTCTGCTTGTGAAAGAGGGAGACCGGGAATAGGTTCCCGGAAGGAGAATCCACGGAGGGTTGACGGAGGTCTTGTTCCTTCTTGGCCGCCCGTGATTTCCATGTTTTTTCAATACCCGAAAGCTGACATAATTATACAACAATCACATGCTGCATTTAATTTAAACCTTGCGCATTGTGATTGGCTAGCAATTAAAGGTACTTGACCCGGAATCGCTTACCCCAACTGACTACCCATCTTACTCCTTCTCCACTACCATCATCTCTGCACACTCCTAACAATCATCACAATGTCACAAGTCATTGTCGTTGGAGGTGGCCTTGCTGGTCTCTCTGCAGCTCACACTCTTCTTGAGCGTGGTGCTAATGTATTACTACTTGACAAGCAAGGGTACAAGGATTCACATTGAGAGTGAAACAGTTATTGACGGAGTTCCGCAGATTCATGGGTGGAAACTCCACCAAAGCCACTTCTGGTATCAACGGTGCTGGTACCCAGACGCAGCAAGAGGCTGGTATTCCAGATAACGCAAAGATTA